>VXBZ01007596.1:175050-216153 GCA_013399135.1 Heliornis fulica | reverse complement strand
CCTCCCGCTCCGTCTGGGGGCAGTGCGGTGTGTTCCGCTTCCCTCCCGCATCCCCTTCCCCCGCTCCGCTCCGCCTGAAGGCCGTGCGGTGGTTGTGGTTTTGCCCCTCCGCTCTGGGGCCGGCCTGGGCCGCTCTGCCCTGCCGGCCAGGCGCGGCGGCTCCCCTTATCGCCGGGCAGCCGGCAGCGCTGAGGTTCGGGGGCCGGCTTGGCCTGCAGCTGCTTTCTGCCCCGCGTTCTCTCGAAAGCGAGAGCAAGCGGGCCTTGCAGGTAGGCTGCTCGGCCTCCCGTGGTGCTCGCTGAGTCGCGACCGTCTGGGTCGCGACCGGCGTTTGTTGCGAGGGCGGCTCAGAGGGTGCCCTGAAGTGCCTGAGCGTGGAGTGCTGGGGAGGAGGCGACGGGCCTTCGCCTCTCCTCTGGAGGAAGGGGTGGCTCGGCACCCGCAGTGGATGTAGCTGCGCGAATGTGTTGGTCTGTGCTCCCATTTTGTGTGACGGGGCCAAGATTTCTCTCTGAGCGTCCTCACACCTGTTACAGGATGTGAGGCCAGTTTCTTTTTCCTTGCGTGTCTGGTTTTGGGAGTACTGAAAGTAAACTGCAGCCGCCGTCAGAGGAACTTTTCTTCTGACCAGTGTTCTCTCTGTCTTTGTTGTGGGTTTGGTTTTTGTAGTTGTTGTTGTTGTTGTGTTTTTCTTTTGTAGTTGTTGTTGTTGTTGTGTTTTTCTTTTGTAGTTGATATTTCTGAAATAGGGCATCTGGACAACTGAAAGTTTTGGATATGTCTTGTTCTCTGGGTGTTTTGAAAAAGTAAAATGGTAGATTACTATTCCCTGTGATGAAAAAAAATACAAGAATCAGCATAGCATTTTGTGATTGGTACCTGCATCTTCTGACCACAGAAAACTTTTTTATATGTGCTACATCTTTGATATTGTTTCCTGCTGTTAGAAGTGCAAAGAGAGGTCTTAAGAGTAGAAAAAAAGAAGCCAAGTCTTAAAGGCATGACATAATCATGTTTTGACAAATACAGTGTATACTGGTGTTGTCACTTGCACCTTGTACACTCCAGATGTTCAGACTGATGTTTTCAAGTGGCTATTGTAGTGCACTTGTAGTGTTTAGGATGATTATGAAGTCTCATTTGCATTAGTCAGACATAGTAAAAATACCCACTCACTAAGGCTAATTTCATTCAATTCATGCTAAGCACGTGCGAGATCAGGCCTTTGTTTTCAGAGTGGTGTAAGAAAAGTTTTGAGTTTGTTGTGTAGAGAATATTTATTTCTTTTTAATTGTAACTGAAACATGAGTCATCAAACATAGGTTAGCTTGGACTCAGTGAAAACATTAACTTTTTATAGAGGGAAAAGTCAAGCGGGAGACTTAAATCATGATGAATGGTCATCAATATTCTTTTACTCCTAGTGTAAACATTTTTAATTTAGCTGACTTTTATTTTTCTCAAGTATCTACCTGTATAGAGCAATGTTGATGTATATAGTTCTTAAAATGCAAGTGAATTAGCTAGAATAAGCCTTGAACTTTCTTTTTATGAGGACAGTACTGCTTACACCCTTGTGAGAGCTAAATGACAGGAACAATAACTGCATGTGCATCGCTCTCTGTATAAGAGGAAGGGGAGTGACTTTTTCTGTTATGGTATCATCGTGAAGTGGTGCAGTAAAAACTGTACCAATTAGAAGTATTTATTGGTTTACTAAGTTGATGTACTAGGTCTTCACAATAAAGTACTTTTAGAAAAAAAAATCTTAATTCAAAAAGTCTTATTGATATTTGAGTGCATCTTGCGCCAGCTCTGACAACTTCAGTTGGAGTTACTTGATGCTTATGGTTTGATGGTAATACAAATAGAGGGTTTTTTTGTATTACCCAGTCTTAGGAGTTGTAGTGCCAGGTTTCATGGTGGCTGCTGGAGGAGTATATAGACTTCTTCCTATTTGAGCTATCCAGTCCTGTATAACAAATCATTTTATTAAATGGAGCTGCCTTGAAGTTTTAAAAATATTGAAGGAGTTTTTATTAATAAGTATGTCTAAATATGTAAAGCTTGAAACTGTTTTGTTTGTCTCTGTTCAATTAGTAGTGCACAAAAAAGTAGGCTTTGCTTTATTTTTGCTACCTTTTACAGCCTGAGTAAAGTCTTTCAGCAAAGTTGGCAAGTAAGCCAATAATATCTATACCTGCACAGAAGAGGCTTGTTCTTAGAGATGAAAAAACCCCAAACATTGCTAGATCATGAGACTCCTCCCATAGTCTCAATAAATTCCATATGGTTTTTTCTTCATAAAATTACTATCCTGAAGTTGAGTCATTTTGATAATGAAGAACCTAATTATGATGATTTATTTTAGGGTGGCGTTACAGTGATGAGCTTCACCCATGGGTATTCATTCTCAACTTTATTGTTCAGAAACTTATTGAAGAGATCAAGATTTGAGCCATTAGCAGCTAGAATGCTTGTGCCTTATGAAGAAAGCCTACTGGTGGTGTAAGATGCTGGAAATTAAACCATCTAAATAGCAGAAATGCTCTCTCTTGCTTAGGTCAAGAAGTGTGTCTGTCCTGTGTTGCCTTTCAGGTCTGATATTGGATCCTCTTGAAACACGTCTTAGTAATCCTATAAACAGTCTGTTCCTTGGTGTATTGGTAAAGAAGTGTGTGAAGGTTTAACATAGGCAAGCTGGTCTTGGCATGACAGGTCTTTAATTTTTGTTTTCACCATAATTTTCACTCAATTAGTTTTCACTCAAATTTTTCAATTTGAGGTGTCTGTTTTTCTCCTGTCATAGCTCTCTTTGGCACTTGAGCCAAAGAGCATCTGTGTAACATTTCCTATTTGCAGTCATCCCATATGCTTGCTTGCTTACTCCTGCATTTTTAACCCTTCTAAAGATATGGCCCAGTGCAGCAGTATGTTAACAAAGTATTTGGCATTAAATCTGAAAAACACACAGCCTTGTGTAACATTCTGGGTGATTTACTTCCAAAACTGCACTGTCTAGTCATTACATCTGTGTTGGTGTTTTGCTGTCTTTCAGCAGTGCAGATATGTCAGTGTACCAAATTGCTCTATCAGGTTCTATTTAAAAACAACTTTAACAATTTGTAATTTAAGGTAAGCATATATAAAGTTTATTTCTCCACAATCCTCAGATGTGTCTGCCAACTAACATTTCTCAATTTCTTAACATCCAAGTATTTTTTCCAATTCCATATCTGTTGAGACTCAAGTCTATTGAGGTTCTTGATGAAATAAATTTACACAGAATCTAATGCAATTATTTCTTAATATATCTCATATGTTGGTCAGTCTTGTGCATCCTCCATCTGTGTGTGGAAAACTGCTTTACCTAAGTTATTTTCAGCTGTAGCTGTTAGGTGAAGATGGTAGCTTGTCTTTGAGCAGCTAGTTTGAAGAAGCAAATGTACTGGATTTAGGGATGCTTCTCTCCTTTTCTATCATCCCTCATGCCATGTGTTCTCCTCCTTGCTTAATGTGCCTCTTCCCATTGTGTAGGAAAAGCTCTGAAATCAAGCCAGTCAATAACAACTCTATGGAGAGAGGGCTGTAGCACCTAGACTGTTCAACAAACACATTTTTATCTGGTTTGGTTAGTATGAGTGAAGAATTAGGCATGGTTTTGTTTTGAAATTTCTTGTTCCTTGTTGTAGTAAAACTTGTGTAGTAGAACAGGATCTTCCCAAGAATATTGGTAAGGATGGCAGAAAAACTTTCTTCCATAACAGATGGAATGAAATCTAGGCCTTAAGAACAGTAGGGTGAAGTGCGCAAAGAGAACTTGTGTTACCTGGATTCATATTATTATAGAAATGCTTATGTAGGCGAGTCGTTCTCTGAGGATCCTGGAGACTAAAAGTCAGTTCCCCACTTTCTATGCCAGGGAGAAAACTCTGAGCCTTGGTCTCATACAACCTGGGTGAGAACTCAAGGCTATTGCTCCTGTATGCAAGAAGAACTTGAGGTAACTATGCATGTAAGCTCAGCTTTTTTTAAAAAAATTATCTTAAAACTATCAAAATTGACTAAGCTCTTACTGGGAGAAGGACCTATGCATAATGGTTCTGAAAGTTTCATCTACTGTGACTGAACCTGCCTGTGGCTGCACTGATGGTGAAGTCTGGCATATAGCAAGTAGTGAAGTGGGCCTTAAAAAAGGGCCTGGAGAGCATGTTGACTTTGATTTTAGCCTTTGCAGTCCACTGTTGTTTTAAAATGAAGACAATGGGATAAAAAGTAAAAATGGGATGAGCATATTGTGTTGCTAAAAAAACCTGTACATAAATATAACTCTGGTTTTTAAAAAGTGCTAGATTTAAGATTTTTCTCAACCACGTTTTGTCTTAATACTGTCACAACTCAGTGTTAATGGGACCCTAAAAGGAAGTGATTTTACAAATACATAGCAGTGGTGGCAGGGTAATCAGTCAGGATTCATTTACTTCAAGGTTATGATTGGCTTACGAGAGCCATTCCATCTCACTGCATGTTCTCAGTGTTTCTTAATCTGAGAACAGGTGAATACCATGTGTTGGCCTATCAGATTTAGGTCAGGTTTGGGGTGAGGAAGGCAATTTTACAGCTCTTATTTATCATGATTGCATCCTAGTTTGGGCTGGAAGGGACCTTGAAGATACCTAGTTCCAAACCCCTGCCACTAGATCCCAGTGTCCATGATTTTGCCAAGTCTCTGCACTGTCTCCCCTCCCAGCTCCTTATTGTGTGTCAGACATGGGAAATTTGGCTTTAAGATGTGAAATTCGGTACCACATCAGATACAACTGCCTTGATGCTTGCTTTGCTGCACCTCTTCCCCTTAGCAGTGTGCTGCCTAGTGGGTAGGGACATACACACCTACAGTTAGCACTGAGAAGCTACTGCACACTTGTATGCTCTTGCAGGTCCACAAGTATTTCTGAACTGAAATTTCTCTGATTCACTTCTAGAGTTACTTCTGAAGCTGTCAGCTCCAACCTGTGTAACCCTGAGGTGGGTTGGGAAAGAGTAGTGCTCTGGCATTTTGTCCTCTCTGTAGATGGCTATTTATGACACAGTTCCTAATGATTGCCACCCATGGTGGTGGTGCCATGAGAGTCATAATTATTCATGATTTCTTTGCCTTCTATTACCGTTGAAGTAACAGGGTTCTTTTAAGAGGACTCCAGTGCACAAACAGGAGTCAACACCAAAGCAGCAATTATATGACAACTTTTATCGTTTTAAGCCTTGCTAAGCTGTTGTCCAGCATATAGCAGTGTTAAGAGAAAGCTTTACTGATCTGTGTTCAAGCATATGGCAATTGTAACAGAGAAAGCCTTGCTAGGCTGTTTTAAGGAATATAATAGGTTTTAAGAG
The DNA here is from genome assembly GCA_013399135.1 of Heliornis fulica. Lineage (NCBI taxonomy): Eukaryota > Metazoa > Chordata > Aves > Gruiformes > Heliornithidae > Heliornis > Heliornis fulica. The sequence continues at coordinate 210,759 of VXBZ01007596.1, read as the reverse complement.
AGTCCACCAACCCTGGGATCTTCGCAACACTGCCAAGCAGCAGGATGATAAAGGATCCACACTGGAGCAGTGAAGGGAGGCAGGCACAGTGTCTTCAGGGCATCCCTTGCAGCTTCAAGGTACGCTTGATGCCTGACCCCCACCTGTGCTGCTGAGGCAGCTTCCTTATCCTGCATCGGGCCCAAGCTTGGGTCTCTGTATGTGGGACTAACAAGTACATCAAGCCTTGCTGAACTCATGAGCATGATTGGCTAATGGCGGGTGACTTACCATCCTGACTGACTGGCAATGTCTCTCCATTACACTATCACAACGTTCAGTTCTCATGGGAATGTTGTGTTTTCCTTCTCACATGAAGGTCGGTTCTCATGGGAACAGATTTAAAGTTCTTTCTCCCTGGTCACCTAGCCAGGGTAATCCAGTGAGTGTCCATCGCATCTGACTCAACTTCCTCTATTATCCCTTACACAGTTCCTCAATCCCCTGTGGAAGCAGGGATGGGGGTTGGGATGTGTAAGAAGTGGTATGGGTATGTGTTCTTCACACTTCTGCCCTGCTCCAGCATGTGATTCCACCCACAGGAGGCAGTCCTCTATGAACATCTCCAATATGACTCCTTTCCCAGAGGGCTTCAGCTCTTCACCATCTGCCCCAGTGTGGGTCCCTTCCATGGGCTGAACTCAATAATGCCCAGACTGCTCCAGCCTCGTTCACCATGGAGTCAAAAGTTCCCCTAGCAAACCTGCTACGGTGTAGGCCCTTTGGTCCACAGGCTACAGGTTCTTCCCGGAACTTGCTCCAACACGAGTCACAGTGTCTTCCATAAGTCTCCACCTGCTCCAGCATGAGTTCTCTCACCAGGATGCAGGTGTATCCTGCTTCCCATCATCTTCCATGGGCTGCTGGGGAACAACCCATTACACCATGGTCTTATCCACAGGCTGCAGGGGAATCTATCCTCCAGCACCTGGAGCACCTCCTACTTCACTGACCTTGGTGTCTGCAACATTTCTTACATCTTCTCACTCCTCCGGTGGCAAAATAAAAGTGACTCCTTGTGGGTTTTTTTCCTCTTAATTTATCACAGGAGTGCAATAACCATCACTGATTGGCTAAAGCTTGGGCAGTGGTGGGTTTATCCTGGGCTGGCTGGTATTGGTTCAATTGGAGCTAGAGGAAGCATCTAGCAGCTTCTTGCAGATGCCACCCCTGCAGCCCCACCTCCTTTAGAACCTCAACGTTAGGTAACGTGCTCCTTTTCTTTCCTCACAGGCTTGGAACAACATCAGTTCTCAGATACTGAGAGATGCAGAATCCTTCACATTGCACTGCCTGAAGGAAGATAAGGAGCTGATAGTCATAACGCCCACACAACAGATTTTTTGGTATTTGTATCTCTGGCTTTTTCTGTGGTCTAGATCAAGAGGCACCATGAGCACAGTAAGTATTGCACTACTCAATGCAAACCTGGTTCTCAGGAGAGTGTTTTTTGTGCCTCCTCGTGTGCTTCCATTGGTGCTGCAAAGACGAGGGCCGCCTTAACAATAGTCCTGAAGAAAATGCTGGGGCTTTGTCTCCTTTTAGACTCAACGGAAGCGTCGTGGGGGAGCAGCTAGTTCTAGGCAAGCTCGGAAACGGAGCAGAGTCATGGCTTCCACCACAGAAATGACTTCAGAAGCTGAGCCAATAGAGCTTGAAGAAAGCGGTAAGTCCTCCTTCTCACTTAGCGAGAACATCAAGCGTTTCTGGCGGGTAAGGTCGTACACTTGCCCTGTATTTCTTTGCCAAACTCTAAGCCCTTATTGGGGAGGAAGGAAAGTCTTGGACCGTAGAGAGCATCTAGTAAGGAGCCTGCTGAGCACTGGTGCGGTTTGTAAGGGAGGGGTGATAACGTTCACTACGAGTGCTGGAGGAGGTGTGCAAGGAAGGCCCTGAAGTGCTGTTCCACCAGCTCTAGTCCTTAGTCTGATGAGCCGGGAGTCAATTATCTAGTGGCAGGCAACTTTATTCTTCTGCTGGGCGTAACCTTGATTCTAACATTGTCTTTTCAAGCTGGAGAAGAAGTAGTAGATCTGACATGTGAATCCTCTGAACCTGTAGTTGTTGATCTAACTCACAACGATTCTGTTGTGGTAAGTAGCAAACAGCATGCATGTATGAAGTTTGTGGTCCACTTAATATAATATCGTGCTCCTTGATGGAATCTGGCTCTATGGATCAGATGTAAACTCATAGCGGGTGAAGAGCATGTGGTATGGGCCAGCCCAGAATCTACTCTGGCATTGGACTTCCAGAAAGTTGGAGTCTTTGCAAGGGAAAGGGCTGCAACTTCAGGACCTAATCTGCATTGGCCCAGCTCGAGTTCCACCAGACACAACTGCGGGATTGGGCTTTGTGGTTTTGGGGTTTTCTTCCTCCAGCAGCATCATCTGATGCAAAATCCTGAAGGACACCAGAGCTAATTGGTGTGTTTGAGGGAGAACGGGGGGAAAGCACGTCCCGCAGCCCAAGTGAGATGATGAGGGTGCTCAAACTGTGGAGGCGGAAGGAGGGTGTTCAGGTGCTTCCTAAGCTGCCTCCATTCCTAAGCCTTTGCAGCAGTTGGAGCAGGCCCAGAAGCAGCCACTTGAGTTCCCAGCAGCAGCTACTTGGCTGTTATTGTAATATTCCTAATGAAAGCCAGTGGTACGTGCCACCATTATTAGCTTGTTTTACTGTAATTGCTTGGCTTGTCTGGTGTTTTCACGTGACAGCAGAGCTGCCCACCAAGGACTAATTGTGTTTTCTTTTCTCTCCCTGCCCATGTACGTGGATTCAAGATTGTTGAGGGTGAGTTGACTTTTTTACAGTTGACTATGGAATTGCCCTCAGATTATTTTTTTTCTTTCTTTTCCAACCAACTTTCCCTTCCAACTTCCTATCCCTGTTGCTCGGCGTTTCTAGAGGCAGAGGGCAGTGCTAAGGGCTCTGCCCAGGGTCCCAGAGAATGGGTCCCACCTGTGTTTGACAATCACTGTCAGAGCTCCTAGAAGGTATGGGAAATCAGAGAATAGTCCTGGAACAACAGGCTGGTTTGGTTTGAGAGGGACCTTAAAGATCATCACGTTCCACACACATACACACACCCCCACACACACCAAATAACGGGGTGTTGGGCTGCCCAAAATACATTTTCTACTTTCCCACATACTGAAGTTCTCTAAGCCCAAAGGTGATGATCATTTGACTGAGCATGTTTAGCTTTGGAATATTTGCCTAAACATAAGTATAGGAAAACTGGGTTGGGTTTTTTTAGCCTGCATTGCTATGAGGCAACAAAAAGTTATTTGTGGTAATAATAGTCACTGCTTTAGGTGGTACAATAGTTACATGTATAAGAAGTTAATCCTTTCGACCTTTCAGACCTTGTTCTGAATATAATGAAGTTTATTAGTAAGGTTTTTTACTGTTTACATAGAATGTCCTTAGTTCTGAATACAGGAAGAGCACGTAGAAAATACTTGCACTGAAATTTTTAGCTAAATTCTTGCCCAGGAATTGATAAAGAGCAAACAAGGTCTTTAACTTCTCATTATTACAGTTTAGGCAACTACATTTGAACTCTTTATCTTGGGCAACACAACTTCATTTTCAAGTTGCCTTAACTCAGGAGGGAGATGAGGAAAATTTCTAAGGGGATACTGCTTTAAAGTATTTTTATAATTTACAAGAACTGGTCTTGAAAAGACATGTTTGAATACTGCCTTTGAGTGGGAAGGTTTGGCTTAACACAGGCAAAAAGAGTCAAATGGTGTTAGAGCAGGTCAGAGCAGTGGGGAACCACAGCTGTTTGCTAATTTACGTGTTGAGATTTAAGCGCTGCTTCTGGAACTTCTGAACGCAGCACTCCGTTTTACCAAGCCACGTTGCTGTGTATGTGCTACCTTGCCATGGTAACTGGAAACTTAACTTTAGTCCTCTTTCATGTCCTCTCAACATGCATCAGTTGTTACCACTCCTCAGTATAGTGTTGTAGTGTTTTCTGTTAGTAAGAGTCAGGAGAGCTAGTTGGCCTTTATAGGGGAGAATTCATCACAGGTAGTGTGACTATATGAAACCTATGTCACAGAGAATCTTGAAGATTATCTTGTAGCTTTTTGTAAGGTGAGTAGGACAAATGGTTTCTGTCTTTACATAGAAAAATACTCAAACATGTTAAACGTTAACCTTTAGGAAACTAGTTTGTTCATGATTACCTTCAACCCAGCTGAACGTGGTCCATTTAAAATATGAACTGTTGCAGACTACTTATAGTCATTTCCAGGGTAGCTCCAGAAAAAGAGAGAGAAAGATAAATATATTTAACTTCAATTATAATTACAGAGAATCAGCGACAAAGGAGAAACCTCAGACTAAGAAGCCAGCGACAGTCGGACAGCTGTATACTGAGTAGTGATGATGAAGATGAAACAAGAGATAATGATGTGTATGTGACAGAGAAAGTGTCTCAAGAATTGGGACCACTGGAAGATGAAACTCCAAGTTCCAAGTATGTACCCCTCATGACATACCAACCACTGGATTTTGTTTTCTTTATCATAGAGGACCAGGTTATATCGCTATAGCCTGGCTTAGCTTTGAAGTTTTACCTTATTCTAGTAAGTTCTTTCTTTCTGCGGTTTTTGAAGTTGTGTGTGGGACTATGACAAGTAAGATTAGTAGCGGGCAATAACTGATCTGTGTTTACTGCTCATGCAAAGCTCTAGTTATCATGTTAGATGTGGAAATATTTTCATCGCTTTTGGTGAGAATTGGTATCGTGAGACCATCAGGCAGAAGCCTATATATGTAACCACAGATTGCAAACAGACACAGAGTTGGACTTTCCTGCTCTAAGCAAGGAATGTATTTAAAAATGCTTCTTCACATTAGTGTGTTCCTGCCCTGTATTGTATTAGGAAGGAGTTATTGGTACGAATATGTTCCTGCAATGGGATGCTGCTAAAAGACACCAGGGAAAGTATGAGTTTCTGACACCCGATTTCACTTCTACAAAGGTCAAAGAGATGATGTTAGAAAACGTTTATTTATGACCTAGTGAAGATCAGTTCTGTAACCAACTCCTGATTACATGATATTTTATCTATCAGCAACCATGAATGCAGGGGGAAATTAACAGGTGCGTGTTCTTGTTTTGCTCTCTCCCACAAGGCCATCTGGCACCGTTAGCTGTCCGATTTGCATGGATGGCTACTCGGAGGTAAGAATCCACGTCGTCATCGTCATCCTTTTGTTGGTGGCGGAGGGAGAACCGGGTAGAGGGTGAGCTGTGCAGCTCTCTTGGGTAACGAGGGTGCTGCAGGCAACTGCCTTCAAGTAGAGGCTGTGGAGAGAAGGTGGGACCAGCTTGTCACTCAAAGCTGTTTCTTCGCGGTGTACGTAGAGGGAGAAAGTAAACTTCCCAAGACAGTACCCAAGGATCTCTGGGTTCCTTAGAATCACAGCAGTCGTGTCCTGGTGATGGGTAGTCCATGTCCACCCTGCCTGGTGCCGACGGACCAGCAAAGTTGATGTCTTTGCTCCAAATCACTGTTGTGGTTTCTCTTCTTCCAGATTGTGCAAAGCGGGCGGCTGATCGTGTCAACCAAATGCGGCCATGTCTTCTGCAGCCAGTGCCTCCGCGATTCCCTGAGGAATGCCAATTCTTGCCCAACTTGCAGGAAGAAACTCACTCACAGACAATATCATCCCATTTATATATGAGTGCTTCTGTTGCTCAGGACAGACCGAACTGGATTTTGGGGGAAATACGTTGTGTTTTCAGTGCTCTGAAGATTTATAGTGCAGCAGGTTGTGCACACATCCAAATAAAACTGGTTTTGTTGAATATCTTCTTACCTATCTAGAAAGCTTTTTTTTTATGGTCCAGGTTGCTCCTTGGTAATGTTACGGGTGGCAGTGCTGAATTTATGTTGTCTCTAAACTAGACCAGCAGCCTCTATCAGAAAGGAAGCAGCTCCTCGGTTTCCTTCTGCTCTTTTAATGCCTGTTCAAGAGGGACCTGAATCTTTTGTCATGTCTTACTCTTTGTGTGATGCCCAGAGTCACGTGCAGATACGGAATAGTTTCCTTTTGGCATAGAGAGGAACCATTTGCTGTATCACTAGACTTTTGTTTTTATCCTGTCAGCAGCTCATGACTGTGTTGCTTTCTGCTCTAGCATCTTTGCCCATGTAGAGTAAGTTTCATAACGATGGAGCATTTTCTCATCAATCAATCAACATTAAATTGACAACCAGGGTAATGCAATAAGATAACCTGCTGGTAACCAGCAATCCTTTTATTTTTAATTTTTTTCTGTAAGTACAACGCTTGAACATGTCGATGTCTTTATGAACTCCATGAGATGTGGAACGCATAGACAAATTGCAAGGTGTGCAATGTGAAAGCACTTCTTTGAGAGTTTTAATGCAAAGAATTCCTGTGTTTGCCTGATAACACTGTTTTTTTCTTCTCACAGGGTGAGATGGTCTCTTGGGTTCTCTACTGTTCTGTAGCTCTTCCTCCTCGTTGTTAAGGAGAATAGTCTTCTCTAGGCTTGCTAGTGATAAATAAGACACAAATGGTATGCTTTCCTCTTGTCAGCTGAATACCGAACTACCTACGGATCTTCTTCCTGTATTGAGTGTACGCAGCATAATGTCAGTGCAATCACTGTTCTCGTCAGTTGTCCTGACACCTGATTGATTTTAGCCTGGTTCATAGGAGTAAAACTTAAATAATTGTATTGCCGTGGAGTTAGAACGTGCAGGCTTGGTAGGACGTTTGGCAGAAGCCTTGGCTCGGTAGCTTTTGTGAGAGTGGGTTTTTTTGTTTAATGTCCCTTTCCCTTGTGGGTTGTTTAGTTTTCTTTAAATGTGCATTTTGAATGAAGGTGAGGAGTCACATGTGTGTCCAAGAGAGAATTCCTCTTTTTAAGGCAGTAATATATATATATAGGCTTATGCGCTGTTTTCCAGTCCCTTTTTCCGGGACTCAGTTTTAAATGTCTATTTGAAACCTGTTGCAGTGAAAATCTGCTGGCTGATATGGAATCCCAGAGGAGCTGACACAAACAGGATTTTAGGAATTAAACACTTGAAGAGGATTGAAATCTGTATTTTATGATGTTTGGCGTATTTAAAAAATGGGTCCAAAATTAAACTCAGATTGAAGTATGCATTTTTGTTAAGTTGCCTCTTTCTGACCTGTCCTAGGGATCTGTAGGAAGCCTTTAATTAAAGCAGCTCTTCTCATTAGCTGTCTCAAAGTTCTGTATTGCAGACTGCAACCCCAAAGTAAAGGTGTTTTGGTTTTGTTAGGATGCTTGGGGATCTTTCTGGATGTAGTGGTACAGAGAGCTTTGTTCAGTTAAGGCTGGCTTGAGAAATGCAAGACCTTCCCCACCCATGTTTGGAATTGCTTTGTTTCAAGCCTATTCCAGGGATGTGCAGTTTCGACAGTCTGGCAAAACAGGAACTACTAAAAAGTTACACACCGTTAGTTACTGTGTGCTCCCTTTGTTGATGTGAACTAAAAGCAAGGCCTGTAGTAGCCTTAGCATAGCATGCTGACAGCACTGGCTGGCATTTATCTCCCACGAAACATAGAAGGGGTGAAACCATACGACAGATTCCGTACAGCATGAATTGCGTGAAGAGCAGCAGCCCAACATGAAAACTACCAAGATCTTTTAGGGCCACGGGAGCAGCTTTGTTCCCAAGAGTTTAAAGGAGAAAAGAAAGAAAAACATGGTGGCCACTTCTCGTTGGGTGGCTACTGTGCGAGATGGACGATGAGGAGAGGACTTAAGGGATTACCTCTGGGGATGAGGGTGAGTCGTGTCTCCCTGCATCTTTCACAGTATACTAGCCATAGCCTAATGACTTTGCACAACTCCCTCCATGTAAATATCACCTTAGAATTTGTCTGCCAATTCCTATCTCTGAATTTAGGTACCACAAATTCTGGAATATTTAGCAGAGAAGTTTTTAGCTTTTGTGTACCCTGTGAAGTGCCACAGATTTTTGTGCATTGCAAAATAAATTTTAAGCCTCAGTACATGGGAAGAAATGAAATTGTGCTAAACACCTCTGAGGGGGGACACAAAAAAACCCCAATATATTTGTGTTCCAGTGATGTTCCCTTTGGCAAGAAGTGATCATACCCGTATTTTCTTTCATCCTGTCAGTGTATGTCGTCCTGTATATAGTTCAACTTCCCCTGTATTTAAGTGTATTCCCATCTGTCTGTCCCATCTCTGTTGGACTCTGCTGGTAGGCAAACAGTTCTTGTAACAGGTGGAAATAAAATATCCAATTTGATCACTTGGAAGCGCTGGTTCTTTTCGTGGTATTGGATCGATCGATTTGGGATCGGGGATGAAGCTGACGTGTGCAAATCTTTGCTCTCATGGCCAGTGCGAGGTGTGTTTGAGAAAGCAGAGAGGCGCTGCCTGGGATGGAGCAAGGAGGGTGTGATGGGGTGCGGCCCTGCTCAGGAGCCGAGGGCAGCACCCTTAGGACAGCTGGGAGTTGGGGTATCTCGCTGCGGTTGTGTTGTTGGCAAAGCTCGCGTTGCCGATTGCGTGATCATTCATGTTGTGTGTGGAGCACTGTGCTGGAGAGTGGGCGATAGGGAATGCTGAGGAGAGGACTGGGCACCCACTGGCTTGATAGCCACGATGAGGCTTGTTTGAGGAGCTCTCCAAACCAAAGAGATGCTGCTTCCCTGAAGTTCTGTGGGAACTCCATTGTTTTTCTCTTGGCATCCTTAGTATTAACAGTATGCAGCTTAAACAGGAGTTGCCAGCTTCGTCATCTGCTTTAATAACAAGTGTTTAACAATTGCAGGTATAATTATTCATAACACTGACAAAATTTGCTCTTCACCACTAATGTCTTCAAATTACTGAAGGCATGAAGCAAAAATAGTCTAGTTAGAAGGCATTAATTTGGAATAAAGTTTTGTTATTGTTATTTAATGAACAAAATTCTTCAACCCAGCATTCCAACAATCTTTCATTACACCATAAAAAGAAAGCCAACAGGATGCTGAGTTGCATCATCAAGGGCATCACCATCAGAGATAAAGCAGTCATTATCCCTCTGCTCAGCGCTTGTCAGGCCACACCTGGAATTCTGTGCTCAGCTTTGGTCCTGCTATACAAAAGAAGATGTGGACAGGCTGGAGAGGGTCCAGAGAATGGCCACCAGGATGATCAAAGGACCGGGAAGCCTGCTGTGTGAGGAAAGGCTGAGTTGGGTTTGCTCAGCCTTGGGAAAAGAAGACCTCACCACCACATTCCAGTATTAAAGGGTGGCTACAAAGAAGATGGAGACAGACTCCTTTTTACGAGGAGTCATATAGAAAAGATGAGGGCTGATGGGTACGAGTTGCTCCTGGGGAGATACTGGTCAGTCACTAGAGGAAAATTTTTCACCATGAGAACCATCAGCCACTGGAATAATCTCCCCAGGGAAGCAGTGGATGCACCAGCACTGGACACTTAAGATTCAGCTGGACAGGGTGCTGGGCCATATTGTCTAGACCATGCTTTTGCCAAGAAAGGTTGGACCAGATGATCCTTGTTGTCCCCTCCAACCTGTTGTTCTGTGATAAGGAAAATAAAGTTAATCATGGTTTAAATGCATATAAACTTCAGATTTTGGTTAGAAACACTAATCCCAGACCTCTGTCAGGGTGTGTGCCCACACCAAAACCATGTGGTACCAGCCAACTGTGTATTTTTCCCAACTTACTTGTATCCTATCTATATGTTTTGATTATTCCCACAAACAGAAATGAGAGAGACACAGCACAAAACCCCGAAGAAAGACAAAAACAAGTCCCCTCCAGCTGTCACCTCCTCCTGGCCACGAGGTCACTGCATCCAAGGGGAGAAGACCCATCTGGGAAAAGACCCTAATAGATATAAAAAAAATAGTAAAACAAAATAAAAACCTATGCAGCATATAGGTAGCAATGCATAGGAATTCCAAGATTACACAGAACTTCAGTCTACAGTTCTTTAATATCAAATTTAGTGAGATTTAACAAGGACAAGTGTAGGGTCTTGCATCTGGGGAGGAAGAACCCCAGGTACCAGTAGAGGTTGGGGACTGGCCTGTTGGAGAGCAGTGTAGGTGAGAGGGACCTGGGGGTCCTGGTGGACAGCAGGATGACCATGAGCCAGGGGCGTGTCCTCGTGGCCAAGAAGGCCAATGGCATCCTGGGGTGTATTAGAAGGTGGGGTGGCTAGTAGGTCAGGAGAGGTCCTTCTCCCCCTCTACTCTGCCTTGGTGAGACCTCACCTGGAATATTGTGTCCAGTTCCAGGCCCCTCAGTTCCAGAAGGACATAGAACTCCTTGAAAGAGTCCAGCGCAGGGCCACCAAGATGATGAAGGGAGTGGAACACCTTCCTTCTGAGGAAAGGCTGAGGGAGCTGGGTCTCTTCAGCTTGGAGGAGACTGAGGAGAGTCCTAATTAATATTTTCAAGTATATAAAGGGCAAGTCTCAGAAGGACCAAGACAGGCTCTTCTCAGTGTTGGTCAGTGATAGGACAAGGGGCAATGGGTCCAAGCTGGAGCACAGGAAGTTCCATCTGAATCTAAGGAAAATCTTTTCACTATGAGGCTGACGGAGCACTGGAACAGGCTGCCCAGAAAGGTTGTGGAGCCTCCTTCTCTGGAGACATTCAAGACCAATCTGAACACATTCCAGTGTGGTCTAATCTGGGTGATCCTGCTCGGGCAGGGGGGTTGGACTGGATGGTCTTTCGCGGTCACTTCCAACTCCCGACATTCTGTGAATCTGTGAATCTTTCCCAACCGTAATGATTCTGTGACTCTAGGGCTCGACAAGGTCCTGGACCAGCTGCAGGAATCTGGGCCGCCTTAGATGATGTCATAACGCCAGGAAGTGTTGTGGGTATTCTAGAAGGTACTCAGCAGCGCAGGGGACTCTGGTAACCAAGGTGATTTGCCACAACAGCAGTGTCTCAGCCTGGGCATGCTGTTCCTGCCTACTCCTTTGCTGAAGTCTCCTTTGGCCCAGCCGTGGGAGCACCTTTGGCTGTTCCTGGCTGCGCCCTTGTTCTGAAGAGGTGTGTGCTGGTCTTTCCTACACACTTGGAAGGACATCGTTCTCTTTGGTCCTCTAGCTTTTTCTGTGGTCTAGATCAAGAGGCACCATGAGCACAGTAAGTATTGCACTACTCAATGCAAACCTGGTTCTCAGGAGAGTGTTTTTTGTGCCTCCTCGTGTGCTTCCATTGGTGCTGCAAAGACGAGGGCCGCCTTAACAATAGTCCTGAAGAAAATGCTGGGGCTTTGTCTCCTTTTAGACTCAACGGAAGCGTCGTGGGGGAGCAGCTAGTTCTAGGCAAGCTCGGAAACGGAGCAGAGTCATGGCTTCCACCACAGAAATGACTTCAGAAGCTGAGCCAATAGAGCTTGAAGAAAGCGGTAAGTCCTCCTTCTCACTTAGCGAGAACATCAAGCGTTTCTGGCGGGTAAGGTCGTACACTTGCCCTGTATTTCTTTGCCAAACTCTAAGCCCTTATTGGGGAGGAAGGAAAGTCTTGGACCGTAGAGAGCATCTAGTAAGGAGCCTGCTGAGCACTGGTGCGGTTTGTAAGGGAGGGGTGATAACGTTCACTACGAGTGCTGGAGGAGGTGTGCAAGGAAAGCCCTGAAGTGCTGTTCCACCAGCTCTAGTCCTTAGTCTGATGAGCCGGGAGTCAATTATCTAGTGGCAGGCAACTTTATTCTTCTGCTGGGCGTAACCTTGATTCTAACATTGTCTTTTCAAGCTGGAGAAGAAGTAGTAGATCTGACATGTGAATCCTCTGAACCTGTAGTTGTTGATCTAACTCAGGATGATTCTGACGTGGTAAGTTGTGAGTGGCACCTTATTTAAAGCTTGTGGTCCAATTAGTTCGGTATCGTGCTCCTTGATGGAATCTGGCTTTAGGGATCAGGTGTAAGGTCACAGCATGTGGAAAGCGTGTTGTACGGGCCAGCCCAGAAGCTGCTCTGGCACTGTACTTGCAGATAGCTTGAGAGTAACCTGAAATTGCTTGGAAATTGAAGGAAAGGAGATACTAACAAGTCTTCTGACTTCCCAAATGGGAGGAGTGTAGCTGTGCCTTCAGTTGGAGGTATTCCTGTCACACGCCAAGCCCAGCTGCAGCTGACTGTAGCACCAGTCAGCTCGCTTTGTGACTCCCAGAAGGCTGAGCAGAAAGAACATAGGGTGTCTCCTGCTGGGATTGCTTGGAGCCTTTGCAAGGGAAAGGGCTGCAACTTCAGGACCTAATCTGCATTGGCCCAGCTCGAGTTCCACCAGACACAACTGCGGGATTGGGCTTTGTGGTTTTGGGGTTTTCTTCCTCCAGCAGCATCATCTGATGCAAAATCCTGAAGGACACCAGAGCTAATTGGTGTGTTTGAGGGAGAACGGGGGGAAAGCACGTCCCGCAGCCCAAGTGAGATGATGAGGGTGCTCAAACTGTGGAGGCGGAAGGAGGGTGTTCAGGTGCTTCCTAAGCTGCCTAACACTAATTGTGTTTTCTCTCCCTGCCCATGTACGTGGATTCAAGATTGTTGAGGGTGAGTTGACTTTTTTTACAGTTGACTATGGAATTGCCCTCAGATTAATTTTTTCTTTCCTTTCCAACCAACTTTCCCTTCCAACTTCCAATCCCTGTTGCTCGGCATTTCTAAAGGCAGCGGGCAGTACCCAAGGATCTCTGGGTACTGTCTTAGATCTCCTTAGAATCACAGCGGTCGTGTCCTGGTGATGGGTAGTCCGTGTCCTCCCTGCCTGGTGCCAACGGACCAGCAAAGTTGATGTCTTTGCTCCAAATCACTGTTGTGGTTTCTCTTCTTCCAGATTGTGCAAAGCGGGCGGCTGATCGTGTCAACCAAATGCGGCCATGTCTTCTGCAGCCAGTGCCTCCGCGATTCCCTGAGGAATGCCAATTCTTGCCCAACTTGCAGGAAGAAACTCACTCACAGACAATATCATCCCATTTATATATGAGTGCTTCTGTTGCTCAGGACAGACCGAACTGGATTTTGGGGGAAATACGTTGTGTTTTCAGTGCTCTGAAGATTTATAGTGCAGCAGGTTGTGCACACATCCAAATAAAACTGGTTTTGTTGAATATCTTCTTACCTATCTAGAAAGCTTTTTTTTATGGTCCAGGTTGCTCCTTGGTAATGTCATGGGTGGCAGTGCTGAATTTATGTTGTCTCTAAACTAGACCAGCAGCCTCTATCAGAAAGGAAGCAGCTTCTCCGTTTCCTTCTGCTCTTTTAATGCCTGTGCAGATCAACACTCCCACACAATTTGGTGTCACGTGGAAACCTCATGGGGTCGCACTCATTTCACTCATCCAGATCATCAATGAAGATATTAAACAAGACCAGCCCCAGCCCAGAGCCCTAGGGACACCACTTGTGACCTATTGCCAACTGGATTTAACTCCATTCACCACAACTCCCTAGGCCCAACTGTCCAGCCAGTTTTTAACCCAGCAAAGAGTGCACCCATCTTAACCTTGAATTGCTATTTGTTCTTGGAGAATGCTCTCCAAGATACAGTCCATGGGTTTTTTATCCTGACATGTCACTTCAGAGAGGGATCCCACACATGCCAGTGGTGGAAAATGAATACAGACATGATGTGACTTATTCTTCTGGTTTTACTTCGAGTAATATGGAGGTCTCTAAGATGATTAGGGATCTTCATGGCACATGGAAGAAAGCTGACTTTTATTCAGCCTACTGAGGGAACTGTTAGAGAGGATTTAACACAAATATTTAGTATTTTGAAGTACGTTGCAATAAGAAGGGGCAGTATGAGAGGGAAGGGATCATTCAAGGTTATGGTAAATTTCAAAATATGTATTTTCTTCATCGCTCAGCTGTGAGCTATGCATCGCACCAGTATCTTAACTCATGTTTTACACGTGAAATAAGAGAAATCAACACATGGGTGGATGGATGAACAGTAAAATGATACAGCTCACAGAAGGGAAGTTTGAATTTAGCACTCAACATAGCAGTGGAACCTTCCCAGCTAGAAGTATCCAGTGCTGGAAAGGGAAAAGTGCAGCATGGTGCAAGCACGAAGAGACACTTGGGCCTGGCAACGTCTCAGAGAACTGGTGGTGGCTTGTGCTCTTAACTCTGCCCCTCTGGGTGGCAAACCCTGCTGGCCCACAAGAAGAAGATCTTCCTGGCTTTCACTGAAGAAAAAACTCAAAAAAATACTTGTGAGGACAGTAAACAAGACCCCTCTTGGACTTTTCTGGGCAGCCTAGAAATGAAGAGCTACGCAGTAACATCATAATTCAAAAGGAAAACATCTTTTTTTCAAGAACTAAGTATTTTCCCAGAAAGAGTTTTTTATTTATAATTGTGATAGCCCAGTGCAGGCCCAGGTATCATAATGCCCAGCTTCTGGTGACTTCCCTGTACCATAGCACATGGGGTTGTGAGCATCTGTGTTGGCCCCAGGAGGAATTCCTCTCGTTCCTATTCCAGATTTTTTTTTTCAATTCATGCTGGTTTTAATACATATTTATTTTGGTTTTGCATTAATTTCTTCATCAAAGAGCTGAGCATCCTTCACAGCAGTGACTGGAGAGAAGAATGTCTCCACTTGCTGTGACATGTCAGTGTCTGACCACTGTTGAATTAGTTGTGGCTTTGCCAGATGCACTGTCAGGTCAGGAGGGACTAACCTAGGAGCAAAGGCCATTTTCCTCATCCTATGTCTGAGGTCAGTGATGGCCAGTAATAGAACAAGGGGAAATGGTTCCAAACTGGAAGATAGAAAGTTCCATCTTAATATAAGGAGGAACTTTTTCACTGTGAGGGTGACAGAGCACTGGAACAGGCTGCCCAGAGAGGTTGTGGAGTCTCCTTCTCTGGAGACATTCAAGACCAGTCTGGACATGTTCCTATGTGATCTACTCTAGATGATCCTGCTCGGGCAGGGGGTTGGACTGGATGATCTTTCGAGGTCTCTTCCAGCTCCTAATGTTCTGTGTGTGTGTTTGTGTGATCTGCTGACAGCATAAAATATCACCACTGCAGAAAGAAAGTCACACTCTCCTACTTGGAGGAGCAAAGACCATAATATATATACACATATATACAATCCGTATATATATATGTAAATTCATATATAACATGTATATAAAACCATATATATAAATCCATATATATTATATATAAATTCGTATATCATATGATATATAATCCATATATATATATATATATATATATCTTCACAACATAAGACCACCTCAGAAGCTATTTTTTCCAAGAACCCTGCTGGTTCTCGCACATTTGGTTCATATATATACAATGGGTATTACAAAAGGGTCAAAATGCAGGAAGGGAGCTTGATGACTGTATTCAGAAGACAAGACAACAGGGATTTCCCAATGCTAGCTGTTATGCAGAGGTGTCAGGACCTTGTGAAATTGCTTGGGAGAGAAGGTGGGTTCTGGTGTTGTGGTTCATGCCAGCACATTGCTCCCTGTGGACTGGCAAGGATTTGAGGACCACTGTGTTATAAATTCACATCATATTTTGTTCCTGGAGGTAAGGTGACAGATATGCTTCAACGATGATTGGTTCTGTTTACTCCAGGTACTAGTGCAGAAAAAGAAATTGTGGCTAAGATTAGAAATCAGTGGTTAGCAAAGTGAAAACTCATATTTTCCAAATGATCTCAGCTCCAGTAGAGATATTAACAGTCAGCATTGGGTCTCAATTACACAGATCTCCACCTAATCATTCCAGCTAGAGTGAAATATTTTCTTTCTACCATTGTAGAGCATATGAAACTCTACTGGAGGAAAATAACAAATATTAACTTTCAAAAGGACTGTGATTTGGGCTGAAATAAAATTCCTGTGGTTGACAATAAGTGCTGGAATTATAAGATCAAGTAGTGAATTATGAAATTGCTACAGGGAGGTCTTTGAAGTGGTGAATTGGGGTAAAGCATGCCATAATATATTTAGCAACTGATAATGTAAATTGCAAAAGAAGATGGGAAGAGAGGAAAATAAATTAACTCTCTAAAAAGTTGAGTATTTGTGAGGAGGTAATAGGTTTCCTGACACTTCTTATGAGAACCTGATTGTTAACCTCTGGGTCGTGGAGAAATGCCAGGACAAGTAAATGTGCTCTGTCCCGCCACGTCATGGTCACTGGCTTGTGTCTGCTCTGACCTCCCAACCACACAGGGAGGCACATCTCACCTGCCTTGTGCCCATGCTAGGGTCTGCAAACCAACCTCTCCACAGTTTTCCTGATGTTTTAAGAACCTTAAAGGTTAAGGATGCAAAATCTATATTCTTGCACAAACTGTGTCAGTGTTTCCCCACCAGCTGCCTGCCAGCAGCGCTGCAGTACAGCCCTGTGCATGGCTGGAAGCCGGTGTTGGCTGTGTGGAGGTGTTGGGTTCCTTTGCAGGCCAGACTTGGTTGAGCAAGTGATGGGCCCATTCTGGAGGGGAAAATGTCTACAAGTCCTGGGGGTTTTGGAGCTGATGGAAGCCCAGATCATCAAAATGTTTGGGTGTGTTTTGGGTCTGGGTGGCAAGGTTTTGGTAGTGGGAGGACTGCAGGAGGGGCTTCCATGAGAAGCTGCTAGAAGGTACCCCCATATCTGCCAGAGCCAATACCAATTGGCTCCAAGATGGAATTGCCAAACCCATCAGAGAAAACGGTAACACCTCTGGGATAACAAAATTAAAAAGGAAAAAACCCAAACCCTGACAGCAGCTTTTTGCTGACAGAGGAGTGAGAAGATAGGAGAAATTTTGTAGACACCAAGGTCAGTACAGACGGTGGGGGAAGAAGACGCATCAGGAATCAGAGCAGAGAATCTTCTGGAGCCTGTGGAGAAGACTGTGGTGAAGTAGGCTGTCCCCTTACAGCCATAGAGGATCCCATGCCAGGACAAGTGGAGACCCCTGAAGGAGGCTGTGGCTCCATGGGAAGTCCACATTGGAACAGGCTCCTGGCAGGACTTGTAGCCCTCAGGGACAAGTGCCCAGACTGGAGCAGATTTGCTGAGGGGACCTGTGACTCTGTGAGGGACCATACTGGAACAGTCTGGTCCTGAAGGTGTGATGCCGTGGAAGGGACCCACACTGGAGCAGTTCATGAAGAACTGCAGCCAGTGGAAATGGCTCAGGTTGGAGAAATTCATGGAAGACTGTTGCCCAAGAGAAGGACCTCATGCTGGAGCAGGGACAGAGTGTGAGGAGTCCTCCCCTGAGGAGGAAGGAGTGGAAGAGACAACTCACGATGAACTGATCACACCTCCCATTCCCCGTCCCCCTGTGCCACTTGTGGGGAGGAGGGAGAGAATTGCGGAGAAAGATGAGCCTAGGAAGAAGGGAGAGGTGAAAGGAAGGTGGTTTCAGATTTGGTTTTATTTCTCATTACCCTCTGTTTGACTGGGTAATAAATTAAATGCAATTTTCATAGTTGAGTCTGTTTTCCCCATGACAGTAACTGCTCAGTGATCTCTCCCTGGCCTTATCTCAACCCAGGAGACTTTCACTATATCTTCTTTCTCCAGCTGAGGAGGTCAGGGATAGAGTGGCTTTGGGGGCATCTGGCCTCCAGCCAGGGTCACCCCACCACAGGCTACCTCTCTCCCTGAAAGATACAGGCTGATGAGAGGGAGAAGTCACTGCTCCAGCATGGGAAAACCCTTGTGAGCAGCTCCCATGACATCCCTTAGCTGTGAGTGAGAGGTTTGGCCCTGTTAAATGGCTGAGTTCTGAATTTTCACCCTGAGCTGCTCTACCAGGTGCACCTGCAGCTTCCCAATCAAAAATGCTCTACACTTTGCTGGAGAAGATGTGCCCTTTGGTGGAATATTGGAGGTGGCAGCAGGGACACCTCGCTTGGTGCAGGTAGCTCTCACCCAGGCTGAAGGAGATGGTGCATAATCATGGGCATTGAAACCTGCAGGATGAGCACCCATCCCTGCACAGGCTGGGACAGGACGGGGAGGCTGAAGATGCTGTATGCTCTCAGTGGGGTGGAAAGTGGTGAAGAATGGGTTTCAGAGGAAAGCCCACTATTATTTCCACAAGCTCTACTCCTTGCTTGTGACAGGTACCTGGAGCAGCAGGAGTTTGGGGAGTCTGTGATCAGAGTTAATCAGCTGCTTCTCAGCGTTACATATCTGGGTAGACCACTTTGAACATGGCCCTGTTGTTACTTTTACACTGCAGTGTGACTAGTTTTAGGTCTGTGGAACAGACTGACATGCCTCCATAGGATTAATTGGAAAGTAACCTAGCTCCCCAAATCCACAAACTCTGAGCAATGTATTTGCCTTAGCTGAGACCTGGCATGAGCTTCAAAATATTCTCACTCCTTCCACAGGCAGCTGGGGTCTCCAATGGACACCATCTTTTTCCTGCATGGAAACTTGAATTTGAAGAGGTTCACAATCTCTTAATCTGAATCCTTTGTGTTTTCTTAGGACTCCACCACTATAACATATCTTCAGTGACTTTTAACTCTCCAGGGTCACCACACCACACTTCACACTACCTGGTGAACATGAGCTACCTAAACATTTTCTTCTGATGCAGCTTCAAAAAAATTAGAGAAGAAATAATTTCCCATTGATCTAAAATAGTTTCTTACATTTTTCAGTGAATGAAACAATTTTATCAGCCTTAAATTCTTTTCTAAAGGTCTATGTAAAAATCAGTTTTGAAATATTGACATTAACCATTCCAGTGCAGGTGGGAGTTTTTGCACCTCTGAAACAGTTCAGTGTAACTGGTGTGAACTTGCAAGGTATCTCAGTTAACCTGCTTTTTGCTTTCTTTTTTTTTTTTTCAAAGGAAACTGCTGAGAAATGCCTTACCCAGCTGAGCTTAAGACCAGAGCAGCTGTTTAACAAGTAGGTGTATGCCAGACCAGAGTGCCTGCAGGGTGCCGTGCTGCACCTGTGACGGTGAGCTGACTTTGCAGGTCCCCATCTCACAGCCATAGCCCTGAGCAAAAAGTGAATATTGACCCTTGTTCAAATGTTGTCCTGCTGCCGTGAATCACTCACTTTTATTTTCAGTCCCAGCATAATGCAATCACCATTTCTTAGGCATATGCATATGGGTTGTTAAATAGTCTGGCCACTCCAAGGAGCTTGCTCAGCCTCCTCCCACCGTGACCAACAATTTCTCTGTCTAACATCCCCTCTCTAAAAAGCAGGGACACCAAGCACACCTCCATGGCACCGGCCACCACAATTAATTATCACCCAATTCATTCTGCAAAGACTTCATAGACTAACCGATGTAAAACCAGAAGGCTGTGATGTAAGAACATGCTCTGCATAATACAATCAATAGTTGGGGCACATTTAAAGCATCAGGCCCAGGGTGTGCCTCAAACACTGTGACTGAGCATGTAGCCTGACCCTAGTCTGGACACATGGGTCTTCATGATGTCAGCCTAGAGGAGAAACACTCAGCTAGAGAGAGGATAGTGCTTTGGTTTCTCACCTTGCACCTTATAACTTGATGCTCCCAATGAGACATTCTGGAGTCAGGATTCGGATCCAGCCTACTCTAGAAGCCTCAAAACCAGCCTCCAGGTTTGGCAGATACATGCTAGAGGCAGTGAAACCTTCTGGCTCTCTGAGCAATGTGTGAAATTCATAGAATCACAGAATCATTTAGGTTGGAAAAGACCCTTAAGATCATCAAGTCCAACCATAAGCCTTGCACTGCCAAGTCCAAAGCTGACCCATGTCCTTAAGCACCACACCTACAGGTCTTTTACATACTTTCAGGGATGGTGACTCTATCACTTTCCTGGACAGTCTGTTCAAATTATTGACAACACTTTCAGTGAAGAAATTTCTCCTACTATCCACTCTAAACCCTCCTTGGCACAAATTGAAGCTGTTTCCTCTTGTCCTGTCGCTTGTTTCTTGGGAGAAGAGACCCACACCCATCTGGCTACACCCTCCTTTCAGGTAGTTGTAGAGAGCGAGAAGGTCTCCCCTCAGCCTCCTTTTTCCCAGACTAAACAACCCAAATTCCCTCAGCTGCTCCTCATAAGACTTATGCTCTAGATCCACCATCAGCTTCATTACTCTTCTCTGGACACATTCCAGCATGTCCATGTCCTTGCAGTGAAGGACCCAACACTGAACCCAGTACCTGGGGCGTGGCCTCACTGCTACTTTCCAGAGATAAGGATGTACAGGCCATTCCTGGGTGGGCAGCCAGGTGTTAAAGGAGGACTGACAACAGCAATGCCCCCCCCAGGGACAGGGGAGGGCAGCGTCTCACACCAGTAGTTGTTGCCTGAGCACAGCCCGTAGCATTACATGACATAGTCCTAACTGGGGAGAGTGACTACTTCCAGGCAGGGGACTGCAGTCCTTGCTTGCAGCAGCCCCTTTCCCTTTGCTCTCATCTGCCTTGTACCTTGTTTCAATCTTTGAATGCACTTCAAAGAGTTATAAATCAATAACAAGGAGCATGTTGCAGAAGTTTGGGAGGTTGGAGGCAGATTAAAAGGCTATAACTTTCATGAACAGACATAAGCTTCAAGAGAGATTTATTTTGAAACAGCTTTGGTGCTCCCTGGTGCTCCCTGTGCCAGTTAGAACAAATGCATAATAGGTCTATAATTTGCCAGTGAGTACATACAGGGAGTGCTGCTGAACCGATGCTTGTACCTCAGTTCAAACACACACTTTTTTTGTGCCCTCTGGATGTACCATGGTGCTGCCTGGAACTCAGCACTGCAAGTAAAGATGCATATTCCTTTGCAGCCAGAAAGCAGAGCCGCTGTACGCCCAGGGTTTGCACGGCACAGGGGTCAGTGTGATTTTCATTTTGCACATGGCTTTCATCGTTTTCCATGCGAAACAAACTTCCAGCTTTCCCTACCATACCACACCTCAATTTCTCTGGATACAAATAGCAAATATGTGACCCAATGCCACGCTGTGCTGCTGGATGGGGAGGCAGAGGTTTCGCAGCACCTCATGCTGGTGCTCGGGCACCATGCCGCAGGCATCGGCACCTCTTGTGTCGTTGCCATCCTGCTGTGGGGAGAGCCAGAACTGTTCAGTCAAGCCCTGCCACACAGTCTCTGCTCTGTGCCAGGCTAAGCAGTGCTAACAGAGGAAATTGTGAGCTGCTAAATTTGCCCTGATATTTTCCCTTGTGATACAGGCTATGCTCTGCATCTTGTCCCATCCCCTCCAAAGTCTTCTCGCTGCAAAGCAAATCCTGCCTTGGGAATGGTGATGCCCCAGTGGGTTCATGCCTGAGGAGGGGAACAAACCACCCAGCTCACGGAAACACGAATACATTGGTCATCGACCACATTTTAACATCAAAACACAATGTTTGTGTAGCGGATGGCTTACATATCCCTTTTGCTGCCTGAACATCCACCGACACCAGTCCAGACTCTGCAAGTCTGCATTGCATCAGTGGCTTCAGTTGAGAAGACCTCCAGCTCCCCGAATGCTTGGTTGCACAGCCACAGCTGTGTGATGCTCCTGGTGAGGGCTGAAGGGAGGAAGGGAGATGACCAGAGCTCTCCTCATCTTCATCCATCCTCCCCTTCTCAGTTTTCCGGACTGCAGAAGCGTCAGGTTGGGCCTGACCGTGCCTTGTTCTGACCTCCAGTGCATTTCAGCAGGCAGACAACAGCAATTCAAATGTCCTGTATTGCTGCTCACCATCTCCTGGACTTTAATTTCATTTTGCACTCTAGAGGACTTGGAAATACTTCCCTGGGAAAAGCATCCTGCAAACCACCCGTGTTGGAGGCCTGGAGCTGGTTTTATCAATTTTCCTTTAAAATGTCTGGTATTGATTGCTCAGAGGCAGACAGCAGCCCAGCCGCGGCGTTGGTCTGACCTAGCTGGACATCAAAGCCAATCCTGCAAGAATAGGTTTTAATGTTTTAAAGAAATGCCTGTTACTTTCAAGTGTGTACAGTATATGCTTATAGTTTCTCCACAGAATTACCATAAGGAAAACTGAAAAGGAGACGCACATCTTTCTGGGGTCAGCTTTCTGTTTGTTTTCTTAGGACACTGACTGAAAAGTATCTATTAAACCAAGCATCCACTGCTTGCAAAACCACAGGGAGTTACGAAATCTTGAGCTGAAGGGGGTCAGCAGAAAGACTCCAGTGAGGGTAAATCAAGTTTAAAATAAATGTGAGGTTTGGTTTGTGGCAAAACTCTGAAGAAGTTCCAGAAAGATGTTTTAAAGTTTAAACAATGTTCCACAAAACTTCAGGAGGTCCCAGAGGTAGTGGAGGGGGAGATGGAGCGCTGTGTCCACAGCAAGCCCCCCCGCCAAGGACCCCACAGAAAGGAATATACACCTTTTGATTTATAAAGTGAGAAACCTTAAAATCAGAGTCTTCCTCAGGCAACTCAAGAGAGTATTAGGCACGAACATTTGTAACCACCACCTTAGAGGCCAGAGCTAAATGAGGATCAAATGATTAATTCTGTTTTTTACAGTGTAGGTACAATGTTCATTCCCAGGTGCAAGGACTTGAACTGCATTAGAAAACACTCACCATCTTATAAAATAAATGCCCTGATTTGTCTTTTTTTTCTTACCAATCTTTAAAAAACAATTACAAATAGATCTTTTTTCCATCTTTTTTCCTACCTCCTTTCAAACGATGGCCCATCCAAGGGCATCTCTCAGCTACAGCTGCTGCTACCTGCAAGAGAATATATAGCAGGCTTCACCTCCAGGCATCACCTTGGAAACAGTGGAGCGGCTTTATGCAGTGTCCAGAGGAGAGCGGGATGCTTTGCAGGGAAATGAAAAAGGCATTGCCCTTCTCCAAAGTGCTCTCAACCCATTGTTTACAGCAGGTAATGGTCGTGGGTGGATACATATTGACATGGGCTGATGCTTGCGGCTGTCACCCGTGAGCCGTGTAGGGTCAGCACGGTTGGGCATACAGTGGTCAGTTCCCAAGCCCGGCACAGTGTTTCCAAAACTTGTATTAACATTGGTGATGGAGATCTGTCGAGTACATTTCTCAACATCTCTTGTGTTATTGCAAGGAGGAGTCTTTGCACTGCGTCAAAATGTTCTGCGTAGTGGAGGGAGCCCGTGGCTGTTGCAGCAACATAATTCTGATTATGAGGAATTACCTTGTGCTAAAATAAATCATATCCTCCACTGGCTGAAGTCACTGTGGAACGGAATGGCCTCGTAGCCTGCAAATCTAAGGTTGTTAATGGACATGCATGTAGCTGCTCATGGAAAGGCATCATTTGTTAAAAATGATGCAGAAAAGCAGTAGTGGGAAAAAGAAAAAAACAAGAAAGGTGACTGACACAGATGCTTACAAAGCCAGAGAATGAAGTCAGGATGTTGTTTCTATCTTCACTTAATCACACCTTATCCAAGCAGCCTGGTATTGTCCTCCACCTCGCTCTGTGCACACGGAATAGCTCTGCTGACTGCCACAGGGTCAGCTGCAGCATCACTGTGACTTTTCTGACCACCCCAGAGATCCCCTCCAACACACTGGCATAAATAAGGAAAAGTAAAGGCCTGGGAAGGCAGTTGTAGTGTAGCTCAGCCTCGTTGCAAACCAAGGGAATCTCATTCCCAGGGAATTTTGCAAGAGCCATCCTGTGCAAAAGGAGTGGGAGAGATGCTCCAGTGCTGGAGGAGTGTTGCAGCCGGCAGTGATGTGACAGCTACCTGTGCCCCCGATTGTGTCGTGTTTCTCATGAACTGAGCAATACTTTGTGATATTTTCACAGCAAAGCACGGTATTGGGGATGCTGGTGAGAGGGAAGCCAGAAAAACAGAAGGTGGTCAGCAAAGATTGTGTGTCTGTGGTCAGAGAGCAAGCAATCACTAACTGTCACAGATATCTGTCGTACCTACCTTTATTTCTAGAGGTGATACATAGATGCTCTAAGAATAAGGACCACTTCAGCTTGCAAGCTGAAGGATGGTTTTGCTAAAGATGGAATGTATTGAGAACACTCCTGACAATGAGAAGACATTTTCCTCCATGCTTGGTCTAGATGAGACAGAGAAGTCACCTGGTGAAAGAAGGAGATGCTGGACCTGGAGTGGCAATCAAGTTTTTCAGGGCTTAGTGCTTTTGCTGCAGATTCACTGCCCAACCCACACATCAGGCAGCCTTTGGCACTCAGCCCTGCCAGCTGCCCAAGGAGGGAGTCAATGCCTCCTGGTGCCAGTCGCCACAAGTGACGTCAGTAAGGATCAGTAAAACCCAGTGCACAATTTCTGATCCTGGATGGAAGCAAACAGCATTCGGGACACAGTTTCATGGAGATAAAGCCAGGAAAAACTGTCACCGGTCGATGTACCAAGTCTGTGTGCATGTTGATGGCCCCTCAGTAGCTCTGTGAGCCTCCAAGAAAGACATGGCCACAATCCAGCACCCATGTAGGATGGCTACAAACCTTAAAGCAGGCAGGTTCATTTATTACCTTGACTCTTGCAGGCTGCCTTGGGCTGCAAAAAGCAAATGATACACAGAGAGTGAAGCAAATGAGAAACCATAAGCATCTATCTGTGATGCTAGCTGAGGTTCTAGGAAAAGCAGCTCACCTGGATCTCATGATGATGGAGGCACCAACAGGGCCTCAGGCTTTGGGAAGTGATTGCATGCGACAATGAGAATGAAAACCATTAATTAGCATCGTTATGCTGAAAAGCAGAACTCCTTTATATGAACAAGATACATTCATGGGGAAAATAACCTTTTTATTTACAGAAGATTAGGTTTTTCAGCTGAAGGTCTGTGCTTGAAGACATGTGCAGCCATGCACAGCCTCCTCCCTCGTGCTGCGGGAAAGACGGGACTAACTTCCCTGGCAGTGGTTACAACTGGGGGGGGGGAAGAGAAAATGGGTGCTTGGTGTTGCCATGGTTACTCTGAGGCTGGACCTGCTGAGAAAAAACAGGTTACAATAATTTTGATGTACTCTGAGCACTAATTTTTAAGAAAATGTTTCTTGGTTGTTTTGGTTTTGGTTTTTTTTTTAATGAAAAATATTTCACCCCTTGTGCAGAGGGGACAGGGATGAGCTCACATGCCTTGCAGTGGGGCATTTTGAGATTGCCACTATGCTTAACTGCAGTGCACAGACCTACAGAGATCTTCTGTTTTCCATGAGCTGTCTTTTCTGTGCTGCTGTCTGCTAGTTTCTGCTTCCCCGTCTCTTCCCCTCTGGCCTACTGAAAGAGTTTGGTGGCTTGGTGACTTCTCTTCAGGAGACCCTCAGTGCAACTGAAGTCCCAGAAACATCTCCAAAGATCCACATCTTTCTTCCCTCCAGCTGTTACCTCCCCTCCCACGACACTCACTCATGGGGCACTCACCTGCTCTCCCTGGCCCATCTCCTGGCTCTTTTGGGACTTGCAGCCCTGTGAAGTCATAGAATTCTCAGCCTTTTTGGGGGTACATCTTCCACAGCCACAATGTTTCCTTCACTTGCTCCTCACCACATCCAAGCTCACTTTGCACTCCTGGCTCAATGCCTCCTGGGGACCAGGCAGCTCTTTGCTCCAACTGCTGCTTCACTTCTCTGCTTGGCCAGGTAGAAATGGCTTCTTCTCACCTCATTTCTAATGACACAGTAAATGGTATCTTTGGTAGCATCAGAAAAAATCTACATCTTAAGCCTGGGAGGGGAAGAAGGTTTTCCTTAACAGCTAATAACATGCTCAGCATGAACTCAGACAGATCTGTTTCCCTGAGTTATAGGCAGAGCCGTGTCTCATGGAGTGGAAAGGGCTGCAGCTCCTTGACATGACGGTGTTCTGATTTCAGCATCTCACCCTGGGTGAGGAAACTGGGACTGCTGTCTTTTTGTGAGGCTTTAACAGCAAAAGCACTACAGAAATAACACAGCAACTGGTAGAACTAGAATAGTTACTGAATTGCTACGAGATAGTGATTTAGTATTTTATTGCCATTTAGGAGGAAGAAAAAGGTTTTAAAGTGTTTTAAGAAATGCTTGAGGGATGATGCTTGAACCAACTGTCACAAAGACTGTGGATATATAACCCCTTGCTGCAGATCTGAACTGCCTCAACATGAAGCCATCTCAACACAGGACGATAAAACAGAGAGTGCAGCTTTTCAAGTGCTGCCAACATTAGATCCCAGTACTTAGATTGTGTTACAGGGGTTTGACCTGTGCTGATATAATTCCACTGACATTTTACATGATGTTATTGTTGTGTTTGGTAGGAGAAAGTTACAGCTTAGTTCAACAGCTATTTTACAGATCAGCCTACTTTAAAGATCAGGTTTAGACATTCCTTGCAATCTTTGGTGATTTATTCTGGAACCAGTAAGATACCATACTGGAGAGGCTCAGAAGGAATATTTGCACAGTGGCTTTTATTTCCATTTTACACAAGGGAAACTGAGCCAAAGGAGATGAAATAAATGGTGTGAATCACACCAGGCATTGGGCAGAAACAGAAACCCAACCTAGACCCTGCACATTCTAAGCCAAAGAACAATCAGCAAGTAACACCCAAGGGGTAACCTGGGTTATATTGATTTCTCAGGGGTATCCTCAATAAAAGGTCTTCTTCCAAGAAAGGCATTTCTGGCAGCCCTTTCCCTACCAGCTTTCTAACCTTTCAAGCTGCCAGAACTGGATTGCTCTCTTTGACAAATCTTTTGAATTCATTCAAGCTGAATCTGTTGCCCCTTCTGGATTTGAGTTATTAACCATTATTTTTATCTACGATGCATCTGACTAGCACATAGGCTTAAATAAAGACAGTTTCTACTTTTTTCTTTTGCGCTTTGAAGCAAATAAAGTTGCTTGAAAAGTGGAGGTGACCATTCTTTGAGACATTCCGGATTTTCAACTGTGTCTGTAGCACAGAGTACTTTTCACAGCAAAAAGCTATTTCACTGAAGCACACGGTGTAGTAGGTTTATATACAGTTTATTTGCAGTCATGTAATGAAATATCTCTTCTCTGTTCCAGCCTGTTTCTAATTTAGCCACCAAGAAATAGAAGAATTTGGAGAATACACCCATCCCTTATCTGGCACAACAGCAATATCATATTTCTAATTTTGAATGAGATGACTAGATATATTTAATTAGCCAAAGACAGGGAGCTGTTCTATGGCCTGTAGAAGCTGAAACGTAATAGAAGTATAAAGTTATCCTAACCGAACTCAACTACAGCCTACAGCCTCCTTCCCTTGACTTCAGTTGCCATGAATTGCCCACAATAAAGGTGGAAGAGAAAATTTCTCATTTCTCAGTCAGCCTTGACTCAGGTACCGATTATCCAGGAATGGGAAAATCTACGCTTAGGAAGGACCAATTTCTGGCGGTGTACAGTTGCAGTGCTCTCTCACCATGGTTCAAAAGCATGTCAGCACCATCCTGGAGGGAACTGGAGGAGTCGGGAATAAGAGTTGTAAGAGGGGAAGGGAAGGGAAGGGAAGGGCTGGTTTTGTGCTCAAGCTTGCCACTATTTGCCAGGGGAGGAAAAGAAGAGATCCACAGTGCCTTTGAAGCCACGGTTACATGCTGTTTCTTGACATTTGTTATAACCGGTAGGGCTGCGTATAGTAAAGTGTTTGCAACGTCCAGTCTTTCCTTGTCCCACCCCTTTCCCAAACAAAGGGCATATGCTTGGTGACATGATGTACTCTCTGAAGGTGGATGCTTTGAAAGGAAACCTCACAGTACAAATGTGGCCTGATTTTTCTCTAGGGTTAAAGACAAAGTTATGCTCAAATGTGTATGCTAAATGTGACTATAGGGGTTAAGTTCCTTTTTTTTTGTTCATATATGTTAACAAGAAAGTGCATGTGTCAGTTTTACTACTTCAAAACAGACACATGTAGATAGATAGATAGATAGATAGATAGATAGATAGATAGATAGATAGATAAACACAGGCCAGCAATCATAGCCCTTGACTAATGGTTTGTGCCAGGAAATAGTGTACATTAACCAGCTCAGTTCTGCTGAAGCTTTTGATGTGTCTGTTGCACTTGACATCTCTGATACTGAAGTGGCTCAGAAAATGTCTCTGCCACCCTTGCTAATGCACCAACTGCCTCTTGTGCTTACAGAAATGCCTCTTACAAGCACATACTGTGCAAGCATGTCAGTGTTTATTAATGCTGGGGCTGAGATGTGGAGCTGCCTCAGTTTCCTCTGATACCAAGGCAGACAATGTTCTACCCCCTGCAGGATCAGCTCTGAGCTGGTAAATAATGCTATATTCTCATTCTTCATCAAGCAAATTCCCTTTCTCTGGCACACTCTCAGAGTAATGCCAGCCTTATCCAATTGTGACTTGCCCTTCGAGGAATTTCCTTGAGTATTTTCTCTTGTAGGAATGAGAGAAGCTCAGAATTAGGACACCCAGAATTCATCTAAATACCATGAAATGGTTGTTTGCAGTGAGCTGCTTATGAATCCAGCAAAAAGCCCAACTGAACAAATGATGTGAATCAGTTAGAATAACAGGTAGCTCCTAGAGGACCTGTAGACAAAACCCAGATGTAGTTATACTCGCTGCTATGAGGTTTCTGGTGCTCAGCATCTTTTTGCATCACATCATAATATTAATTGCTCCCATTTTCTGTGGATTTAAAGACTTTATCTGGATATTTGGAGACAAGATGGATATGATTTGACAATCCAGGGACAATCCCAGTCAGTTACAATAATCTCATCAAGGAAACTAAATGCTTAAGTTGAAATACAGATGCTTGTTGTGGTAAGGAACTCAGTCTGGACTGGAATTTCACAGCTGGTTTGAGTATCTTTGATCTTGGCCCAAACACTAGCCCCAGTACCCCAGGCTTTGGAGGCATCTCAGCGAGGCCACCTCTGAATCTTAGTCTTCACTGAAATAGGCTGCTCTCTGAGGAACGGAAACAAAGTTTCCCAGAGGCTTGGACTCTGCATATCCACATTCCTCCCCTTCCCCTCTGGCTCCCCCATTTCCTCTCTGCCTGGCCAGGCAAGTGGCAGCATCTTTCATGCCGTGCCTGAAGTCATGCATGGGCTGACTGGCCTGTGGGTTCTTGCCTCTTGTTACAGATAAGAAACTGAAAGTGGTTTTCCCTCTGTGGGGCTACCCTGGATATGTGAAAGTTAACTTCCACGTAAAACACATAGGATGGCATAACTGGGGGAATTCTGTCAAATGGGACTGAAAGTGATCCATGGATTAAAAAATTCTTAAGAAGGTTACTGAGATGAGGTGGAGGTGTATGGTTTGGTTTCCTTTCCACACTATGGCTAGAAATAACTTGTAGCAATTAGCTTACTTCTTTCTTTGTGTTTAAACTGCTATGTTCCACAACAAAACCACTCCAAACATGGGATGAGCCTACTTCATCAAGTGATTCAGACTAACCTTGTGTCAGAAGCAAAACCAGCAAAACTTAGTTTTGGTGTCTCGTCCTCCGCTGTGTCATGTAGCTGAAGCATCAGGGTTTGGTGGTAGGTGTCTGAACCACAGCCTAGGGCTCAAAGATGACAGGCTAATGGGGATTTTACTCCATTCTTCTAAAGGAGTTAGAGGCTTTTGATGCACTTCTTCTCTTCCAGAGTCCTCTGAGGGTGGGGACAGAAACAGGGACTGGACTGACACATTGCAGAAGACCTGGGGAAAAGAGGCAGAGATCAAGAATCTGAAACACATAGGACTATTGGTTTCACAGGGTTCCTGCTAGGCTGTTTGAGCAAGGCACCATAAAAACCAGTGCCATACAAAACAGTGCCCTGCCATGGCTTCATAACTTCCTCCGCATGAGCGCCCTGTGTTTTAGACCCTCAGCCTGTCCATATCATGACTCCCACCCCTTCTGCCCCACCAGACCTACAGGCCCTGCTCCTTGACAAGCCAAAATACAGTAACTGCCAGCACTGAATCTTTACTGCTTGGGCTTGATCCACGTGCTGCTTTTCCAGCTCACTCTCCACCCATCCCATAATAAAGGATGGGCAGTGACCTCACTTTGCTGTCATCCCTCCCTTCCTCCTGGACAGTCATTTCCATGGGAGCATCCATGTGCTCTTCATTTGGTAAAGCAGGGAAGCTGTCAAAAGGTACATGAAGAAGGAATGTGTTCCAGATGCATGAAATGACACTGGGCTTCCTGAAGACAGCAGTGGAAAACGCTCCCTCTGCCTCAGTCAAACTTTTCCTGTGACCACGTCTGCTCCATTACTCGATGTTTTTAAGGTTGAGGGCACACATCTTTTGGAAATTGTTATACAGCAAATGATTTGAGGGCAGCCCAATAGTAAGTGAAATTTTAAGAATTATTTTGAACATAGGTAAATTGTGCTTTTCTAGGCTTAAAGGCTATGCTTGCAGCATCCTAAGGCTCCACTTCTCCAGTTCTTTCTGTCCAACCAGGATGGACAGAAGAAGCTGTTTATGACAGCTGCTAATTCCCCAGTGTTGTGCTGGTGAATTATGAATCCCTCCTGCCATCAAAGAAAGGTGCTGATAGCCCATAAACCCCCTCACTGTTACTCTGTGTTTAACTGCTCTACAAATGGCATTTAAAATTCATGAACTTGATCAGAGACACTCAGCAGAGGAAATTTTTGTCCTTGTTCTCTGCTGGGTTTCTCAGACATAGGGTGGAAACCTGGGCAATCCAGGAGCTCTGTTAAGCATCCTCATGTTATAAAGATATCTGCTACTACAACCACAACTCAGCTATAGGGAAAAATAAATGTTTTGGGATATTTTGAGGAAACAGCTGACAGAAGAGCGATGAGATATTATTTTTCCCCTGTGGTGATAAATTTAAAAGCCAAAGAAGCAGAAAGATAAACAGTAAGAATGATTCACAAGCTGGAAACAGAAGAAACACTGCCAGAATAATTTTGACCCAACAGGCAGAACTGACCTCAAATGCTGGGACATCTCTCAGCAAATGGTGTCAGTGATTAATTTTAAGGGTTATAGACAATAATGATGGAAGGAAAAGGCAGAGAAGGTGAACATCCTCAGTGATCACTGCCTTGAGAGGGAGCAGAGAGCTCAGACTCCTCAAGGCACAGAGCTGACTGGACAGGAGGACAAGAAACTATGAACTGCCGCATATTTTCCTACTGCACGGGGACTCTGTGAATAGAGAAGATCACACTATGGAAGTACCCTCTTCACTCCCCCAGCTCACCAGCAAAGCTCTGAATGTGTAGGTTAACACCTATGCTGAAAGGTGAAACTGGATTTTCTTCCAAAACTCTAGCTGAGAGACTAAACTTCATTCCCTGTACACTTTACTCCAAGGGTTAGAAAGCATCTGAGGGCAGACTTGTCTGAGCTGATCTGTTTTGTTTTGAACTGCTGCAGGTATTGCTTCTAGGACATCCTCCAGCTGTGCACCAGCAACCTGCAGGAATATCATTTCCTATGTACAGGTATATCTCATGATCTTGGTAGGAAAATCTGGAATCAGTGCAGCATCTGCAATCTAAGTACTGATGCACAAAGTATTTCTTTGTATCTCTGTCAATAGGTAAGAAGGGACAGCAATGTGGCTTTTTAATGCAAAAAGGCACCACGTTTTGTAATGTGAAATGTCAGCTCACAGAGAGCAACATGACATAACCTATATTTCAGTGGCCAGAATTAAGCAATGCAGGTTATGTTTCAAAAGACATTCTTCGGAATAGGCTGAAAGAGTTTACTCCTTGGAGGCAAAAGCTGAGAATCAAAGGAATATTGAGGAAAAAAAAAGTTGCTGGATTTTGATCAGTTCGGTAGATATACACATTTCTAGCATTCCCATTGTAAGAAACAGACCTTTGGCCAGTTTATTTACTGAGGTATTTGGGAGGAGAGAAGTTATTTTTTCATTCCTGCTTGTGCATTTATTGTTTGTAAGTTCAGTGCAACACAGGAGTCTTTCAGTGCTGGCACTGTGAACTTGAACTCAGGAAGCACAGATCTTCTCAGCTACAGCAACTACCAAGGCAGGATTTTCCTGGGATATTGCTCTCCCTGGCTGGAAGATGCACTGGAGCAAGTCTGACTTTTTGCAAGATTTCTGTGCTCATGGCTTTAAAGATTACGTTGCTTAAAGACCAGTGAAGATTGTCTAGGGAAAAAAAAGCGCCAATAGGCTTAAAGTCAAAGAGGTCATAAATTTCCTGAAATAAAATTTTATTATACAGTATGTGAGATTCCTTTTAATTTTATCTAAACTTCCTCAGTATTAGATAAAGTTTTCTCAGCTGAGGCATCTGGCTGTGAAACAAATTCCAGAGGAGATTAGGTGAAACTGAATTTGGGCATCTAAACAAAAACCTACAGTCCTTTGCTTTACAGAAAGCCTTACTAGAAGAATGATATTGCTTGCATCATTCTACAGTTTAGTCTCACCAAGCAAACAAAAATTCTTTCAACTGAAGCCAATAAATTGATAATTTTATCTTGAGAACATTTTTGGTCTGAAAAGGAGGCAGTGCCTAGGACTCCATGAATCCATTATATGTAAAAGGGGCTTGGGTACTCTGGCATGGGGAATGAGAACTGGAGGCAAGGTGATTAAAAGTCACTCCATGTAGATGTATGTGAGACATCAGTCCCCTCCAGATGCTTTCCCAAAGAGTGGTGAGATGTGTGTTTGGCATGTGGATCATGAAGAGGGTCTCTCATCGTTATGATGATCCTGATAGGCATGCAAGGTTGGATGAGCTGTGGCAAGGTCCAGTACAGTAGGTCCTCTTAATGCAACCTGAAGAAAAGACAGAACAATCCCTGGAAGTGAACAACATGGATCTGCAATGCCACAGTTTCTGTCAACAGTCATGAGATGAAGTGTCTGGGCTCAGTATTTCACAAAAGTTTTCACTTATGTGTAAATACATCCTTCCCTATACCCACACTCGTGCATGTTCACTCTCCTGTAGAGAAGTCTTTTAGAAAAATGAACTTTCTATTAAAATGACAGCTTGTTGGACAGCAAGACAAATTAGTGCTGGTTGTAGAATAATTACACTGACAAATTGCTTGAGTTGTATAATGTTAATGTCAGTGAAAAGCCCCAGGTCCTCAGAAAAGCTGTAGCAATAAGAGAAAAATGGAGATAAAAAAAAAAGCAGGACCCCAAAGTAAGTTTTGGAAATGTAAATAAAACAATAGTTCTGAGAATCAGGGCAATTACAGGATGGTGGGGAACACAAGGAAAGCTTTAAACTCTTCTCAGGGCTGGCTTGCCTGTGATGCTTTGGTCTATTACTCATGTCACCACAAAGCACCTGCAGAATTGGGAACTAAGTGCATAATTAAGAACCTCCTGAAACTAAAGAAACAATAAATTTTACCCTCCCTAGCATAGAGATTTGCTGTTTCAAGAACAGCAGTGATTAGCAGATCTCTTACCTTTTTACTTGAAATTGTAACAATTCAGCATATATATTCCTTACATTAATATGTGGCCAATGGGAGACCAGCACAAACATTCCAGCAAGGCAGTAAAACCAGATAGAATTTCCCAGCTACCTCAGCATTTCAAAAGCAGAACTTGGTGGTAACCGTGACCTGCACAACTCTCCCTTACAGCCTTTTACTGACAAGAATGATATTGAATGATATTGAAACTGGGCTGGCTGAAAGGAGGAGCATGGGAAAGCACTGGAGTGATCTGCATTGTTCATGCCATGAGGTTTTATAAATGTCAGTCCTGGAAAATCTGAAATATTTTCAGAGTATAAATAATTTTCCTCCAATGGATTCTGAAGTGCAATGCCATGCTTTAATTTGACAATGAGGTAAACTAAAGTTAGTTTGTTCAAATGACTACGTTTATTTTCTTAGGGATGAGGTGGAAGATTTCAGGTGGTTTGATTCAAGTAAGGGCAAGAAACTTAGTTGCAGGTCTTCACAGCAGTCAAATTAATTTCCTCTCCCTTTTGCTCTGGTTCACACAAACGTTCAAATCCACCTCCAAAGTGGAAAGTTCTTTTCTAGAACAGCCTACTGGCTCAGCAGCTAATTATAAGTTAAGACCAAGGTGCGGTAGCCGAGTTCAGTTCAAAACCACGAAAGTGCTTCACTTCCCTGAGCACTAGCATTTATTTGCAAGTTTAAAAAAGACCCTGACCTACACAGCTTATAAAAACCTCACCGTCCCGCACTGTGAATTTTCTTTAATATGGAAAACTGGATTTAAAAAAACAAAAAGTCATCTGGATGAT
The DNA here is from genome assembly GCA_013399135.1 of Heliornis fulica. Classification (NCBI taxonomy): domain Eukaryota; kingdom Metazoa; phylum Chordata; class Aves; order Gruiformes; family Heliornithidae; genus Heliornis; species Heliornis fulica. The sequence goes on along the minus strand of VXBZ01007596.1, from coordinate 176,460 downwards.
CCTTATTTTCTGAAGTGTAGAAGGCAAACATTTATGTTTCTATAATGAGAGTGTAAGCATTAAAAGCTGTGATGTCAGACTAAGTAGTATTACTTTAGCTGCTGTACAGTTGAGTGATTTTACTATAATAGTTTCTCATAATAATGCTTTTTATCTGTAATACATAGGGGATAGAGAGACTGACAGAGCTGTAATCTTTCTTTCAGAAGCATGGTGTTAAATGAACGAGGGCCAAATGAAAATATAATTCTGAAAGGAAGATAAAGATGGCCCCATATAAGGCTGAAATAAGATGTGTCACCATTTCAAGTGAAAGATGTTAGCTCTGAAAATAGTGCCATATCTTAAGAGGAAATATCACATGAAGTCAACTTTGAATTTAAACAACAAACCTAGAATCCAGTTGTTTGTGGAAAAAGGCTGTATACGATGGTGAGTTTTGCATAGCTCCTACTCTCACCATTGCCGCTTGCCCAGGGAAGTGGTAGTGTCACCATCCCTGGGGGGAATTAACAGGTGAATAGATGAGGTGCTGAAGGACATGATCTAGAGGGGGACTAGGCAGGGTTAGACTGTGGTTGGACTCAAGGATCTTAAAGGGTCTCTTCCAACCCCAGTGATTCTATGATTCTAATGCAGCACTGTGTGTCCTGAGCATCAAATGTGTTTACAAAGACCAGGGCCCTGCCCCAAAAAACTCACCATTTACTAGACCACAGGACGAACAAACATGTTCTCCTGGTTTCACAGCTGCCTGTGTGTACATTCAACGTTCCTCTGTATGTACCAAGGCAAACCAAGCCTGAAACAGCTTCATCATGGATGGTAGCTTCTTCTGGAGCTGCCAGCCACTCATCAAGGCATCCTGTAATTAGTGCCTTCCTCATCCCTCTCCCAAAAACTCCTGAGCCACCTTTTCTACAATCTTTTAAGTGCGTATGGTCATTAGAAAGGCAAATACGCTGGTGTCTCTGAACTACACCGCCATCGCTACCACGCAAGGCCATTGACATTTTAACACTGCAGTAGGAGTTCATACTGGTGTGAGGCATCACCAGCCTTAGCATACGGTAACTACGGCTTTTACATCACGCCACTGAGTCACATCAAAGCAGAGCTCTGCACCATCTCATCTCTCCTGAGCCCTCACGTGCAGTTCCGCCTCGTGTAGGACCGCCCGGGGAAGCGACGGCGCTCCGGATTATGAAGCACGGTTGGTGATGACGGTAGCCTGGCTGCCGACGTTGGTGGCACTCGGGCTACCGGAAAGCCTCCTGCAGCCCGACCTGGCAGCCGGCAGCCCCCACAGCTGCCTCCCAGGCACAGGCCGAGGGGTGTGACCCCCATTTCGGCAGCCCCGCCCGGGGCTTGGGGCGGGCGGTGCGTGTGCTGAGCGGAGTGCTGTGCGGA
>VXBZ01007596.1:45824-174237 GCA_013399135.1 Heliornis fulica | reverse complement strand
CATCCCGCTGCGCCGGGCCCGGCACACACCCACCCGGGCGGGCGGCGCTGGCAGCCGGGGGGATGCCGCCGAGCCATCCGCCCTCTCCTCCTGCCCCTTTGGCCGGGTGCGGCCTCCGGGGCCGCAGCGGGGCGTGGGGAGCGACCGCCGGGCCCCTACCGGCGTGGGGGCCTCGGCGCTGCCCTGCGTGGCGGGGCGGTGGGGCTGGGCAGTGTCCCCGGCTCCCCGCCCTTTGTGGGGGAAGGGCAGCGCAGGCTGCTTGGCCGTGTCGGCGTGGGGTTTCTCTCGAAATCCCGGCCTGAGCCTCCTTCCGGGTCCCTGTCCTCGGGGGTCGTTTGACTCGGGCCCCACCTTAATGGAGGAGCTGTAAGAAATAGGGGGCCAGGTCTTGGAAAAGCAAAAATATACCTTTGTGTCTCTGCTCTGCCATTAATATAGGTGCCCTTTTTTGCAGCAGGCAACTTCACTAGGCATAGAAGGTTCATTGTAGTTTGGGCTGTACCTTGCACACTGGGGCCTCAGAATAATTTAGTTCTGTTACATTATTTCATAATATGGTGCAGCAGATTGTGTGGTTTAATTGATTCTTTTTTTTCAAGAATAATTGCTCAAGGATTAGGCCTTTAGAAAGGTATCCTACTGGCTCAACTGACAGCAGAGTAATTAAATTGATGTTCATCTCTCTCATAAAGTTTGCCCCCATTTTTTTCGTTATCTATACAACGCTTGTTTTTGGGTATCATACTTGCAGAAGCATTTCCTGCTGATAGTATCTTTGGACTTCCATGTGTATGTCATACAGCCTTCACTGTTTCCTCCCGCGTTCTCACAAACCTGTACATGTGAGGAGGAAATAGAAGAAGCTTTTGTCAAATTGAGTGTTTAAAATGTAACAAGTAAGGGGTTTTGTTCGCTTTGTAATTTTGTCCCCATCTGTCTTGCTAGGCCAACAAGAATTTGGTGATTGTAGATTTTCTTCCCATCGGCCTCTTTAAACCTTTCCTTTCTAAACTCACATACTTTGGTTACCCCAAATTCACAGTGCCTTAGATTATCCATTTCTGTATGTTCTAATTGACACTTATTTTGGCCATAATTTCCTTTTGGGACAATAGCCCTTACGTTATTTAGATATCCAGAAGAACAATGTGCATAATGGTGAAGAAATGTGCCATTTGTTACTTTAACTTTGCAAGTCATCACTAAACGCTCTTCTTGTTAAACCACCAGCAGGAAAATCCATCTTGTTTTGGTTTACGTCTTAGCTTGAAAACTCTTCCGGGTACAGGTTCCTAGGTTTTGTTGGAATAAATGTGATAATGCAAGAAGAAATCAAACAAACAGTGAAGTGATGTGTGGAGTGGGATATTGGTGTGATTCAAATAGCGAAGGCTCCACCATCCCTGATATTTTGATCTGTTTGTATCTTGTGGTTATGTGTAGTCTAGGATTTTGGTTCTAACCTAATCACACCATATCAGATCTCTTTCTGAAATTAATTTTAAAAGAATGGCATCACTGCAAGTCTTCCTATGTCATGTTTCTTCTTTCTATCAGGCTAAATAGGTCCTAATAAAATTTCTCAGTTTTCAGGAGCCATCGCTATCTTCAAACTTAAATACAGTGTTTCATCACTAAAATTCGGGGAGAGTACTTCTGTACTCTCAGAAGAATGTATGAGAATATAAGAGTATGAAGACTCATATAAGAGTATGAAGAATGTATCAGTACATGTACACATGTACTGATACATTCTTCATACTCTTAAAGTATGCATAACATGTTATTTTGAATGCGTTTTCCCAAACTGATCTTTTTTTTTGCTCGTACTCTTAGATGTGTATGTGATAGTTTATGTTACTGCCTCCATACTGGTTTCAGTGACCTTTCTTTTGTTGTTTTCAATAACTTTCCAGTGGTGGTGACATGGAAGTTGTCAGTATTTAAAAGTTAACTGATAATCTTGTTTTGGAGATGAAAGCAAAGATGAAATGTTAAAGGATGATTACCTGACTATTATTTAAATGAAAATGCAGTCTCCTTAATGGTTAATAATTTGCTAGTTAAGGGTGCATGGCCAAAACAAGACTTTGTTCTTTGAGTGAAAGAGTAGCATATGTTGTTTCTGGATGAAGTTGAGAAAGAAAACTGTGTATTTTACATGACTGATCACTTCTAAATTAGGTGCGATATTTGTTTTGGCTGGATGGAGAGTAAGCAATGCATTAATAGCTGTAAAGTAATAACCAGAATTGCTTTATTTTTATCTTGCACAGAATATTCTAAAGTTCTTGTTTGTGGGTAAGAGAAATCATCAGACAGTTATTTGTTGGACAAACTCAGATGTTTAATCTCTGAAAACATACAAAATAGTTAAAAAGCAGCATTTCATATTTGCTGCACAGCATAATGATTTCTACCTGTTCATGTGCTTTCTGTTTCCAGCTTTCGTCAGTCAGCTTCCTTGGCTGTAGGGCATCCATTCTGGATGTTGTAGGCACATCCTTCTAGTAATGTTCTATTTGATGCTCCTTCTAAAACCTGGAAGGAAAGGAGATGGTTAAGGACTGCTCCTGTGTGCAGGACACTGCTTTCTTGTATGCCAGTAACTGCTCAGGATGATGTATACTTTCAGCTGTTTTCTGAAACAGCTTGAACAGAGTTTTGAAATGGCTATACTTGCTGTTAAAACTGAAAAGCATCACGTACCAGTGTCAGAATTTAATTGATGGTTTTAAACATCTTCTCTAGATGTTTGCTTTGGTTTTAAGATTGTAGGCTAAATTCTGCATTGGAGTAGATGCTAATACATCTTAAGTTCTGGGATGCAAGTGGGCAGCACCTACTGGAATCTTCCTGGAAGCTACATCGTCCCTGGGCTTGTGTATTCTAGCACTGGAACTCATCCTCTCTAGCACTGTCAGATGTTTTAGAATGATAATATAACTTGTATCCAGAAAATAAAGTATTTCAATGCTTAATGTATATATTTAAATAAATAGGTCTTTCTTTATATTGTGGGCATTTTGGGAGATTTTTTGGTTTGCTTTTTAAAGTTTGGTAATGCATTGGTATCAGGCCTTCATAATTTGATACATTTTTGACTGACGGTTGGATTATTTAATCAAATGCATCTCACAGCTTTCCTTTATCAACCACTGTATAGCTCACAGATATATTCTAGTAAAATTGGCTGTTCCTTAATATGTTCAGGTACTTAGGAGTGAAGTCGTATGTCAGTGGCTGATCAGCTGCAATAGTAGTTTTTGTTATGGGCCTGGCTGATATTGTGTGATTAAGAGGAATAATTTAGTAGCCATTTTACAATCCTCACTTCCATTTTTCAGTATGTTGTTTGTCAACTATAGTAAATGTATTAAATCTTCTTACATTTTACACCTGTCTGTTTTAGAACATGCATAAAATACTTCACTGGACTATTCCTTTATTATGAGATGTGCTTTTAAAACAGATATTTTATACTTGGCAGACCATACATTGACACCTTTTAGACCAATCCTTTTCAGCTGCTTTGTAGTTCATTGCATTTTACTGATATCTGTGCTTGATTTGTTGTTTGAGATTTTTCCCTTTTCCCCTCCGCGATTCAAGCATTCAAAAGAAATAGTGTACAAAAGAGGAACTTTGTCTGGAATTGAGAAGTTCAGCACACAGCTTGCTTTTGATTTTTTGGTTAGGGCCTCCTCACCTCCAAAAGCAAACTTATTTTGGCCAATTTTTGTCAAAGCTCAGGTAAACTAAGTTCCAATAAATAAAATAGGATTGTAACGTCTATTCCTCTGACTGAGGAAGCAGGTACTTCTAAACACTCGTAACACTTACTCAACAAATAAGTCTTTTTGACAGCCTGAGAGCACATTTCTTCCTTTGACTAAATGCAGTTCACTTCTTTGGTTTCTGATTTTTTTTTTTTTTCAGTACTCATGCAGTCCCTGGAGAGCTTATGCTCTCCTTGATTTTGTTTTAATAAAAGGAGGTGTAACACAGTGAGGAGAAACTACTAGGATTGGGTTTAGGTGATATGGTTAACTTGCTCATTTAGAAAGAGAATCTATTGAAACTTAAATAAATCTATCTAGAACACCTCAAACTTTAAAACAAGCTTAATTGTTGCATAATGTTCACATTACTAGCTCTTAGCTTCTTCCCATGATCAGTAGAAGCATTTTTGAGCTAATAGATCTGAGACCACAGGCTAGTAGTTGGGTCAGATCTGGTAATACTGCTCCTGGGACGTGTCAGTGTGTACTCATGACCTTGATGTATATCCAATCCCCGGGCGCTCCATTACTCCCCCGCCTCCTGCACCTGCTATAACTTGGCCAATTGATAACAGGAATAATCAGTTGAGAATTGTTCAATGGAACATGGTGGAAAGTGTGGCCAAAAAGACTGTGTCTAGTTCAGTTCTGTCTTACCTGTGCTAGCTAAGTGTCCTCCAGTGGCGCTTTTATGAGACGTTTCATTCTGGGTGTGAAGGCAAAGGATTCCACACCCCCCACCCCCCCACCCTTTTGCTGTATTGGTAGCAAAATGGTTGCGAGAGGAATTGAGAAAGAAATATTTTACTCCAAAAAACACATTGACTCCTTTCCTCTCCAAACCTGTTTCCCTGACTGTGAAGAGGAAGCTGTGTTTATTTAATTTGGATCTAGATTATTATGAACAGGTAGTTCCAAAATAGGTGCATATATAACATTTATAAATATGTAAAGGGTGAGTGTTAGGAGGATGGATCTAGGCTCTTCTCAGTGTTGGCCAGTGATAGAACAAGGGGAAATGGTTCCAAACTGGAACATAGAAAGTTCCATCTTAATATAAGGAGGAACTTTTTCACTGTGAGGGTGACAGAGTACTGGAACAGGCTGCTCAGAGAGGTTGTGGAGTCTCCTTCTCTGGAGACATTCAAGACCAATCTGGACATGTTCCTATGTGATCTACTCTAGATGATCCTGCTTGGGCAGGAGGGTTGGACTGAGTGATCTATTGAGGTCTCTTCCAGCTCCTAATATTCTGTAGTTCTGTGATGAGAATATTTGGGGTTATGTCTAGTTATTGCCATGCAATTTTTTTTTTTAACAATACCTGAAGCTTAATTTAGGTGATGATATATCACATAATATTCTTGATTATGATATTTATCCTTTTGTGGTGGTATCCCATCTTGACAGGAGCCCTCAGATCCCTTCTCCTTCAGAGTCTGTGAAAGGAAGGGTTCCAGGCTTACTCTCTTCTCCTTGCCAAGCAAGGAGAGATGGATGAGTGGATGTGGAAATTCAATTTGGTGGTGTTTGATGCCTATAAGGTGAATGCTTGGTCCCTAATGTATGCGCAGTGAGGGCAGTCCTTAACAAATACAGGGCTGTGGGAGATGTGCTGTGGAGTAGTAACTAGGCAATAAACTTGATTCGCTTAGGTTATACCAGTTTTCATGGATGTGCTAGGCAGTGTTCTAGGATTTATGTGGATCTGAGTAATGAATGAAGATTTAATATATGTTGGGGCTCTTTTACTGGTGGGAAGAGAGGTGATGTATCCTTTATTAAGGTAATATAAACAGTTCCTGCGTTTTATTTTCCTTTCTTGTGGTAACTTTTAAAAATTTTAATAGTGACCAAGGCAGATTTGGACTGCTGTGTTTTGAGGGTATCCCATATGTGAAATTTTCATAGGAGAATTAAGCAGAATGAAAAGTTCTTTCTCTTCCTCTGTTAATAACTCAATCTAGAAGTTCCAGATTTCTTGTGCTGAATATACAGAGTTCATCTGGGAAATTACTTTAATGACGCTGCTCAACGTTATTATAGGAACTGACCAAACTGAGGCTTGTTTGAGAAGGCAATAAAATAAATATGCCATTATTGTTTTGACACAAGAATTACTTCATTTTGTATTTTGAAAAGGCAAGGCAGCCTGTGACATTAATAACCTTTACCTCCTAGCCCTTAGAGGAAATACACCAGAAATCATAGTAACGATAGATCTGAGCAACATAGTCATTTTCCCAAAGTGTATATTTTCTTTCATGTATCTTTTGTATGTATCTATAATTATTAATGAATAGACAGTACAGCTGCTTTAGTGGTGCAGAAGTTAGTCTGTATGCTATTTTACAAAGTGGATTTTAGGAGAAAAATTAACGACATTGCCTTTGTGTTTGAGGCTGTTTGAACTGAGGTTATTCATGTTGGGCTGCTGGTAGTGGTGGAGAAAAACTTTCTTGGAGTGTGAACTTTAACCGTGTTCTAAAATAATCAACTTAGTTTCTGTTGCACAAGCCACAAGTGCAGTTGTCTCCATCTCAGTATTCCTCAGGCATCTGAGAGGGAGGCACTCCTGTTTGGTGTCAGTCTGTAGAGAGGCTATTTCCCTCCACCCTTTATTAAAGGAAGCCTTGAGGAACCTTGGTACAGGGTGGGTGCCCAGAGCTGGGTAGCATGAAATCTCTGCAGGATGCCATGCTTAACCTCTACTTGCTTGTTGTCTTACAGCTTCTTTGTCTTAAATAAATAAGGTAAAAAGTTGGAGTTCAGTAGAGTCGAGATGAGTGACCCTCTTGGTCATTTCTTAAAACTGAAAGAATAGCTTTGCTCTTTTATAGGGAGGAAACAAGACATTGATTCAGTTGTTTATTTCTCAGAAGAAAAGTGCTTTGGGTGCTTTCATGAAATGCTGCTATGTGTGGACTATTCTGAGGCCTGGAGAAATAAAACAATAAGTTGCAGATGCCTCTGTAGTGTTACTTATTTGGAATGTCCCCAGGTTAAGTCTCCATGCACAGTAGAGCTTTACAATAGTCCTCCTTTAACACATTGATCTGTTGAACTGGTTTGTAGCAGCTTTGTCAGGTGTTTGCTTCTGGAGAAACATCAAACAGATGAGACCATGGTCACCTCACCCAAGTAAATAATTTATCTTTTACATAGTTAGAAGAATCATTATTTCCAAGTCTAGAGCTTTGGACTGCCTTAATCTAGAGCAAACTTGTCAGCTATGGCATCTGGACATTAGGGCTTCTCTTATGTTACCATCTTCTAGTCTTGAGGCATGGCTGTGGCAGGTGGATTGCTGCTGGTGCCGGTGGGGCCTGGAGTCTGGTGCTTCAGTAAGCAGCAAGGACCACTTTCTGTGAGTGTGCATGGATGGCAGTTGCTATTAGGAAAAGCTGATGGATTATTTTATTTATTTGTTTATTTATCTATTTATTTACTTTAACTGCTTTGTCAACAGCTCAGTGCTCTGTGTTGAGCTGCAAAGAGGTGGAGGATGTGATCAGCTGTTGGGGCAGTGTTTGCTGCTGTAGCTGTTCTTGGTCTTTTCCAGGGAGAGGTAGCAGGCTGGATAGAAGTGTCCTGCTGGCAGCCCAGTGGACTCTGCTGTTCTAGATCTAAATTGTTCTATGCCCATGTTTATTCTTCTAGATATTTTTCCTGTGCTATCAAAAGTGTTAGCTTGGTCAGGGCTTGCATTGCAACACCAAGAGCAGTCAGTTGTTGCTCTTCTTGGAAATAACAGCTTCTCTCCTTAAAGGTTAAAGAGAACCAAACAGTGTAGAGAATTGGGCAGTTATTGGTTTGTGGCCCAAATCTCTGAATATGCTGAAGACGTAAGCTTTCTGAAGACTACATATAAATAAATTCATCACTACAATATAAAGCTCTAGTGATTTATGTCCGTTTGTTAAATATTAGATGGTTGATATGTTAGCTATAGTAATTAAATCCAGTAGTTGTCCTTCAAGAATGTAAAGGGCTCCATGGATCTATTAACTATCTGGTTTTCTGAATTAGGAATGTAAACACTGGCAACTTAAGTCTGCACTAAGGATTTAGTACTGAGACTTCTGTGGACAACAGGGAAATAATTCAGAGGTGGTTTGTGTAGTTTTCTTTTTTTCATTCCTCTTAAGGATTCACCTCCTTTAGGAAGTCTGCAGACATAGCAGAAGTAACTGTTGGAGTTCTTCCTTGAAGGAGGGTATGGGAGAGTAAAGGGTAGAGCAGTAGGCATGTTCCTCTACAGCATCAGAAGCTGAATGAAGTTTACAGTGATGGGAGGTCTCATTTAGTTATGTTGGCTATTGGAAAGGAGGGGAGGATGCATATGGCATGTTGTGTTAGGACTATCCATCTACTGAGCCAGCTTTTGTTTAAAATTGGTCTGTGCTGGTATACGATCTGGATTTGTGGCACTAATCTGTGCCTTAGGTAGACCTAGCACAGCTGTCTGCTAGCATGGTTGTCTGGCTTCTGCCAGAGCTTAGCCAAGTGTTCCTTCTGTACTACCAATGACTATTTAGTAGCTGTAAACCTAGATATTTACCAGCTAGACTAACAAGCAAGACCCTGAAGCAGCACCTGGATATACTTTGTATGTAGCAAAATACTGCTTTCTCAGGGACTGGTCTTATTTTTTTTTGTTTACCTGTATTTTCCCTGTCTGTCAGAAGAGACAGGTAGCAATTACAAATCCGATAAGAGAAATCTGTGGATAGCAAATGAGGATGGGGTCTTTGGAAGGACAGACTAAGTCTCAAGTGTCTCTTTCCTCATGGGTGGTGTAGGAGAAGAGTTAATGTGTATGAGAAGAGAAAGAGCTGTAAAAGCAAGCATTTTGATGCTACATGAAATATGCTTAGCCTTTTGAAGTGGGCAAGTGAGTTTGTGAAACAAAAACTCCCAACCATATTATGATGTTATGTAACCAATTTTATTTTTTAAACTTAACTAATAAATATCTGTCATGTCCTTCATAGATTTTTGAGTGTGTGTCATTAGTGACATCTAAAATCAACTTAATTATATCTGAATTGTAGAATGAGGGTAAGAAAAGACTGTTAATTGTGTCTTACTTCTGGAGGAAGTCGATTAATGCAATCCATGATTCTTTAGATTCTGTGTATTTCTGTGTCAGGGTGTATCTCAAGGTGCGTTGTGATGAAATTTATTGGAAACTGTATTAAATGTATTGTGCACATAATGTCCTGCAAAGAGCTGTAAGGCTCTACCTTGGCTCCTGCTCTGCTTTAAGCTTTGTGCTGTCAGGCTGAACCTGAGGACAGGAGTGGCGTTGGGCAGGGGTGCTGGGATTGAATTCAGCCGGCCACCCACTTCTTCTTGAGAGAGACAACTAGTGCAAACAGCTGTATGTCAATGTGGATGGAGTCAGTGCAGGACCTGTGGGGACTGCAAACTTTTGGATTTCCTCTGTATTATGTGACTGAAGTAAATTTGCTTTTAAACTAAAATTAATTTGTTGGGTTTTTATTTTTCTTGAAAGACAAAGTGTGTTTTCTGGGTTTTGGTTGTGAGCTTGTTCTTTTCCCCTTATGTGCAGAAATAAATAGCTTCAGCTGTCAGAGCAGAGCTCTTCTGAAGCTAGCAAAGTGATTCTACCCCTGAATTACACACAAGAGTATTGTGACAGTAACAATAAGTAACAGTGTGATTTAAAAATACCTTGAGGTAACCTTTTCATAGGTGGACTTTGGTTAGTGTGTGCTATTACAAGTTAAGGAACCGCTTTCAAATTCTGTAACCATATTAAAGCCAATAGTTCACTGTTTCAAACTTGCTGTAGGGAGCATTTCACAAAGAGGGATTTGAGACTGAGTTTGGATAACACTACTGTTGACACAAGCCCAGAGGTGCTTTTGTGGACAGCTGTGTGAGTGATAATGTGTGTGTGCATGCTTGTACATGTGTGTGCATGTTTCCAGATTTTAAAAACATGCCATATTTGAATCCAGATAAATGCTGTTGCTATGTAAGTGTAGGCATAAAGTAATACTCTTTGTATGTGTACATGTGCAGTTGTTTTGAATTAGAACATGGACATGTGTGTTAGGGCTGCTGATGGAGAAAGAAGCGCCAAAGTAAATGTTTACGAGTTCTTGGCCACATTGGGTCTCCTAGTGAAACCAGTCATTGGGAACATTTCTGAGCCACAGTAAAGTTTTGCCAGCCTTTAGTGTTTAATTGGTATGGAGTTAATGACCAAAAGATTTCTTAATTGCCGTAATGCTTCCAGGCTGCTTATCTCCAATAAGCTGCTGCCAGCACAGATGGCAAGTTGGTGGCTTAGCTGGGGTTCACTGGAAGTTTTTCACTGCTTTATTTTACTGGCCGTAACTTACCTGTGTGGCTGTAGGTGATATGTAGTTGAAACCCAAATCTTCACTGGAATAAACTTCACATGAATTAAGGTTTTATTTTGTCACTCAGCAAGAGGTAGAACACTCCCTTACTGTCAGAAGAAACTTTGCAGTTTTATCGGTGTGATCATCTTTATTTTATCTTTACTTCTTTCTCCTGGCTACTCCTGAGATTCATCTCCATTATACTGTCATTCTCTGCTTCTTTTCAGGGAGTCTGCAGGGAATTGTACTGGTGTCTGCTGTGATTTGAGACAGCTTACAGCAGCAGCCTGAAGCTGACTGTTTTTTTGGGGGGTTTTTGGGTTTGGTTTTTTTTTTTTTTTTTGTTAGTGTCATAACTGGCAAGAGTTTGAACCGCAGGAATAAAAAGGGACAAAACTTCCATATTTTTCAGATATATGTTGCTTTTAAAGTATTCTTATGCTTTCAATGGAAAAAGCCATTATTTTTTCTATACTGAAAACTGGTTACTATACTTGTACTGTATCCCTCACTAGCTATAAATTTTAAACCTTATGTAGGAGGAGGAGTAACTTTGCACAAGAATATTTCATAGTACCAAAGTTAAATATGAATGATTATTTAATGTTTTCGGAAGCGCTGTCATTGGTAACCTGGCTTACTGGTTTTGAAAATGAAGGGGAAGACATGATGCTTAATCACATGTACTTTAAATATTTTTAGACTGCTTTAAAATTGATGACAGTGCCTTATGCCTTCATAAAAACAATAATGAAGATGAATATTCTTTTGTCAATATTTAAAGTCATTCTGAGCCTACGTTTTAATTTTTAATTAAGTGAAAAATGTAGTAATCATGTAAGGTTTAGGGGATTGGTGTGGTCACCAGGAATTTGTTAAAATGTGACTAGTAATGCCTTATGGGAATTTATTTCTTAAAAACAAGTAGAGCTTTCAGATAGAAGTCTGAATGTGTGCTTGTCTTGGTGGCTTTTGACTAAGGCTTTAGAGATGAGTATTTGTGTATATGTGAAGCCAGTTCTGAAGCAAACTGAAGTCAGCAAGTTGCACCTAGTGATGTTACCTGTTAGTGATATTGGCTCATCCTCAGTCAATAAAGCATTTATGGGGATTTGACAGCTAAATTGCTAAAGTATATGGTAGTCTGTGTCTGGTTTTTGGTGAAGCCTAGAGAATCCTAATCACTGAAGTCACTTAAAAAATATCTTAAAAAAAATTATTCTCAACCCTGTTAATATTTATGATAACCCTGAGAAGGTCAACATCCCTTTTTCTGTGAGGTCTTGGCTTGGCAAAATGGCTGGTACATAGTGTGCAGTGTTATAAAGTGAGGATACTTGAGGTATTTCCCTAATACTAGCAAATCATTCCCAGAAAATTGTATTTTTACATTCTAATTGTTTTTCCCAATTAGGGATGAAAATGTCTGATTAAAAAAAGAATATTCTAATGTTTCTTTTACTCATATTTACATTTTTATATAGCAGGAAGTTAGTCTTCACCAGTTTACTTTGCTTATATTGAGTCTCTGACACTTCTGCCACAAATACATTCCTTTATATAGATTGCTTGAGTAATTTAACTTATATGCAGAATTTACTGGCATTTTTTTAGTGTTTGTATTAACTCATGATCAGCAAAAAAGATCCACTTTTTGTCTTGATCTTTTTCACCAAAATGATATTTTGTAGGCAGGCTGTCTGTGACGTGGAAGAGTTTGGATAGGTATAGGAAAAAATAATAAGTGTCAGTGTGTGGTCAGGGATGTGTTATGTCTCATTACTTCCTTTGTAGGTGTCTGCTTAATGGGGTTTAGTGGAGCATAGATCCCTTCTGTTAAACAATGAGAGAGGGGGATCACTGGATGAAGATAGATTTCTGGCATCTCTTGTGTCTGCCCTTCCAGTATGTTACTGTGATTCTTTTACTCTTAAGCAAAATCTGATTGACATTAGTGAACAGGGAGGGATGCTTGCAGCTCCTCTTTCTGGAAAGCCAGCCCTCTCTGGACAGATATCCTGATTTAGTTGGCCTTCTTGAAAGGAAATTACTTTGGATAGGCTTACAACTCCAGTATAATACCATAAAATACTGGTGGGAAAGCCATAACGGTCATGTGTCCCACCACTGCTCTATGTATTTAGCCTTTTAATTAGGCTGTCATTTTTCCATCTTCCTAATCACACTTATGGTACATTTGTGAGAGAAAGTTTGCATTTGGTAACTGGTGAGTAGACAGGCAGTCTGAGCACAGCCGTGTATCAGGAGCTGGTTAGCTATTAGGGAAGTTGAGCTTTGTGGCCCTGTTTTTTTTCCCTTTCTGAATTGTTTTGGGTAGAGTCTGATTAATATTTTAAAAGAAGATAAACAGCTCTAAAATGGAAAACAGTATTGGTAATTACCTATCTTGATATATATCAACAGGTGGATAACTTGTCTGAAAAATAGTTATTTTTCTTTAAAGGTGGTGATGGGGTATTTCTTTGAGAGCTTTTTAGTTTGTTTATAACTGCACTCTAGGAAGCAGATACAAATCCAGTCAACCATCTTTGAGTACATAACCATGCTTGCTTTACCTTTTACTTGCTGCTTGTTGGCAGTCCTTTGGTTCCTTCTGCATTTTTTAAACTATCTCCTTATGTTTTGGTAGTAGAGCTGAATGTAGTATTCCAGATTCTCTTATCACTTCTATGAATTCTTAACTTCAAGCTACATTTGATCCTTGCTTTTTATCTCTTTCATTTATCCATCTTCTGCCAGTGGAGGCAGCACTGATAGTACTTCTGCCACCAAGCAGACTGTCTTTGTCTTAAATACTTTGCTATTAATTTTCCATTGCTTGCAATCTCTGTGCTGCAATTCAAATATTTTATTGCTTTTTCTGTTTGCTGTGGATACAGAGAACTGACTCTTCCTCCCCTCAGTATTCTAATCTGTAAGCTTGGTGTCCCCAGTTCTTTTAGGCTTTCCTGGCAGGTAATAGTGCCTACACCTGGTAGTTGTACTCCTGACTTTTCTCCAGCTCTTCCTGTATGGCTTTAAGACCTGTGTTCAGAATGAGTTGCAGTTGTCTCTCTGAGACTTACTGGAGCATATTAGGTGGAAGGATTATGTCATGTGTCACGTAAGCTACACAACTCAAGGTAGCATTAGCTCTTTTCCAGCAGTCTGACCTTGTTGACGTCTCTTTTGCATATAGCCATGTATGCCTATTTGAAAATTCATTGTAGTTCTATAAAGATTTTGGTTTTTAGTTTGTGTGAGAAGGGCTCAGTAATTAAGACTGTCACAAACATTGATCAAGTAAATCATTGCATCATGACACTTACTCTTTCTTCCCAGTGTAGCTCTGCATGGAAGAAAGTTACATTGGTTTGTGGTGGCTTGGTTTTGTTTCTCTGTATCATCTGAGTGCTTAAAAGACTTGTTTGAATATAGTTAACTAACTTCTCTTGGATCTGAAGGCAAACCAATGTTTTCCTGAGATATTTCAGCTCTTTACCACCCTCTTTCTCTCCAGTTGTTGTGGGTTTGTGTGTTTTGTGGTGTTTGGTTGTTTTGTTGGTTTGGGGTTTTTTTTGAGGGGTGAGCTGTTTGTTTTAAAGTGTTTATGTAGCTCACCTTTTGCTAAGGTTCTGATCTCTCAGGCATCCTCCATGAGTTTTCAAAGATAGGGTTATTGATTTTTTGAGATGGCTCAGAGGACTTAACATTCAACTGAGTTGCTTAGTATCAAATCTAGTCAACTTGGAAAAAAAGTAAGTGTGACTATTTCCAATAATAGACTGATTCTGGTTGGGTATTTTTACCCATTTACTTTTGCTGGTCACCTGCTTCTAGTTGCTCTCTCAGTGTGAACTCTGTCTTCATTAATCTTTTTTCCCCTCTTCATTAAGCAGTGGACAGAATAATTTTTTTTATTGGCAGTAGTGTACTGATAGAATGCTTTCTTAGTAGCCTCAAGTTGTTTTGTGAGAATTACTTCATTTTGTGCTCTTAGCCCTTTCAATTTGTCCCCTGTATTCTCTTGCCATTGTTATGCCTGTTATTCTCTTTCTGTGTGCTTTTTCTGAGTCATTCTCTTGCTATGGTTTCTATTCTCTTGCAGTGCTTGGTTTTCTTGAATTTGTTTGCATCCATTGTGTCATTTGAGAATTAGCTTTTCCTTGCCATAGACTTGCCTTCTGCTAGCTCTTATTTAATGATGTTAAGTCTGTGTCTTGCTGTTCTTCCCTCCTTTCCCTCTTCAGCAACCACTTCCAACAAAACTGTTTCTCATTGTTTACTGTCAACCACTTCTTTCTTGCTGGCTACAGGGAGAGGAAGAGTCTGGATGCTTTCTATGTTTTAAAAAAGTAAGTTCCTTGAACTCTTGCTGGAGTCCTGCTATATTCTGTTCTGAGTAGGTGCCTAGATTCTTAGTATCTCCTAACAATAGGAAGTCATATGCTTTTCTTTACTATTCTGCATGCACAGAAAGGTATCAACTGTCTGTCTGCTATTTTTGATGGCCTGTTTTAAGTTTGCAGCTTGATAGCACTCATGATTTTCCTCCTATTATTTGTAGACTTCCAAGATACTGTTCTCTACATGTGTGATGCTTACATCCTTTAGATATAGGGTGTAATACTCCTGAGCACTTGGATTTTTTTTTATTGTGCCTTTTTCCTGTGAACTGATTGTATTCTCTTTGTAGTATGCCAAGTGGAAATGGACTCTTGAGTAGATCAGTCTTGGTCATCTTCAAAAAATTCTAGCTTCATATGCTTTGTACATCGATGTGCACTCCTTTAAGACTGATGGATTGGTTGCTCTTACTATTAGACTCTTGTGGTGGTTTGACCCTGGCTGGAGGCCAGACTCCCACCAAAGTTGCTCTATCACTCCCCTCTTAGCTGGCCAGGGGAGAAAATATCAATTGAGAGGCTTTGGAGTCGAGATAAGGACAGGGAGAGATCATTCTGCAATCAGCGTCACGGGCAAAACAGACTCAACACAGAAGAAATGACAGAAACCTCTCCAATTTATTACACTGCACTATAGACAAAGAAAAGTTGGATAATGAGAAGTACAAACAGGTCTTAAAACACCACCCCCATCCCTCCCTTCTTTTCAGACCTCACTCTGTTTATGATGTTTCTATTCCCCAGGATGGTGGGTTGGTGGTGGGGAGAGGTGGGGAGGTGGTGCGGTGAAAGGGGAGTTGGGAGACTTCAGGCTTCAGTCAGTTCCTCATGAACTGATTTCCTTCTCGGATGGGGAGCATTCCTCACGCTCTTCCCTTGAAGTACCATGGGGTCCCACTCACTGGGGAGGAGACAGGCCTCCACAGAGGAGGGACACACATTCACCATGGTTTTCTCCACACACTGCAGGGAATCCTCTCTCAGTGCTTCCTCCCCCTGCCTTCTTCACTGATCTTGGTGTCTGCAGTTTCTTACATCTTCTCACTTCCTTCTCTGGTGGCAAAAAGTGGCAGCTTGTGGGTTTTTTTCTCTTAAATGTGATTCACAGAGGTGCTCTGACCATCGCTGATTGGCCCAGCCAGCCTTGTCAGTGGCAGACTCCAACCTTGAAAGTCCAACTGGCATTTAGTCTGTCAGACCTACGAAAAGCTTCTGTCTGCTTCCTGCAGAAGTCTCCCCAATGGGCTTGCCCCCACCGCCCCCCCCCCACCCCCAGAACCTACCTTGCTCTGCAAAACCACAAGTCTTTTCAGTTTGCCCTGTTACATCATCTGTGACCTCTCAATGTTTTGCTCACAATCCTAGTGTAAAATACTCTTTACTCAAGTTAACAAGCAGGAAGAGCTTTTTTTCATGTGTTGAAATCTTCTACATTCTGGAGTCAGCACATGGAGCCTCATCACATGATTAGAGAAACCAAAGCTGTATTTTGATAGCATTTTAAAACATGTGCAGGGTGAGTTTGTTCCTTACAGAATTAGGATATGGAGGGTTCATTGGGACCTTCTTATTAATTCTTAGTCATTGTTGTCTGTGTAACTATGCCCATGTGGATATATCCATGAACAGTAGTTGGTGAACATAGAACAGCTTTCTGCAACACCTTGAAGGTGGTGCACCTCTGTCTGAGTGATTTCTGTGCCTCTTAGGAGTTATTCCAGACAACCATTTTTGTGTTCTTGGGTCTGAAGGAGGCAGAGAGCAACTGGAGAAGTATGCAGCCCTAGGTAGGTCCAGCAAACAACTTGTTTTCTATGGCTTTTTCTGATACTGTTATTCAGCTGCCTTTGTCTTTGTCAGTCTCTTTGTAGATCAGTTATTAAACTGGGACTCTATTCCTTACTGAAGCTGGTTTTTGTGGAATTGAAGGGGCTGAGAACTGGGGAACTATTTCTCTGCCTGCTGTTGTCTGTTCATATCTGAGTAGAGTGTGTGCAATTTGCCTGACAGTTCGGTTTAGCCATGTTTTTCCCATAACAGAGTTCTAGAAATTCTATTTGGTGGATCCTTCTGAAAATGTCCTCTCCCATGCATGACTTAGCATTTTGAGATTTTGCTGTCAAGAGCGAGTATGTTTAACCCTTTATCGGTTACTAGGTGAGGTAATTTTGAAGCAGGGCTTTTGCAGGTCTATCATTGGAGTTACATGGTCCAATAATTAATTCCTAAGCATCTTATGTATTTTAGCCTTGCCTTTGGATGAATACTTCTTGCTGTTTATGAGGAAAGTGCTGGCACGTTTGGGGGGCTTTTGTTTTGCATAATCCTATTAATTTTACATCTTTCTGTTCAGGATTGAATTATAACAGATTAAATCTCTGTCATCTTTCTATTAGGAATAAAAAAGTATATGCATGGTTGTTACTTCTCAGCTAGTTGAGACAGTTCTGTGGCAATTTTACTACCTGCTCAGAACACTTTTGGCCATTGCATTGAGGGTAAAAACTACTTGAATCACATTATTAGCCTTTGGTATTTTCTTTTCTTTTTAGCATGTGGCTGCATAATTGCTGAGAAAACGTTCAACATCTTTCTAGGACAGGAAAGGCAGAATCCTGGTAGGAGGTGGATTGGCTCTGTTAACGCTGTGTCATATTTGGCTACAAAGAAGGGAAGTATTGTGTGTGAGACATGTCCTCCTAAAGAATTTGTGATGTGTGTAATTAAAACAAAATCTCTTTTCTTCCCTTTTTCCTTTGGAGAGCATGGGCTTCTGGTGGCTGCACATCTGGGTATTACAGACCCATGTCTTTTTATTTTATTTATTTAAGTCTAAGCTTGTCCATACTTAAATCAGTTCTGCTATTTTGTGTATCTGCTGCCATTTCACTTGTCAACTAGGGAATAGCATTTAATGCTGTGCAGAAAACTCTATAAATATAATTAATTACTTCAACCAGTAAAATACATGATTTCCTCCTCCTCCCCTTATGGCTTAATATTAAATTGGATTTTAATTTGGTTTCAGGTTTTTCAGGTTTGCTTTATCTTGGAAATTGTCCATGCCTTTACAATAAATTAAAAATACTAAATTTTTCTGCTTTATATTTTGAATGCAGTGTTCAAAATTATGTATATGACCCTTATAAAAACTACCATAGGCAAATTTCCCTTCATCTCACCTGCTGCAACTAGAATTTTGGAAAAAGCATCCAGAAGACAAAGTCAGCTCATACATTGTAATTGCAGATATGTTTAGTTGACTGCAAAGCTTTTTTTCATGTGAATGGGGATAAAAATGCAGGGGCACCTGGGCAGTTTTTTGGTAGTGCCTATGTGTAGAAATACTGTAAAAATGTCTTTCATTAACTGAGTCAGCTTAATTTGAAATACATCTTCACTCTCCCTGTGTTCAGTTCTGCGACAAATCCATCCTTCATGCTGTGGCTTGATAGTCTTTTCCTTAAGTTTGAATGTATTCCAGGAAATTTTACTCTGCTTTTCTTGTCCTCAGTTTAATTCCTGCCTTCCACCCACTCCCAGGGCTTTCAGGGAGAACTTAATTGCTTTGCTAAGCTAAACAAACCAGGCCTCTTGCTGATGACCCTGTTTGGCTGTCACCATGTCTATTCCACTTAGTCGCTCCTTGAAGGTGGTTGACCAAATGAGGTCTCCCTCCAAGGCTGTGAAGTAGCACTAATACTTCCCAATGTCTCTTGAAAACAGTGTGATGAGTCTTGGAATCCTGTTTCCTTTTCACGGTTTCAGGCATGAGCATAAACCATTTGTGTAACCAAATGCTTCTCCCCATTCCTTTACAAATATTAATTGAGAATTTACCTCAGAAAGGTTCAGTTGCAAATATAGCACAAGACAGTTCCCAGTGTCTCTGACTCTTTTTTGAGTTAATGCTCTCTGAAGATCTTTCTTGATTTGGATTTGGAGATTGAAAACTTCTGGCAATTGGAAATGTATGAATAATTATTTGAATAAGATGAAAGAGAAGAAGTCACAGAATTATAAATCTTTAAATGTGCATGCTACTTCTTGAAAAATAACCGATTTCTAATAACATTTTTAGTTTACATGCAGTACATGCAGAATGATAGTTATGGATATTAATTGCTGTTGGCTCTCATCTAAATAAATGTTTATTTAGCCAAGTAATTGGCTGCCCAAGTATAGGCATGCTGTAGTTTCTTGATTACACACAATTTAAGGGTTGAGAGCTGCGTTGTAGTTTGCGTTTTGTTCTGTTTAAAAATGTTCTTCTCTGAGAATGAAGACACAATTATGAACAAGATATGTGCAAGCTTATGTCATAGTTTGCAGCCTTCTGCTTTATATTTAATCTTTTACTTCAAAACATAGGGCTCTAATTCTTCCTATCTTCACCATTTATTTAGTGAAGTGTCATGGGTTTAGTATGCTTAGTTAAGTTGTAATATTTTTGTGCTGAATCCCATGTTAACTATCAGACAAAATTTATTTTGTTTTACTCTGGAAGTGAATTTTTCCTCTCTGATGCAGTGAGGAAACGGCTCATCAGCTGGGGCTGCCTGTGTGTACCAACAGTGACGCTGTAGTTCACAATGGGAAGTTGAACAGGTAGATGAAGGTGCAGTGCTAGGCTCTTTTTTTCCTTGAAGTACAGAATCTTTTATTTATTCTGATACGGTGTGAATTTCAGTAAGTTAGATGATACATCTTTTTTCCTATTATGCATGTATGCATTTAAACATGGCCGAAGTTGTGATTCTGATACTTCTAGGTGTTTTGTAAGGTGAGACAGATGGTTTTAAGTTCAGAGGAAGGCAAATTGGCAAGATGGGACTTGCAGGCATAGACGTTTTTCATGGAATTGGGGATCTGTTGTGCTACTTCTCTGCTGGGAGGTAATTAACCATTAACCACCAGAAACGTCGGTCAGCACAGGCTCACTGTGGCATTAATAACCACTGCTTGGCAGCACGCGTCTCTTGAGAGTGAATGTGTGCAGAGTCATGGGCAGTTCTGTCTTCAGGGTTGGGGTAGCACTGTATCTAGTGTTCACTGCTTAAAAAACTAAGGGGGACTTCAGCCTGTTTGCTTTAAAATGAAATAGCAGTATTTTTGTTCCTAGATAATGTGGAACTTCCATTTTTTTTGTGTGTTTTTTGGTTTTTTGGGGTTTTTTTTTGTCTGTCCAGGAAAGCCTTTGGATATTGCTAGTGGGTTATAGGGAATTGTGGAAATGCTGTTGACCCTTTTTGTTGGCTTGGAAGACAATGTGGAGTTTTATTGCTAAAGCTTACAGGGGATATGATGATTCGGAAAGGGATATTAAGAGCTCCCAGCTGATTGAGGAGAATTGTTTGTTCATGAGGCTAAAACTAAAGGGTGTTCAGGCAAGATAGGTTGGCCGGCCTTTGGAGTATGTAATAACTTTGTCTATCGGGGAAAAGAAAACAAAACACCGCAAAACAACATCAAAACCAGACCACTAGCTTGGTCTTTGAATCTATTAACAATTGTATCAAATGGAAGATTAGGGAGGTTATTTTGTATAGTGACAGACTTCTGCTGGAATACCAGTTCTTGTGGCTACATAAAAGGAGGGATCATGCAAACTTGTCTGGGTTCCTGACATTCAAGGGCCTGTGTCTAACTCTTTCCAGCTTCTCGGAAGGTAAGGAATAAACTGCTTGTCAAATAGAGGCATATGAATACATTACAGATGAAAAGTGATGATGGAGAGTAGCTGTAATGAAATTTGCTGATTGATTCTGAGCCCAGATGAATTCTGGATTAGATGATTTGCTACTTACAATCTTTGAATAGGGATTATTCTAGATCATATCTTCTGGGGAAAAAAAACCACACAAAGAAGAATTAATAGAGGAAAGTCTTTGGCCTTTGTTAATACAAATTTAATGAGATCAGGTGCTTCAGTATTTTTAAGTACATCTAAGAAGACTTGGTTTTAGTGGCAGAATTCCACTTAAGAGTGACTATGGAACACAGCACAGCTTCTGGTAGGGTCTGTAAAATTCATTCTACAAAGTAACTTTGTTTTGTGGTGGGGTGTTTTTTGTTGTTGTTCGGATTTTGGTTTTTTTTTTTACTCCTCTGGATATTATTTGATAATGATTCATGTAGGAGTGAACATACCCATCTGTAATTTCATGGAATGAATAGATGAATAGTTTAAATTTGCATCATTCAAATTAACATCCAAGGAAAAAAAAATCCATGTTTAATAAAACTAAATGGATGAAAAGCCTTTTATTTGAGTATAACTTTGCTTTATCTTACAGTTAAAAAGTTAAGCAGTTGCAGATCATTCTGCCTTATAATAAGATACAGATTGGAGTGTCATCTCTTTTAATTTTAGTTTATGAATGCTTCCTAGTTCCTGTAGAGATCATAGCTCTTTTGTATGTGCTATCATTTTCATATTGTGGCACTATAACCTATGAATTCCTCCTTATTTCCTAACAGGTGCTCATTTCCTGAAGGATGTCTTTTAGATTGATTCAACTAAAAGAAAAATTGAATGTGCTATTGAAGAATGTGTGGGAGGAAGGGCACAGAATGTAGATACTGCTCTTGTAAAACTCATTAGAGAATAACAGTATCTGCATTCTTTTGAAATTACTACTTCAAAGTTGTCTTTTTGAGATATTACTGAAAAAAAAAAATCCCAGGATAGTTTTGGGCATCTTTATTTGCAATGTAGCTCATTGTATAGCTTTTTGTCAGTGTTTGAAGGGTTTGTGACTTTAAGTAGCTGTTCAGACATTAGTCTATTCTGATTACTGTGTTAGAGTAGAATTGTTATATCTTGGCTCCGAGGACCCAAAGCAAAAGATGCAGTAGGTAAATAATCACTGCTGTGTCAATCCAGCAGAAGTGTTACTTTTACCTCATTTAAGAGGACCTGAGTCCTGAACTAGACGTAGAAGGACAACTTATTTTCTTTCTATCCTGCATTGTTTGGTGCTGTCTAATTTCCTTCCTGCTCTATTTTTGAGGCTTTTGTGTGTGTCTGCTCATACTGAAGGCAAACCAAAATCGTGATTACATATACTTTTTGCAGTGGCTTTTGAAAGTCAGCATCTGCTGGATCACATGCATAGATAACAGTGCATGACCAGCACTTTTCCAAACCATGGGAGAAGAAGTGTCTTTAACTCTCTCCATAATGTAATGCCTTGTGTTGAAAAACAGTGCTGTATACATTTGACTTACCCTTTTCCCCTCTGCCTCTGTGATAAGCTTGTGAATAGGTAGATATTCTAAAATTCCTTAATAAAAATAATAAATTAATAAAAATACAATTTTTATTAAAAAGACCTTGGCACAATGACTTGTTGGCAACTAACTTAGAGTTGTAGTAGGAGGTAGTAGAAACTTGTTGTCTTGTTTCTGTTTTATGCTGTTTCTCAGAATGGGTGAAATGGCGACAGCCTCTTTACCCATCTTCAACCATTCATAACTTTTGCTAAACCAGAAAGTATTAGTCCAGTACATGTTATAATTCTTCTCCCTAAACTGAACATCCATAATTATAAAGGATTCAGTTTGAAAAAGGTATTTCTTTTGAAATTCAGTTTCTATTGAAAACTCCTTTACCATTTTGACTTAGACCTAAGGGATTTCAGTGCTGGAAAAGAATCAAATCAGGTTTAGGATCTCGGGAATGTGAGAAGTGGAGCAATTTGGGGGAGGGAGGGGTGTTTATTCAGTCATAGTAAACTTATACTTACATGTAGTAAATCTATATGCAAGGTAAATAGAGTTCTCTAGATTAAGCCTCTCCAACCCTCAGTTTGTCAGTTTGTTGGACATCAGCAGTTTATTCTAGGAATATCTTATTAAGCTATAGAAATGCAGTGTTATGTTTACTTAAATCCAAAAGCTAAGTTTTAATAATAGGATTTGTTGAAGTAGGAAGCCTTCAGAGAACCTGTCTTGCAGGTTAAACAGATTTTGTAATGGAGTGGTTTTACTTAATAAAGAAAACACTGGAAGTCAATGCTATTATGTTAAAAAGATTAAAATTGCAATAGAAGTGTCACTAAAACCATATCAGTGTTGATTGTCTATGAGTATGGGGAAGATGGCAAACAAAAAACCTGTCACTTATTTACTACAAAGAAATTTGGGATCTCACAAGTTGCTTTTTAGTAGCAGTACAATTTGAAAGGGATAGAAACCATTTTGCTCATAAGCATTTTCTGTGGAGATGTCTGGATAGCGAGTACTTTTTTTTTTGCTTAATACAATGACTGTTCAGTATCTTAAAATTCTAATATATTTGTCTTAATATGCTGTTCTTAATAGGAAGTAAAATACTTTGCTTTTTGGAGGGCAAAATGAGTGACCTACTTTGCAACAGCCTTGTTAGCTGCTTGAAGAAGTATTTGAGTTTGTAATTGAGTGCAACACTGTTGGGATCTGCTCAGCATTTTCCTATCTTTGGCTTGTCTTGAGAATTCAAGTCTGTTTTGTTTGTAAAGTTTGGTGAATCATCTTTTGGTGCCAGCACTCTTTCTTCCTCCTTCCCCCTTCATAGGTTATTTGCTGTGGTTAGCCCTTGAGAACGTAATTCCTTTGGGCTAAGCGTGAGGATGGACTGGTGTGCTTCACAGTCCCAAAACTTCCAACCTGCCCTGTCCAAATGTACATAAGGAAGACTGCATGTAAATCAGTTTCAGTACCATGCTGTTGGTTATCATAGCTAGTTGGTCTGCCTCACAGCAACATGATGTTCTGCAGCAAATTTGCTTCCACAGATGTTCTCTGGGACCAGGACGGGGAGTGTGCGGCCATGTTGTGTTTATCTTCCTCGGCTGTCGAGTGGAGTTTTGGTTTTCTACTTCTTCAGCATAGTGTGGTATGGTTACATACTCGACTGTGTTCTGTGGTATGATGTGAATGATCTCTGTGAAGTGTGGTAGCTATCGAACACAAATGTATAAGGTATTAGATACCAGCGCAAGTGAGGGTTGAGGGACATGTTGGCTGTATTCATGTGCAGTGCTTTCTGCCATGTGAGCCTTGCCAGGTTTCTCACTAAGGCTTAAGCTCTTGGCCATTGTTCAACTTCTGTCAATTGCTTTTTCTCCTCCTACTTCATTATTTCAGATCTAAAAGGTAGCTTATTTATATCTGAGAGTAATACCTATTGTTTTGATATTTTGGATATTGGGGTCACAGCAGCCTTGTAACGCTTCTGGGAATGCTTGTTTTTACACAGCCTTCACTTTTCTGTATCCCTGTTAACTGATGTGAAGATTTAAAGGTTCTCTGAAATGCTGTGTAGTCCAGTAGCATTTTTTAAGGAGCACCATGGGACTGACTTCTTGCATCACTGACTTACGTATGCTTTTTTTCACTGAAAAGCTTTCCTGTCTCAAGAGTGTGGACTACATTAGAATAATGCAGGTTGGGTTGGGAAGGGATAATTTAGGGGCTGGTGAGTATTAATGACCAAAGTAGCCTGCTTAGTAAGATAGATTAATAGTCTGAAGAATTAAGTCATTTGGCCAGATCAGGTGTTGGCTGTTTTAATATGGATATTTGAATTTTTGTAATTGCCACCTTTTCTTTGCTTTCTCTGGTTTC
The DNA here is from genome assembly GCA_013399135.1 of Heliornis fulica. Classification (NCBI taxonomy): domain Eukaryota; kingdom Metazoa; phylum Chordata; class Aves; order Gruiformes; family Heliornithidae; genus Heliornis; species Heliornis fulica. The sequence goes on along the minus strand of VXBZ01007596.1, from coordinate 150,063 downwards.
TGCTTGGAACTTGGGCATCCTTAGTGAAAACAAGGATCTTTTTGTGTAGGAAACCTTTGCAACTTTCCCTGTTGGTGACCTTTGCAGTTAATCGCTTTTGCTGTCAGTGTCTCTTATAATACTGAGACTCCCTGGCAAGCAAGTGTGTGTTAGGAAGTGTAACTCCTTTCTGTCCAGTGTAACTGGAGGTGGATGATTATCACATGAAAAATGTAGGTTTTTATAATGTGGATTTCTTAAGCAAAACACTCCTGCTTCTAAATCAGGGTGGGGTGCTGTGGTAATTTATTCATCTTTTACAGTTACAGTTAGTGAAACTTGGAATTCTTCATTCATATGCACCACCCCAACTTTGCCCAAAAGCAGAGGGTGATTCACTACTGCATCACACTAAACCATGGTTATGAAGTGGGAGCCTCCAAATTCTTCCCTGTTGCAAATATTTACCCATTTCCAAGCTGCTGCTTAAAGCTCTTTTGAATTAAAATTTGTGTAACTGATTTTAAAGGGAATTTTGCCTAAAACAATCATAATAAATTCTGATAGCTTCTTGAGTTTCTTGAGCATTGCTATGCCAATGAACCTGGTAATGTGTTGCATATTGCTAATTGTTTTCCTCCCTGTTGTTGGGTGTGTTAATCTTGCATTCTGTATAATCCAGTGCTAGGAAGAAAAAAAGTCTTGATTATTTTTTTTTAAAGACAGTTTTATTATGCTTTTCAAAAAAAGGTGTGTCCTTGCACTGCAAAACCTCTAGTAGTTTTTTTTTGGGTGTTATTTATACACGGAAAAGTAGGAAATGTTTAGACTTTTATCTTCTATTAAAAAAACCCAAAATCTTGTTCATCTTCCACTTTGACACTGAACTTTTAAGACCATGGACAGGGACCATTAGTCACCTTAGGCCAGCTGGGTCACCCCGTGCTGAGTGCCACAGGCCCAGGCAGGCTGTGTCAGAGGACACTTCCACATTTCTTGGCCATGTTGATATTGACCGTAAATATTCTTGTAGCTGCAGTAGTAAGGTAGTCATCTTCTCTGAGAGGATTCCAGTGTATGGTTCGAGGTGATCATTCTTCTGATTCCAACACCTCCCTGGGCCATTTCTTTCACCCTTAACAGCAACTACTTTCATGAGAAAAATTATGTAATGCACTGGGCTTATTTGTAGTGCAGGTAATGTTCTGCTTTATTTGGCATATGCTGACTTTTGCTTTGGTTTTGCAGTAGCTAATACCTTGCAGGGTTCATGGTATTTTCAGGGGTGAGTTTTTTTCTTGGTTTTGTGTTGTGCATGAAATTGGCCTGCCCAGAGTGTAGCGAAGGCCACCTTTTCAGTGAGAAACCAGGTAGTGCTTTACCTAGCTTCTTGGATGGATACTTGCAGTGCCTTTAAAATGCTCAAAGATTTCTTAAATTAGAGCAGATGAAGAATAAGATGAATGTTGAAATACATGAAATCACATAGGCAAGAGTGATGACACTGCCAAGTAGATCTGTTTCAGTTTGCTGTTGCTCTGGAAAACTGGGCTGTACCAGATGTTAACTAGGCATAATGTGGACTTAAAAAAGGATTAAGGGATAAGTGTTGATAGTTTACTGCTGTTTTTTACATTATAATCTCTCCTCAGTCTGCGGAGGCTATGGTCACTATGTTCAAGAGCAATGTTTAAAGCAAACAAGCCCCAAAGCCTTGCTGTGTACTAGAGGTCTGTCAACATGCTGTTCTGTCTGATGGTGCTTGGTATTGGGTGAACGGAGAAGAGAACTATGGGGGTGTGGGGGTGTGTGTGTGTAATAATCCTCCTGTGTGCCTTCCAGGAAGGTTTTACCAATCTGGAGATGTCCTGCATCAGATTGTTTGTTACCTACAGTTGAACCCAACACTTGTGTTTTTATCATCGTTCTTTCCCCTCATCCATGCATCTGGCTGCCACAATAGCTTATCCTTAAATCAGTTTGTGTTAGGGAGGAAAAGTGCTAAACTGTCGATTACTGAAATCAGAAAGTTTCCTATCTATTGATCTGAAGGCATAAATAAATCTTTCTTCATATCTGAAAATCACTCATCTGCCAGCAGCAGCTCTGTGACCAATTTAGCTGTGCCTGGGAAAGGAGAGGAACAGCTCAGCCTGGAGAGCACCCAAGTCAGAGCTTCACTCAGCTGTGGGGAGGGAGGTCTTCACCAGCAAGTGTGATTTTGAAGCTGCTGCCTCCCAAACAGCGTTAGGTGACAGCGGTGGGAAGCAAGACAGAGCTGCTGTGTGAAGCTGCAGAGCAATGTCATAGTGTGCTCGCTGACTGGTAGCGCTGGAGAGAAGCCTTATCACAGAGCAGCTGTGGCAAATGGCTTTTGTCACTAACAGCATAGGCAGGAGAGCAAGTGGTGTAGACAAGACATGCAGATAGATGGGTTTGGCGGGGGGAGTCAGGGTTAAGTGCAGTAGGTATCTTTGGTATTACTCAAATGCTTACAGAAAATGTGTTGGTTTAGGTGCTTCAACAGACTTTGTTTTTCACCTCCTTGCATAAAAATAAGGGAATTAATTCAGGTGGTATGGAATACCTTTCTTATGTTAGGACCTTGTATAAAGTGTAGCCTTAATCAGTTCTTGGTAACATTATTTTTTCTGGTCTGTATCTTTCCTGAAGCACCTGAAAATAACAGCACAATGTTTTCTATCTGTTTTTTTCCCCAGAAGAAATGCGATTAAATCCTGCATTATTTCTTTTGAGCATCACATTTCTGTTGAGCTGTTTAGAGTTCAGTGATAATGAGCCAAATCTAAATTTTCTTCCTGTGCTTTTCGTTTTCCCGACCTCTCCTGAGACATTGCATCACTCTCACTTTCATGATGCTTGTGTGACTTCACCAGGCCTCAGCTGGTCTGATTTTGATTGTGACAGGCTATTAGAGCTAATTATGGCAGTCTTTGAGTATTTATGTTCTAATTACTCAACTGGTTCATCGGGGTCATTTAGGTGAAATCAAGGAGTATTGTTTAAGCCACGTTTCTCACTTCATAATTTCTGGCACAAATTATACTGTGCCACGATAGTATATGCCTTGTTGTCCAGAAGATTGACGTTTTAGTGAGGCAACAGCTTGCAAGAGAAACAGTAACTTCTTATCCATTATAAATAACATTTATAGGAAGAACAGAAATATTTCCCCTCTGTCTTTTCATGATGGCAGAAGGTGCATGCACAGATTCCCATGTTCCTGACCCACGACAGCCTTCCTTCTGGTACTTAACTTCACAAAATAGGTTTTAAAATCATAAAACTCTAAAATCACTAAAAAGGGTACTCAAGACTTTAAAAACAAGTTTTGTCTAATTAAAAAAAGTTAGGGATGTCCAGAAGTGATGGCTGTCTAGCGTGTCACGTCTGCTTCAAATTGTTGCTCACAGAATTGTATCTGTTAGCATATGGCCCATTAACTAGATACTGGAAGGTCTTTCTGCCATTCTCCAGTTTTTTTAGTAACATGAAGAATTTAGTGCTGTTAGTTAAAACTGCCATCTTGGGCACTTGCTTGCTCGACAAACTTCAGATAACTGTAGTTTCCTATATCACTTTTGAAAGACTAATAAATAAATGTTACTTTTTAAAACATTATTTTGAAAAAAACATTTTCTGCTCCTCTAGTACTGGTGAAGTATGAAGCAGGGATTAACATAGGTTATTAGTGCATCTGTAATATCTTTGAGCCACTTTAGGGCTCTTGGCTACGTCATCCACTCTGTGGTTTGCTAATCTTTGAATTGCCCATTTGCTCTAATTTTTTTTTTTTCTGGAGGTGCTTTGCTTTGAAACAGCTCCTCTAAGGCATCTTCCATAAAGAAGCCTTTCACTGGGAGAGTATCTTCAAATTTCTCCATAGTGAATATGAGGGTGTGATAAACAAACACTGTAGATCTTAGCTTGTCTGAGACTTTTTTTAATGTAAATATTTGTTTACTTACTTTAGTCTTACAGATGCTGACAGGGTAACTGCTTCTCCTGTCTCCTTAGGTGACTTGAGAAAGGATGCAGTTGTAACTTTTATACTATTTTTTTCCCCTCTCTACTTTAAGTTTTTTGTGAGACTGTCTCATGTTTTTTCCTCTTGGTTTTTAGCTTGCTATTGTTTGAGCCTCATTTGGACAAGTTCTGCAAGATTTTTCCAATGTTTTCTCTAATACGCTATTTAGCCATCATTTTCTGTTGCCTGTCATGTCATTATTCACACACATTTAAGTCCTTTTTGTGATTTTTATTTTTTTTCTTTTCTGTGTGTGTGTAATTTTTTTAATATGTATTTGGTCTAAGCCTCACAAAATATCTTGACTCTCATTGCCTACAGATGCTTAATTTTTCATGATTCTTTTTGTTTCCTTCGCTATTCCTTTCTTTAAATTCCTTGGTGTATATTTCTCTTTCAAGTGTTCTCTACTAAATTCTAGAGGTTTACACTACTGTTAGAAACAGAAGTTCTGCACAGTGCTTAGGATCAAGAGATACTTTCTGTTAGTAGCATGACCAGTCCTTTCATGAAGCAGTCACTCCTGTGTTCAGTGTTTTGTCTTGGCATCATGTGACAATTAGTGGATAACAGAAACCTCCCAATGTTTTTGTCTCTTGCTTTGTTAACATTTCCCACTGCCTTCAACTTGGTCATTCAGTATATTGAATGTAAAGAAGGTAATCATACTACTCCCTTAATAGCAAGTGGGTTTGGATAAACTTGTCTTTTTAAAATTTTCTCAAAAAATTGTGCTGCAGATAACAGTTAAAAACTTTCTGGTTTCTTTGTTCTCAAATACATGTGTGTGTCAATAACCAGTGGACCTCCATACTGGAGGATCTCTTTTTGTAGTGAAGATGTTTTCCCTTAACTCGAAAGACCTTTTCTTTTTTCCACTTTTTGGAAAGTGGATAAATAAAAATAGCAAACTTGTTTCCCATCAGAATTTTTGCTCCCATAATTTTAGATACTTAGCTCAGATACTTTACTTGCATATGAAAAGGTGGTTTATTTCCTTGAATACCTGGAAGGTTAGCATAGGGTATGTAAGTGAAGTTTTGTGCTTTCTTTTTTGAGCCTTCTCTAGCAAGGACTTGAAGTTTGTGTTTTATCCTCTACTTTGTCTTTGCAAAATCCGACTGAAGACAATGGCTTTGTGGTAATCTCACTGGCTCTCTAAACTGAGCAGCCGGTAATCCGGTGGATGTATAAAACTGAAGGACAATCCTTTGTACTGGAGGAGGCTCCAGTTTTTTGCTTCTAGTTTGTTAGCAGGGTAATATTTTTCATTTTTCTAAGCTCTGAAAATCCAACACACAACACGATGGATTTGCCTGTGTTGAACAGGCTGGGTTTTGTTGTAGTCTTTAGAGTGTTCTAATAAATAGTAATATAAGACAATAATAGGTGGAAAACTGGAGAGCAAGGAAAGGTTAGCAAAAACATGTGAAAGGTGGGACAGAGGATTGAGGTAATTTGATTGTGTCTGAAATTCAGGAGACAAAACAGTGCTCAAAATAAGGTAAAATAAAGAATAAAGCAATTCATTTCTCTTCTCCCACTTTTTGTTTTTAAACCAAATGCCTTTAAGTCAGTGAGATACAGGGCTCTTCATTGTCACTGTCTTGAATTTGTGTGCAGTCTTAACCTTACTTTTGTTTCAGCATTCTCAAATACTGCTGTTGTGGAAGGCTGATATCTAGCATGGTGTTGCAAAGAAGCACGGTGTAGAAGAGACCTCTGAGAGGTTTCTGTGTGATTTATAACCTGGGGCAGGAGGAAGTCTTCCGCAGTGGAGTGGCTGAATGCTATTTGGAGACTTGCTGGAGTTTTCCTGGTTAACACTGCAGATATTTCTCACAGTATTGTATTCAGTTTTGAAAAGGCAAAGGTCTTCAGTAATTGTCTCACTTGACAATAGAAGTTTAAAAGCAAAATGCGAACAATCAAATACAGAAACAAAAGTGTCATTTTGCTTATGACTTCTCTTTTTCTTGTATTAGTTCTTTCAACTTACAGTTGCACTGCTAATAAAACAGCTGCAGTGCAAAAGTTTAAAAAAAAAACAGATGCAAAAGTTTACAATTTGTGGAACTTTTTTATTACAAAAGAAAAGGGCCTTTCCACCTCTTCGGTGAAAGAATCATTCAAGTTTCAAAACCTGGTTTTGGGTGGTTTTTTTAATGCTCAAGAGCATTGAACTAAAACTTTGTAACCAAGGTACTATTAATCTTTTCCAGGTTTCGCTAAATGGTACACAGTTTACAGACAGTTCTGTTGGATCAGAGTTCACAGGTGTTTCTCAGGTATGTGCAGCCAAATGTTACCGATGTATGATAACAAAATTATTTATTAAATGCTACTAAATGTACTAGAGAACCCTTTAAATAAATCTCTGCTTGAGATTGCAGCTTGGCTAACTGAAGTTGGTTTCTGATGACTTCACTAGTTATGCTTTAAAAAGCAGTGAAAGCTACTATTTCTGAAGTACAATTTTATTCTTATAACAAGCTTGAAATTGGACATAGATGTAAAAGAAAAAGCCATGCAGTTATATGGTAATAAAGTTATTCTTGGAAATAAATCTAAATACGTAGCAGAGATACAGTTATTTCTGTTCCAGCTTGTCCTACTTCCAGCTTTCATTTATGAATGTTATATTTGAACACGTTTCAGAGACAAAGTGAGGCTGGGTTTTTCTTGCAGAGATGCATCACATTGTGGTTTTTTGTTTTTTTTTTTTTAAGCTTCACTAGTGGAAAAATATCTTGTTTTTCTTAAGATGTATATTTGCTCTGATTACACTGAAGACACATACAAATGTGTATGTGACCTAATTCCAAGCCCATGTAATCCAGGAAGAGTTGACTGCAGCTGTTGAAATGGTCGCGTGAGCAGTCACTGCGTTCATCTTTTAAATAAATAAGAAACTGCAATTCATAAATTCATTTTAGTGTCACAGAGCCATGATAGATGCTCGTGGTCTAGATTTTTTCAAGGTTGTAACTGTCAGTTTTGTTAGAAATAAACTGCTTAGAAATGGTCATTCTTAGTAGTTAATTTTCATTGTGCTGAAGGAACCATATGCTTTCACTTGAACTTCAAATCTGTTGTAGATACAGTCCCAGTTGGGAGATTGTTAGGATTTTACTGAGTCTGAATTGGCCAGAATTAATATTGTTGTTCCTGCTGTATTTATTGTGGGTTTTTTGATAATCACAATGCAACTTTTAAGCAGATGACACACACAACTCAGCTTCCAGAAGTCCTTGCAGCATGGCTGGAGTATGTTTGCTACTACCCTTACCTTTGCAAGAGATGAGGTTGTCTTCTCACCTTTTGCGTTTTTCTGCATTTCCCACTTTGTTGTCCTCAAATGATGGTTCATAAGGATTTACCTGCAATAATTATGAAGATGTCATCATTATTCCAACAGAGATTTCATATGCCATAAAAAAAAAAAATTAACAAGGGAACTTTCAGGGCTGTGGGGATGAGCAGCCATGACCTCCTGCATGCAGGCTTTTAGTCATTAATAAGATCTGCAGTTGAACACAGGTCAGATAAGAGGAATGTCTAACTTGAGAAACGCGTTCATACTTGTAGAGCAAGTAAGGGGATGGTTCCAGCCTTTATGGAGGCAGAGTGAGTCTTCCTTCATGAGAATGTTCTCTGAAAATCTACAGTCAACACCTGGAGAAACTGTTCTTTTTCTTGTCTTATTGCTTAGGTGTGAAGTGGCATCAGTGAGTAAATTTAGAGATTAGCTGTTGTTGCTAAGTATATTAACTGACATTTCCCATGAACTCCTGAAAAATTAGACAGTACTTGTGGAGATGAATTTGATGTCTTTTTTATGTTTACAATTCTTAGTTTTTCTTTCCATATTGCTGAATTTGTCAGTTTCATAAATGCAAAGAACAGAAAAATCAGAGTTTGTAGTGCTATGCTGGGCTTGGTTTGTTTTTCACATGTCAGCAACAGGGAATTGATTTGTTCTTGCTGTGAAGACAGGAAGAGAGTTAGTGAATTGTGGTATAGCTTCAATTAGTTCTTTGCCCTAAAGAACTTTACACTGTGCTTGTGCAGTTAGTTCAGCATTATGTTCATCTTTATGCAGTGTTCTTCTTACTTTTGAGATTGGAGCAGTATCTAGAGGAGTGCTAGAATGATTTCTTTGGTTTTGTCTTTCCTTTGAGAAAGAGTTTAACTATTTTGAGGCTTATGCAGGAAATGTAGCTAATAAGGCAGAGCTAGTAGCTGTAATGTAGTTGGACAAATTTGTGATTCTACCATTAGAAGATGTCTTGATCCATTCATTATACCTTTGCTTATCTCTTGTAAAGTTGGGTTCTGCTTGGCTGGTGCTGCTTGACATGTTTTTGAGTCTCCGTTTTCATGAATAAACAGCATCACGTGGCTGAACTATAATTTCATGACTAGCAGCATCTTGGAAGAGAAAGTAACTGGATTTGTCCTCATAGATTACCAAGTCTACTTTAATGGCTTTGGTTTTATAACAAATTTAGCTGAACGTGTCTTTGTTTCAGTTAGCACTAAAAAAAAGGCGACATGGAACTTGAAAGAGCACTTATTGTCCTTCTTAACTCAAGAATGGCAACAGTAAAAGGAATTGTACTATCCTTTTTTATTTAATTGCTAGATTATTGCATCTAGGCTGAATTACTTCAGAGGGGAAGGCAGGGACTGCTCCCTGAAAACATTGCTACTTAAATGGGAGTGTATTCATAATTGGAATCGTTTACCACGTGTATATTAACACTGCTGTGTTTCATCTTGGGACACTCCAAATATTAGTAATGTAACAATGATTGTTGAAATATGTGTGGGTTTGGTTTTTTGGTTTTGGGGGGTTTTTGGTTTTTTTTTTTTTTTTTTTAGTTTTTCCTGTATGTATTCTGTGAATAACCAGTATCTATCCAAATGTTTATTCCTAGACACCGTTTACCTTTGGCTTGGGCCAGAGGGCACCATATACAACTGGCGAGCATTGTCTTCTTTGTAGAAGTGAACGAAAAGATACTTCGCTTTCGGAGAGCGGAATAAAAAATTCTAGCAAAACAGCACTTTCCACATCTCCAAAAGCAAACAATATGCTGCATCTTCCGCTGTGGGTGTGCCCAGACTGTCGACGAACAGTCGAGAAGGAGGAAAGGCATGCTACAATAGAACAATCTCTTGTGGTAAGTTGAAGTACTTCAATTTAGGAGAAGATACGCTGAATGCCAGTTTGTACTTTGAAACCACTTAAACTGTAAGTACTTAGAAAGTATTCTAGGAGATTTTTGAGTTGGCTTTCTTTTGAGCTAAACTGAACAGGCAGGTTGTTCCAAATATGAGGGGTTCTGGATTTTTGGGTAGTGCATAGCTTGTGGCTGGTTTTTGCCCTTTTAATTTATTGTGTCATACTTGTCCTTACCCCCTTTACTTAATTTCTGTCTTCTGCTCTAACTAATGCAACTTTGATCGTTGCACTTTTTTCTATTCTCTGTTTGCTCATTTGTGTTTCACCCTTTTGTGAGAGAAATTATCTGAATTTTCTTTGTTCTTTCTTGAGTCACTGCACTCGCATTGCCACCTTCCTGCATGTGTCTGAGTTCTGGTGTCTTTTCCTTCCTGTACTTTTCTTAAAGAAGCACAACTTTGCATAGTATGCAGGTAACTGTTTCTTATTCACAGTTGTAGCACTGCGATTGCTGATTTAATAGATGGTGCTAATACTGCAAGTTGTTACTGTTTTCTAAATTAAGTGTCAAGATATATATTACAAATGAGAATTCAGCTTCATTTAAGAGCTGTGCTCATTGTAGCAGAAAAATAAAAAGTTCATTGACAAGTCCAGCAAAACCCAATTAGATGTGAACTGTGATGCTGTACTGCAGAACCAAATGTTCACAACTGATCTGGGAAGCCACATACTTGGGATAATTGGAAGCATTATAAGTTCCAGCTGACATCTCCTTGTAGAGTGCCAATAGACTGTGCACATGCCCATAGGCACATACAGATTTTCATTTCAGTAAACAAATTGTTGTGAAGAGATTCTCTTTGTACAGCATATATTAAAGGTTAAACACAGTTAAATAATGAATAAGTTTCTTATGAAGAAAATTTAGGAGTATAGCAATTCTATACAACTGGTATTCACTGATATTCTTGCTGTTAACAGGGATTAGTATAATTAATTATAAGAGATTACATCTAAGGGAATTACACTGCTGGTCTGGTAAACACATCATAGGGAGTTCAAAGCACAGCAAGACTGAAGCAAGTAATTGTTCAGTTGAGTCAAAAGTTTTGACATATTTGAGCTCTTTTTAATGAACTAGTAAAGAAAATAAGTGTCTTAAGTGCAAAGAAGGCAGGTTTTGCTTCCTAAAAGTTTTGTTAAGTTATGGGTAGTTGTGGTAAAATAAAAACTGACAGTGGCTTTTGATTGTTGTTGGTTTTGGATTTTTCTTTTTTTTTTTTTTCATTTGGTAATTGTTTTCTTATTTTTAACATGGAGTTTTAAAAGCAAAAGGATTTTCCAAGCTGGGAAGCTTGACTTAACACCTCAACCATTGAGTTGCTTTATTTATCTGTCGCTGCAAGCCAGAAAATAAATTGTTTGCTGTAGATGCTCCTGTGTTCAGGTGGCTCTTACTCTCGTTACCTAGCTTGCTTTGCCTGAATGCCATCACCAGTAGCTGGCCTTGCTGTTGGCAGCAAATACATGCAGTTTTGTTTTGAACCTGTGTCTGCATCCTGCTCTGGGGTGAAGCACAAAAATAAAACCCCTTCAGTCATGCTCCTGCTGTGGGAGAGGTCTCTGCCTGGTGCCACAGAAAACTGGTAGTAGAGTGGGGAGGGTGTGGGAGTTAGGTACTGGGGCTGGAGCACAGAGAAGGGAGAAAAATGAAAGGCCGAAATACCAGCATCCTTGGGGAGAGGTTTGTGTGTCATCTACTAGTACTAAACAGCATAGTACACAGGAGATAGCATCCATTCCCAATGACATCAGCTTTCTAACATCCATTGCTATGAAGTAGTATGTCTGGCTGTTATAAACACTTAGATTCTATGCTTTCTGCTTGAAGAGATTGAGCTATGAAAGTCAAACATACTGTCAAAGAAAGACTGAAGAGATATTACAAGTTTGTGATTAGTCATGGATGATGCAAGCCTTCCTTTAGCTTAGCTCATTGTTTATGAGGGAGTACATAAAGATGATAATTATAACCAACATTCTTTAGTTATTATAGATTAAAATGTATTTATATCATTGGTTTTCTCAGTCCATCTATTGTATTTATTATGGTTTTAAAGATAAATTCTTTGTGTTTGGCTGACTGTCCTCCCAAAATATATTCAGAATAAAGAATTTCCACATTGATACCTACTTAGCTATTAATATTTCAAACTTCTACCTTACAAACTGAAGGTTGCCTCTGTTTTTTCCTTAGAGCCAAGATTTCCTTTTGCACATGCCTCTTGGGAACAGCGGATCACAGCAGGAATCCGTAGGAGGAGGAAGAATAACTGTTAGTGCACAGACAGTGACTGCTGCAGATCTTAGCAACTCCTCTCCTTCAGACATAGCTTGCAACTGTGAGGCCTGTAATGAGCGCAGGTAAGAACTGAATTCAGACTTAAGTGTGATGCCTGTAGTCAGACTGTTGGCAGTACTGTAACTTATTTGTTCATGTGCATTTAAACTCTTTAGACAGCCCATGTGACGATAACAGAGTTTGTGGATGGCTGCTTGTATCCAATTTTATACTTGATTTTAGGCGTATACTTTATTTTAGGCATTTTCAGATGTACATTGTTTTTACTCAAGAGCATCTTCAGAATAGTAGGATTTAATACACCTATGTGATGTACAAAGAGGGAGTAATTACTTTTGTCGTTATTTGCAGAGAAAATTCAGCAGAGCCTGAACGTGAACCTCAACAGCTTCAAAATTACTGGTCAGAAGTAAGATACATGGTTCGGTGTATATATCGCCAAGCTGGGACCCCTTTGGCAGATGACCAAGACCAATCTTTGGTACCAGATAAAGAAGGAATGAAAGAGCTGGTGGATAGGTATAGCACTTGAAAAAAAACCCCAACTATTAATTGCTAAAAGGATTTTTTAAATTAGTTTTAAAGTAGTTTGGAATACTGCTTTTTAATAGTGTTAATATATAGTTTTTTAATAGTGTTATTTACCATCTGTAAGTCTGGTTGCTTGGAATGTTTTCCTCTCCACTAGAATAACGTAACAGTCAATTCTGTTTCACGCGGGATTTTCAAATGCTACGTTGAAAGCATGGGGAGCAATTAAATTCATGTGCTGTTTGCAATAGGAATATTAATGTGCAATTACAGAAGGGCCCCTCAAATCTTACTCTTCAAAAGGCCTTGAGATGATAGTTACTAGTGAGACGCTGTTTAATTTGAATTGTCCCACATGAAATTCTTTCCTTGTCAAAGTAACATGAGTTATAGTAGTGCTTGCATCTTACTGTGGTTGTGACAGCTGTAAGAGATTTACAAAAATTAAAAAAAACATTGCACATTGGTCCCTAGATGAGGCAGATTCCAATAAATTCTTTCTCACTTAGAAGTTGAAATTGTGGCTTTTCTAGGTGTGAAGCTGAAGATTTGCTTAATGAGATAGATTTTTCTGTTGCTGAGGTTTTTTTCCTTCTGAGAATAGTGTGGCTATTCTTCAAGTGCTTCGGGGGGTTCATCTCACTTTCTGTCTAACTGAAAGTGTGGTCAAGGATTAGTTGCTCTCCTTGGTTCTGTACCCACATAATACACTACAGTCTGACCAGTCTGACAAGCTGTAGCTCTTATGTGGGGTTTCTAGTGGAAGATATATTCTGGCAAGGTAGAGAAACTTTTGAAAAATTTTAGTTATCTAGCATTGCTGTCTATATGGCTATATTCTTGAATCACCCGTAATAGATAATTAAATAAGCTTTTCGCACTTCTGTTTTATAAAATCTGGGGTTTTTTTGAATGAGTTGTGTAAATGCAGAGCAATATAGTATGCTTCCCTGTTAGTCATGTTTTTTTATTTGATCAAAATGTGCAGTGTAGATTTTGAGATCAAAGGTACTTACATGTTACATAGCGTGTAGGTAATTAATAGTGAATCACAGCTGAAATGGTTGTTGATTTTTATGGAGTTTCTCTTCCTTAGAAAATATTTGGAAATTGGGACACACAGTGTTACATACTTAGGAGATTCAATTTCTCTAGAACTGTTTCTCACTTTTGAGAGAGATAACTAGAATACAAAGGCAGAAACGGTAGGAAACCTTAAATGACAATATGATTATTTTTCACTTGAGTTGCTTATGGTCTCCAGAGTATGAAATAAAATTAGGATACTGTGTTTAAGCAGACACTGGCATGTCCATTCAGTGGTGCTAATGTCATGAAATATGTTTTGACAAAGTTAGCTGATGTAGGTATTGAAAGCATAAAGACAAAATGAACAAACAAAACAAAAAAAAAAAACATATAGGTGCCATGCCAGAGATCGTGTTGTGGCCAAGTAAATCTGTGTTGAAAAGGCAGAAATTTATGTCTGCTCAAATCTTAGACGCAGCTGGCAAGAAATGGACTGTTTGTTAGTCTTATTTATAATAAGTAGTGGTGCCAAGTATTGTCCCTACTGTATGTTGGAGCACTTTATGCCAGTAAGGCGTCTTTTTTTTTTTAAAGTGATGAGGAAGAGTGGGGACTAGATAGCAACAGACATTTGTTCATCTAACTCTTAAGTACTTATAATTTTTTCTAATCTTCTTCCCTACCTGCCCTGTGCTGTAAAAAACCAAACCAAAACAAAAAAAAACCCACAAAAAAAAAACGCACCAAAAAAACCCCACCCAAAAATACCCCCAAGAAAACCCCAGACTGAGACAAGTGCTTACACTCCATGTCCAGGACTTTGAATTGTATGATTTCCACTGTAAAGTGCCTAAAAGCAGTCATTGCAATCAGTTTTGTTCTGTGTGATACAGTTCAAACACAGGTCTCGCTTCCATGAGAATACTAGAGCTTGCCAGCTGTATGCTGTCCTTAGGAAATCCTGACCCTGATTGAAGCTGTGTCTTAGAGTGAAAAGTCCTGGCTGAGTAGAGTGGTGGAGAGCAGCATGGTTTTGGAGCTGCAATCTTAGTGTGTTTCCCTGGAACAAATATGTTCCAAATTCTGGTCTCTATGCCAGATTTTTTAAATTGCCAAATATTTGTAGAGTTGGCAGCTTAGGTGCTGTGGTAGTACAGTGGCATAGGTCATGTTCCTTGAAAAACATTTTTGGTGGCCCTGTGAATCTTACAGGCATGTCTTGCGGCATACAGTTAATAAAAGATGCGAAAAAGGTCCTTCTACAGAAGTTCTGCAACTTAGGGTAAGAACCCAACAGTAAAGGTAAGCAGGAATTTAATGAATGTCTTAAAAGTTTGGTAATTGTAGGAACCATCTTCATTCAGTTCATCTTAACAGCAGAGTGGTCCCCCAAAGCAGTCAGTCATGTTTGGTTAGCACATGTTTAGGCATGCTCTGGCTGCCTGTCAGGTCAAGGTCCTTCAGTGGCTTGAAGTAAAGGCTAGTCCAGGATACTAATCAGGCCTAGGTCTGGTTGTTCCAGCTGAGACATTTGTTAAGGCTGTGTAGAAGACCATGGTCAAGTTGTAAAGAAGCTTGTCTGAAGAATCTAAGTACCTGTAGGGTGGTAGGCAAATTGAGAAAAGGTTTTTAAGGTCACAAGCTGAAGTGAAATACTGAGGTCTGAAATTAATTTGGTTTTCTGGTATGCAAGCATCCTAGTCCTACAGCTACACGTCATCTCAATTCCACAGTGTAAAAGTAGGAATCTGGGCTGTGTTCTCCCAAATTTAAGGTAGTTCTGTAAACCCTAGTCTTTGTTTCTTTTGAAGATAATGGTAAATATTTTCAGGAAAATAAAAACTGTTGCTTACATGCTTAAATTTTTTTTTGTCATAAATATTCTAAACATACAGGCTTTGCGAAAGAGATCCGTATCAGCTTTACCAACGGTTGGAACAGCAAGCTAGAGAATATGTGCTTGAAATGAAAGTTCGTCTCCTCAGACACTTGTCACTGGGATCTAAAGTTGCATCAACATTAGCAATACAAGGGCCACCACAGGCACATCAGTTCATCTCACTGCTTCTTGAAGAATACAGTGCACTCTGTCAGGCAGCATGCACGATCAGCGCCTTTCTAGTTACTCTGGTAAGACTGAAAAATAACCTATATGCTCCTAATTGCCAGGATTAATGCTAGTGATGGTCTGGACTCTTCCAGGTGTTGTCTGTGGTTTGTGAAATGCGAGGGGGTTGGTGTATACATGCTTGGAGACAGGTATTTGGAAATGCAAATTTCATTGTAGGTTAGGCTTCTTGGACAGTGAACTGGTGGAATTACCCTTTGTAAAGAGAAGGGAGCTGTTTGTCGCACCTGTTTGTTGCACTCACTCTGAAAGTAATCTTTAAGCAGATCTACAAAATTTTAGATAAAGCCTTTAAAAATGTGTGAAACAATTCTTGGTTGATCTTTAATGGTCACTTGACAACCATGTTCAAAGGGCACAAACTTCTGTGTAGCACAAGCTTAGATTGTTTCAAGATTTGGTTTTTCTTTGTCCTTAAAAACAAGCATGGCTATTTGAAAAGTAGTTCTCTTGCCTCAGATTTCATCTTCTACGTTATTTACTATTTCTGAAGTTCTTTCTTACATGCTTTTTGTGTCAGCTGGTTGAGATGTTAAACTTGGGATTATATTGTCAGGTGGAAAATAAGCAATAGCCTTAAAAAACTATTCTTGAATAACTGTCATGAGTAATACAGTGAACAAATTCTGTAATTCTGTTTAAGGGCTGAGAAATTTATTCATCCTCTTTTGTTAATAGTCCTTTCTTGTCCATCTCTTGTTAGTGTCCTTATCCTGTACATCCCTTTTCTTGTGTAAAGTTTGTGCAAGCTAAAAAAAAAGTGGATAAATGGTAAATTTGTGGTTTATTGCCAATTAGCTGCAAGTGACTGTGTAGGTATATAAAGAAAGGAAAAGAGTAGGCAGGAACAAAACTACTGGGGCTGCAGGTGAGAAGGATTTATCGAGGAAGCAGAGCCTTGATACTGTGGTAGGACTGTTAGTAAAATTGAGTTGGCAAAACAGGAAGTTTTTTCTACTAAACTCGGTTGTATCTGATAATTTTTTTGTTGTCAGTGCTCTGTAGTTGCATTTGTATTGTCTTCTCCAGCTTTAGCACTTAAATACAGATGTAGGATCACTGCCATCTTTAGTTTATTGGCTGATTTTAATAGTCATCAAGTCTCTAACAAGGTGCTTGAGAGAAAATTACTCTTCAGCTTGATTTGCATTGGAACTTAGAAATTTTTTCAACTGAAAAGAGGATGTACAAAAGTTAGCTTTCTCAAAATGGATCTACTAGTAATGGAACTGTTAGTGCCAGAATTATATAGTTGTTCAGAAAATAATCTTTTAGTTGTCTTCTTTTTTTTTCTCCTGGTTATTACTGGGATCATGAAAACCTAACAGGTATAAGAGATAGAGACAATGGCCATGAAGTGTCAGAATATACATTAACTCTCTATTTCACCCCTTTTCTGACAAAATTTTAAGTAAAACTAAATTTAAAATAAAAATATAGGAAAACCAAAATATTCCAGAATTTACTTGACCTTTTTTTTCTGCAGCCCAGCAAGTACCGAAAACTTGTTTCTGCTTAGCTGTGACATTCAGAAACTGAAATGTTAGAACATAGGATGGGGTATCTTATATTTATTTGATTTATTTAATGAGCTTTTTCATTAAATAGTCTTCAGTTTGTGTGCTTTTTTTCTGTCAAGATACCAGTGTGCTATGGAAGAAGGAATCTCTTCTGCTGAAATGCGTAAAAGACAGTCAAGATCTCTAAACTTAGTGCAGCCTTCCTTTTGAAATTAAATTCTCCACCTGTAGTATGCTGTACAAAGGCAGATGAAGCTTTGAACCTCCACCTGTGAGCAATTACTTCCTCGATGAAATTAGGGAGAGTTGCCCTTCCTTTAAAAGGAATTGAGCTAACTAGCAAAGTTCAAGAGCCGGAACTAAAGCCTTGTGCCCCACCAGAGAATGACAGATTATACTGAGAGCAAGCTGGAAAGACTGTGGTCAGTATAGGAGAGGCCTCAAGTATACAGTGTAGCAGACCAGAAGGGAAAACTTATCTGGTATTTCTTTGTGAGAAACACCATATACAAGATTTTGTAGATAAATGCTGACTTTTGTTCACGGTTTAAAATGGAAATTGCTTCCTCATTGTAGACCCGTGAGAAACTATTAGTAATTTATAGAAGCTTTAAATATTTTGAAGACATAATATTAAAAATGAAAGGATACACGTGTCTCCTGCAACCCACTCACCCTTCTTAAATAATAATAAAACTCCAAACTTGATTCTTTTTTTGGATGATAGGTCATGTTTAGGTCTGATATAAAAATACAGGTTTTAACCTACTCTGCTTAACAACCTTGAAATTCTACAGTATTCTGGTATTTCTAGGTACTCGAGTTTGTAGTGCACAGGGATGACTTGGTCATTTGATAGCCTGAACATATCCATTTAATTCTGCTCTGTGTGGGAACCTTGGTGTAGAAAACCTGTGTACTACTTGTGTTTCCTATATGTGGAAAAACTTACTGACTTGAAAAAAGCATTATACCTGCCTTTGATTCTTATGTTTTGATAATAATAGATTTATGCTTTAGGCCTTGAACTTATATACAGTTAGGTGTTGAATAGTCTCAAATAGAAAAAACACTCTATTTACTAGTGAAGTGAGCTGTTGGTCTCTTGTCTATTTAGAAAATACTTGGTTTAGAAGCTGTACTTGGAGAGAACTGTTTACTTGAGTTATGTCAGTTTTGACAGAAGATTATAGCTTGCCATCATGTATGTGTCTGTTACTAGATAAGTTGAAAGAACTGAAAAATAATCAGAAATAGGCAACTGTTTGACAAGAAAACATGAGAAAATAGTTCAGATCATAAAATACATCTTTCAGAGCATAAATGAATAGAAGCTTTCAACAACATGGTCTGATTGTTATTTTTTTTCTAATCCATGACAAAGAAAGGAATGAAGCTGTTGTTTAAGTCATTAATGAGTTAAATTCTGAGTTTCTGGCCACTAAAACCAGGTGAGATGTGAGTTTGATAATCCGATCTGTAGGTTGGAAACTAGATTTTTAAAAAAATTAATTCTTCTGTCAGAATTATTACTAACCCTGGCTTATTTCTGGTTGTTTTTCTCATTATAGGAAAATGAACATTTGAAGAAATTTCAGGTGACATGGGAATTGCACAATAAGCATCTATT
Source organism: Heliornis fulica (assembly GCA_013399135.1). Taxonomy (NCBI): domain Eukaryota; kingdom Metazoa; phylum Chordata; class Aves; order Gruiformes; family Heliornithidae; genus Heliornis; species Heliornis fulica. Next base: position 131,645 of record VXBZ01007596.1, on the reverse strand, counting down.
TGAAAATCTGGTATTTTCCGAGCCACTCCTGCAGAATAGCTTGCCAACATTGGTGTCGCAGCTAAGGTAGAGTTTCAGTTTTCCTTTGTAATTTAAAGGAGACATCAAAACCCATGTTCACATCGACAGTGTTTAGAAAAAAAATACTTTCTGCGTCTACCATTCAGTAGGTAAAAATCATGGTTGATCTGTTTGAAAACAGTATTGTTGATTTAGCAGGCCACTGTCATAACCTGTTTGTCAGAAGAATTGATACCTTAATCTGTGTACTTGTAGGTTACCTAGGAAAATGACAGGGTTCTATGAAAATGCTAATGGGATGGCTGAATGGTACTGTTTTCACTTGTCGACAGGCATGCTATTGTCTTTACTGCTCTACAAGAGACTTAAAGCCTCAGTGCCTTCCCACAGTGCATAAATAACTTAATTTGGAGTTTTAAGCAATCTTTTCATTGGAGAAAGCAAAAGTAATAAAATCTCTTGCTCTATGCTTATTGGTCTGATGGTGTATTAAATGTCCTGGGGGTTTAGAGTGTATTTTGTTAGCATGGTTATTCTGCTTGTAAATTGTGTACCTGCAAAGCATTTGTGGCTGTTGGAAAGCATTAATTTGTAGACATTTAAGTCTTCACCCTAAGTTCAAACATTGTTAAGGTACATTCATGGATGGTTCGTATTGACCTCTCAATCTTGTTTCTGATGAATAGATATTTATGCTTTGTGTGTGTGTGTGTTTTAAATGTATTGTCTTGGGTGTTTTTCCATGGTACAAAAGCAGAGAGATGATGCTCAATGAGAATAAAGAAATTGCTGATGAGTTCTTCTTTTGCTAGTAAATACTTGAAAGGAAAGCAAGAAAACTTAATTGGCATTGGGCTCATCAAGAAGTCTAAGGTCCATACAAAAAAAATTGCCAAATTGCTTTATATGAAACTACGTTGGCATTGAAAAACTTCCCACCACCAGCAGCTTTTTTTTTGTATCCTTTCTCCACGCAGGTAATTCTGTTGCTATGTTCAAACACATATTTTCCCAGTAAACTGTGTTTGACTTCTGAGCGTCACTGGCACTCTGTTCCTCAGCCATCTCCGTACTTTCTCACAAGGCTTCTCTGCTTCTCTTAACTTCAGCAATCTTGGCTATATCAAGGCTGTTTATACCACCTTCATCTGCAGAGCTGAGAATGGTCTTAGTAAAGGTTATGGACATTTCTTAATAAAATTGTTGTTTTCATTTACCTGTTCTTAAGTGCTACTGTAGTTACATCTGAGCAACAGAAGGGTTTTCTCTGCAGAACTTCTCTGTAGTGACAGCTGCTTTTGAGGTTAAAATATTATTCAGTCAGAATGGTTTGCTTTAAGGGTGTTTTACATAAACTGTGGTTTTGCATAGTGATTCACATGAGCGTTTTTGAAAGGAGAGGTTCAGCACAAGTTTCCAGTTCCTTGCTTTCCAGTTTATATAGTGTATGGTTTGTGTTTTTGTTTTTGATAAACACAGTTTATATCTGTTTTCGTGGACTTCCAGGATGCCACTGTTGAGGTCTCTGATAGTCTTTTCTGAGAAATCTTTATGGAGGATAATTTTCCTTCCACTGGGAATTGGTGGAGGAACATTTAAATCAGAGAGGCCTCACATGGAAAAGTAGTGAACAGCCTAGTCCTGATAATTTGGTCAGTAGAGAATCATTTGCATGCAATAGAGAAGGTGTTGCCAGAGTTTCTTTGCTGAAGAGCATTGGCCTCATTGTTTTCTCTTCCAGGCTAGTAATTCCTGATAAAGGTGTCTATACGAAAGTTCTCTTAGAGGTTAAATATCTATTTTGGGGTAAGATGGTTTTGTTCACATGCAACCACTGACATGCCTCCTACATTCAACATACTGCTTTATTGGGGTCTGGTAATGGAGTAACTAACTGATACCTGGGGCTTTTTGGCCCTCCATTGCTGTCCCTGTATGGGATGGGACATTGTTCAGGGTATCTGCACAGCTTCAGTTACATGCTGTTGGCCAAAAAAATTCTCAGTTCCTGATGAAGATACACAGGTTACATTAGGATCTATGTAAACATGCATGCATTGGAAGATTCAGTTACTGTAAAGTAAGCATTTGTTGTTAAATTGTATGTATGTGTGACATGATCTAGAGGTGGGCTAGGCAGGATTAGGCTATGCTTGGACTCAATGATCTTACAGGTCTTTTCCAATCCAAGTGATTCTGTATTTTTTATTACTTTTCTTACTACAATCCAGGAATATATTCCATCTTTAATTACAGGACTGAAATATTACCCAGATTGTTGCTTTATATTTGCCTTAAAGGGTGAAAGTGTATAGTACTACTTAACAGCAGTTTTGAGAACAGGACTTCTGTACATTAGGGATCAGGACATCACATAATTGCATTCCAGAAATGCAGTCTTCAAGAAAAGTAGTGAATTGTGAACTTGTAAGAGGACTTGACAGTGTTTGCACTAACACCAAGGAAGTGTTATATCCTAAAGTCACTGTACACCTTTTAAACTGCTTATTGTACTGTGCCAAGCATAGATTTCCTAAGTTTTTGATGTGCAGAATTACTTACGCACTCTTCTAAAGTGGTTGTGTTGCAGGTTCTGGGCAAAACCAATAAAAAAACCCAAACTTGAATTTATTAGCCAGGTCGTGCTAACAGCTATAACTTCGTGCTTACCGAGTTGTCTCTTTGCTCAGCTTTTAACTATATTTGTCATGTTAAAGTGTTCGGTTCTTTGCCAGATCATAGGCAGGACTATGTAGTTGTTAAGATGGGTTAGCATCCTGGAAACCTCTAACAAACCTGAAATGCTGGAACTTGGCTTAAATATCAAGTTTTGAGATGCTAGAATTTTGGCTTTTGTCTCACCACACAACCTGGGTGCCTAGTTAACTAGCAACCAGTTTTCTGTTAATTACCAATTAGGAGAAATGTTGAAAAGCACCGCCTTATTTGTGTCAGTTTACTGGTCATTGCAATTCAGTGTGCTTTAAACACACATCAACTTAAATTTTGTCTATTTATTTATTTCTGAAGCCAAGATTTTGGGAGTTTGCTGTTTACTTAAGAATCAACATAATGATGTGATCTGATGGATTTTCAAAGGAATTTACAATGCAACAGTGAGTGGTAGAAAGAGGTAAATCTCTCCTTACAGAGAGAATCATCAGTGAACAGTGTAACCAAGTTTTGAACTTTATGCAGCTCAAGAGATTATAGATAACTGCACGCAACTGAATTATCTAACTTGCTGCATTCTACAGCACTTTCCCAGCTGGAACTCCAACTTGTGTAGTAATCTTTTTAGTGTTGATCATGATAGTTCTGATTAACAAGCTTCTGGCTTTATTTTTACTATATCGCTCTTCAGTAAACAGTCAGTGTATATATTTAGCCCGTAGAATTTGGAAGCATAAATATATCAAGCAACAAAATTTTAATAAATACAGCTCAGTAGGTTTGACATCTGGTTGCTTGTTGGTAAGAGACTCTTAGAAATGTTGCACTTCCACATTCATTCTATTGTTGGTTACAGAGCATTGAAACAAGTGATTGTTTGGGTTGGGTTTTTTTGTGGGTTTTTTGGTTTTATTTGACAAAGGACTAAAAGTGCTCAGTTTTGGGATACAAGCAGATATGTGGACCTAGGTGTATCGATAACTGCACTTTTAACAACATTGGGTTTTGGCCAGCAAAAATTAAAAACATGATTTTTTTTCAGTGAAGCAACTCTTCTATAACAAATGCTGTTTGAACTTCTAGGCTTGGAACAACACACGATTCCTGTAGTGAAGATATGTATAGTACCTTGCTACAAAGGTATCATCAGCTGGAGCAGGAAATGGGTCAAGTTGCTGAAGCATGGCTTGAATGCCAGAAAAGAATAGATGATTATGTTGATGAACAGGTAAGAAATGCGTAAACACTCTCAAGACCATTGATGTAGGGAACAGCCCATGCAAAGCTGTGTCACCAGTGAAGACGGATAGACGAGGAGCTTAGGGACATGGTTTAGTGGTGGGATGGCAGTGTTAGGTCAGTGGTTGGACTCGATGATCTTAAAGGTCTTTTCCAACCAAGGTGATTCTATGATTCTATGATTTGGTGTTTTTTTCCAAAACTTTGCAGCAACAAAGTGTAACTTCTTTTTATCAATATAAGAATAGAACACTAGCATACCAATACATAATGGTGATTGCACAGAAACATCTTCACATTGTTGTACAATTGTTTAGAGGTGATCCTTGAACATTCTTGGAACGACTTCAGCCTGTAAATTACCCATAACACAGTAGTCTGAAACTCTTTTGTAGATGTCACTAGGAAAAGGGAGGAGGAGGAAAAAAACAAACAAGTCCACAGAGCCTCTGAGATTCCAAAGTAATAATTGCACTAAGTGAAGTGTAGAGGAAGAGATTGCTTTTAAATCTGCTGCGTGTTGCGTGGTCTGATGATGACCTTTGTACAGCTGTCAAAATCAAAACTACATAAATATTTGAGACCTCTGAAGTTATCCTTTTTCATTGTTCTGATAGCTGATTTTTCTGAGTTTGTGCTGTGTTTCAGAAAATAATTCCATTGTTGCCCCGTCTCCTGTTCAGAGAACTTTTTTTTTAAACGTCTCAGGATGAGGCTTTGATTACTGTTTAGCGCAATCTTAAGCATACTAGAAGAGCAAATATGTCTTGAAATAACTGAAGGTACAGAATTTTATAGAACTTCCCTTGTATTTTGAAGTTTTATAAGCATTAGGAATTTGAGGATCTAACTGGACATTTAGTAATTCTATCTTACTCCTATAGATAACAAACACTTATAAGTCTTACAGATGTCTTTTCAAGGACATCTAAATGTCCTTGAAAAGCTGTTCCCTGAGATGAAGTAAGTGAACTTTTAGCATCAGTTCCAGTACCTTCAAGGTGGAGACAAGACAAAACTGATTTTTAAGAGATTGTTCTCTGTTTGGGCTCTGAATCTGTGAGCTGTCATTTACAAAATGTTCTTTTGGTCTAGCTCCTTTTGCAAACTTAAATATTTAATTGCAGCTGTGTAAAATATCATCTCACATTTTGTGCTACTAGAAGTCATTTTTCCTGTGATGTCAGGGTGCTGTGGCTGGCTGATAGTGCCTCTCCAGTATGAAAGGGAGCCCAGTTCACTTATCATTCCAAAAGATGGAATTTCTGTAGAGTCATATTCCTAATGGTCTTCTGGTTGATCTGCATCACTTCAGAATCAAATCTTACATGCCTTTTCTGTATTTCTCTATAACGAGTGACTATGCAACTGCCACAGGTTCTGTCTTACAACATTATGTTTTTTATCTGCTCAGTGAAGCCTGCAGTCTGATGCAAACAGAAATCTTTCTCCCATTTGGGGAAACTAAATATGATGACTTCTTATTTCTTAATGACCTAAAAAAACCTGCAAGGGAGGTGTGTAGGGGAAACAATCCAAAAATTTAAAGCATCACATTTTAAAGTGCATATTGGGATAAGTATTTTCACAGTCGTGTCTTAAACACTGTGTTGATGATAACCTGTGGTTTATACTCTCTTGATCAAAAATGGATAATTCTTTATTACCTGAATTTGCAGTGGTATTTTTATCAACAAGGTAGAAATCGGAAAGCCTGCCTACTATGGAAACTGGATCTTAACAGGGAGTGCATGTTCATTATTTGCTGCCACTTGGCTTAACAAAATTTTCAGGTTTTACTGCTGGTGTATCCAAGGTTAGAACACAAATCAGCACAGAGGGAAACTTGAGAATGGTCCTCACTTATCTGTTGTGGAACTGTGATCAAAATTTTACGCAGGATAGAAATTATCAGAAGAGATAATTAATGGACCCTCCACTATGATATGTTATGTCAGTTGTTCAGGGGCGTGGGAGGAAAGGGGTTTGTAGAGTGAATAGCTTTTGCAAGCTCTACAAATACTTGTTTTTTTAAAGGCTGTGTAAGACATTGCACAGATCTGTAATTTAATATACTGCAATGCAATGTATGTACACTCTAATAAAATTTAGAGTAAGGATTTATTCATATCAGCACCTGTATTCATCACATGTTAAAATCTGAGGAAGATGTTTAGTGTTTCTGAAATATAACTGCATGCAGCCTGTACAACCAGATCCTGGTTTGGCTTTTTACCAAATTTAGACTACTCAGAAGGTCCTAATATGTTTGGATCATTTCAGAAGTAACGAGTAGGTACTCATGTACTTTTTGTGAAAGGGCTTTTTTTGGAGGGGTCTTTTTTGGCTTGGGTTCAGTTTTGTACTGCTGGCTCCCACAGAAGAAAGTTTTAAACTGAAGGATACTAAATTTAGATTATCAGGAAGAAATTAATCACACTGAGGGTGGTGAGGCTGTCCATAGGCTGCCCAGAGCAGCTGTGGCTGCCCCCTCCCTGGCAGGTCAGGCTGGATGGGGTTTTGGGCAACCTGGGCTAGTGGAGGGTGTCTGTGGAAGGGACTGGGTGGCCTTTAAGGTCCCTTCCAACCCAAACCAGCTTGATTCTTTGGAAGGAATACAGGAATGATTTTTTTTCAGCCCCACAGGAGCTTCTTGCTTGCCTCTCCATATTCGTGTGTCTGTTTTTTTTTCCACTCAAATGTGTTAGTCCCGTTTGATATGGAGTTTCAGATTTTTAAAATTACAAACAACAAGTATCTTGTGATGTGTGTGTGAATATCAAGAGTTCTCACAGGTGATCTAGTGGCACGTAACAGGTCTAACCAAACTGCTGGCTCTTGATTAAATCTATTTCAGAATGAAAAAACACATGCTCACCAGCCCATCTCACTTTACCACATCTTGTCTGATGGTTCTCAGATACTTTTTAGCCTCACATAAACAAGGAGGCAGGAAGAGGGTGGTAGTGAACCTATGAAGTCTAGTGGGTGGTGGGAGCCTTTTTGTTGCAGAAGTGTATATTTTTGTCTCTGAGGAAAATTGAATCTATCTTCCCCTTTCTAGCAGAATTTTAGAGCATGAATCATGTGGTATGTGTTGCAGCTGCTTTGCTCTGATGAAAGAAGTATTCATTGGGGAAAAGAAAGAGGGGAGATCTGTGATTTCTAATTACTTATGGAGTACTAACAGGTATGGGGCATTGCAAAAGCTGTGAGTTGGAAGCAGGAAAACTTCAGCTTCAGGCTTCAGCCCCGTTCCCATCAATACTCAAGAGTACCAAGCCTTAAATCATGCTCTTTTCTTTGACAGCTTCTTGGCAGGCTTGAGTAGGCAGCTCCCAGTTAATGCACTGGCTGTTTTAAATGTCATTCTCTGGCATTGAAGTCTTCTCATAATGTATAGTGAATGTAGGTGCCTGTATTTAATGGTGAGGATTCACTAGGTGGCATGGAACCTAATCCAGTGAGTGTCACTGTGTTTAAATATAGCTCGGGGGTTCTCAAGAGGTGAGAATACAGCCGTGGTGAATTTAGGCTCTGCAGTACCCATTTAGTCTGTCTAAAAAATAGTGCCAGTGGTTCAAAGGTATTTAATGCATGCTGTTTAAATAATATTAAAAAATCCCAAACAAAACCACCAAAAAAACCCAACCAACCAAAAAAAAAAAAAACCCACAACCAAAAACCCAACAAAACCCCCACAACACACATGCGTATGATAAACTTGATTTTTTTGGTGTTAATGTAACCTCACTGGAGCAAGGGCAATCAAAATCCACAGTAGTAATTAGAATTATATATCCGTGATTGTTATGGAAATTCATCAGAATATTTTACCACTTAACAATGTTTCAAATCCCCAGCTTAGAATTTCATTTTCCCAAGTTAAATAATGAAAATGGCAATAATACACTTAGGTTAATAGTAAGAACTTAAACTTTTGTTCGAGTATAAATTTCTGGAGGCATGCTAGTGGTATAACCAACTGGACTCACATTATCTTTATGAATTTCTTATATTCTATAAGGTGGTAGGTTTATTTTTTTAATTAGGTAAATGAAAAAAAAAACTTAGTTGTTTTTCCTCACTAATGAAGTAGTGCTCTTAAAATATTGTAAGGTACAACAGGAGAAGCTTTGTTCTTGAGTTTTGCTGTGTTAAAATTCATGGAAACTTCTAAATAAGAAAAATATCATTTGTGTACAAAAAATATAGGCTTTACAAGCTTTCCTGGTGATGTGGTTCTGGGATGGTAGTTATAAGATACTTTTCCAGCCTTAGATAAGTCATGGGCTTGAAATACACTGAAGAATATAAGTAGTAAATAGTGTTAGTCTAGATCACTGCTGCTAATTTTTTTTTATTCTGGGTGGTACATCCGAGCTTGCACTTAAACCTGTGTTGAGGTCTTGCCAAAAGTCCTGTATCTCTAGATTCTAATGGATTTGAGTCAATCTGATATGTTGAGGATTTAATGCCAATCACATTTTATTGAAAATGCCATGAGCATACTCAATGAAAAGAAATATTAGCATAAGGAATAGCAGTAGAAAAATTGGACTGAAAAATAGTGCACGTAAATATAAAATCTTATTTTTAAGTCACCAGAATCAAATTATTAGCAAATAAAATGCACTTCATATTGACTATGTAAGTACTCTAAACATAGTATAGACAAGCTAAGTTTAATGAAACTGATAACCCAATTACTAACAGCACAAATTTTCTATGATTAAATCAATGAGTTTTCCTTAAATTCTGTTTTAGATGGCAATGAAAACCAAACAACGCATGCTAAAGGAAGACTGGGAATTTTTTAAACAGAGGCGTTTTATTGAAGAGCAGGTAGGATTTTTTTTATACCATACTAAGTTATATTAATGCCTCATGTATATTTCTAAGACACAAAGATATGCATGTAGTGTGTTGTACTACTTCCATATGATCTAATTCTGCAACGATGCCAAGAGTGAAATTTTGTCAGCTCAAATACAAAAAAGCAGTATCAAAGAAGAGTATGTAATAGTATGTCATCTCAGTTACTGCAAAGTAAAAACATAGGTACCTTAGTGTTAAGATTGAATACCAGATGTTAAAATTCTTTAAACAATAAAAGGGGACATTTTGATGCCTTAAAGTGGGATGCAATACAGCCAATACATTGAGCATGGAGCTGCCTAGATGTATTTGTTAGGAAATATATGGCGTTTAAGACTAACAGTTTCTTTGTGTGTGCAGAGCTGTGGAGTGAGAGCCCTGGTAGCAGGGCAAATGATTGCACCTGTTATGACTGGAGACAGCTCCTAGATCTGTTTGTGGGGTGAAGGCTGAGCAGAACTATTTGCCATTTTTAAGCTGTAGACTGAGAAGGGCCAGCAGAAGCTCCTACCTTCTTAAAAACCTGTTAAAAATTTGCTGTTTAAGATGTGGGCTACAGAAGAGAATACTACAAGTGTTGAAGCATATATTGTGCTTTCTGTAAGAGTACAGTGGGATTCAGCTAGTCAAGATTGGATGGGGAACCTCTCCTCCACTTGTGTACCACTGTGCAGAAGGAAATGCTTGTGAGCCAGAGGAAGAGGGAGTATGACAGTATGTTTTAATACACTTAAGCTTAAATTGGCAATGTCTCAAAGCAGTTTAAAGTTATTTTTTCCTATAAGGATCTTAAGATTGTGTTACTGTATCTTCAGAACATCTGGTATACAGGGCTCTCGGAGGACTTCAGGAAGAGTCCTCTTTTTCCTTGATCCTAACTGGGCTTAAGAGAGCTATAAGACCATGGCTGCTTTGGTAAGGATCAGGTCTGGGCATCTGTAGAGGTGGAAGCTTAGGCACATCATTCTTTACCTATGTATACCATGAAACAAGAAGTGCTCAAGTTTAGAGTGTGTCAGCAGAAATACCACGCAAGATGCACCTACAAATAAGTCAAGGAGATGAACTTGGACACTTCACTATTTCATAGTAAAAACATACATTCTTTGAAGAGTTTTGGTGCCAAATGTTTGTTGATTGTAACTTTGAATTTCTCCCTCGTTTCACTCATGATCAAAACACCACCTTCATGAAATTATTAGGAATTATTCTGCTTTTAAAATGTTTTGCCTGAAGAACTGTTTGGGATTGTGTAACTTGTTAATAATGATGTGCCATTGAATTGTTAATGGAAATTCTTGCACTACTAAAACACTGCCTCTATAATTTACTTCAGCTTAATAACAAGAAAGCACTAGCTGGGGAGAACAACTTCACAGACACAATGAGACACATGCTGTCATCACGTTTGAGCATGCCTGACTGTCCCAACTGTAATTATAGAAGAAGGTGAGCTGATGTTTTTAATATGAAACCATAATCATTAATTTCTTGTTCGAGGAAAAGGAAAATACATTATTGGAACAAAGAATGTGGTTACTTTAAATGAGTGTTACCTAAACAAGGTCATAAAAATCTGTAATCTTAATTCTTGAACAGATGTACTTGTGATGACTGCAGCCTTTCACACATTTTAACATGTGGCATCATGGATTCTCCTATCACGGATGATATCCATATTAATCAGTTACCACTACAGATTGATTCTGCTCCGGATTATCTATCTGAGATACGTCCACCCAGTATGTCTTCAGCAAGTTCAGGATCAGGTTCCAGCTCACCTATTACAATTCAGCAACATCCCAGACTAATCATCGCAGATAACGGTTCTGCACCGACTTTGTAAGTTCTTTTTTCTCTTCTAAAATTTTGTAGTCAGTTGAATTTACGCAGGCGAGTACCTGATGCTAGTCAGCAAATGCTAGTCTGCCTGGGAAAATAATGGAGTAACGGTACTATATTCAGCAGATCACAATTCCAGTGATATGTTCTGTAAAGGTAAATTTAAAAAAAACCCAACTTAACAGTGTTGCTAAAATTGTTTGTAGTTTGTATTTTCCTGCTTTGAGATTACAAGAACGTCAGATGCTGATCTACTTTGGAGCATGATTTTACAATGCCACTGAGCAAGGGAATTGGTGATGTCTTCTTGGAGGAATGATCATATCATAAGAATCAGTTAAGTTCCAAAAAAGCCTTACCTGGAAGGCTTTTAGGATTGTTGACGTAGTATTAACTCAAGTCTCGCATCAAAAATTATTGCCCCTATCAGAAGTATCTACTACTCTGTCTCTTATTTGGATCACAGTGACTGTCAGATTTGAGGCATTAGTTTAATGGTAAACTTCTGCCCCTTCCAGAATTCTGGAAGGTGAGAACTGCTGGGTGGGCTGGTTTCTCTATGTGGCTAAGGTGCAGCCAACCAACAGTCTCCTCTGCCATGTGATAATCGAAAGGAATATTTTATTTTTTTTAAAATGTGACTTCAGTACTGCTGGGAACACTGCAAGGACAGTGCAGATACGTGGGATGTGTCTGATAAATATCACTTCTCTAAGTTTAATTTCACTTTGATTTTTTTTTTCTTTGTATCTACTACCATCAATGGCTTAATCTTCCATAACAGGACTTTAGTTTCTGAGCCCATTTGGGGAGCACTTGAAAACAGATTATGTGGTGATATATTTAACTACATGTTCTTAAATGCATGGTTTGCAATTTCTGTAAACTCTCATTGGTTTTGGTGTTGTAATGTCCCAAATTGTTCATTTTGTCTCTTCAGAAGCTAGTTTAGTTGAATCCAATTATTATTTACTCTAAGAAGCCTGTTTGTAGGGAAATACCACTCTTCCTTGGGGAAGAGCCATTTTATGTCTCATAATATCTGCTGTGTTTTATTTCCTCATTGCACATTTGAAATATGCCTAATGGTGCCATCATGTAATTAAATTTTGGCACAGTATCTCATGGAATGCAAAAAGAGAAAGTGCACAGTTTAAGCTCTTAAAAGGAGCTCTGGATTACTGTAGAAACATGAACTAACCAATCATTGCAATGTTTCCTTGGAGCGGGTAATTAAATATACATGTTCCTTTGCTAGCTGTTTATATAGAAAAAAAATCCATTAAGTATTTTAGAGCAGATTGTGTAAAGCAGATATGGGATTGTCTAGGAACTAATAGCTCTTGAGAAATTTAAGAGCTACCGTGACGTGTTCAGTAGTCCCTACCTACTGTTTTAATTTTTAATATATGAAAACCTTAATTTTTGTAGTGTACTTATTAGCGTAAGGCTTTTTCCATTAAAAAAGGTCATCCATATCTTGTTACTATTAATTCAATGGATTCTTGGTCAGAAAGCAGTTGTGGAAAAATGTTTTACATAAATAGCATAGAATCTTGTTTTCCATCCAGTCTGTCCTTCAGGCAGCTGTGGCATTCAGTAGGGTTTTACAGCAGGTTGCTTGATTTTTTACTTGCTTGAAAATTTTGTTTGGTTAAACAACTTGGAAGATGATCCTTTGACTCCTCCTAACTGGAGTATTTATACAAGGGATGCCCTCAACATTGTTCCGTTTTGGTGTTCTGCTTTTTCATAATAACTGAAGTTACTAAGCATTATCATCTATCTAAGCCTTTTTTCCCCCTCAGCGGTAGTGATGATGAAGATGTTGCACCGTTGTCAGCAAAATTTGCTGATATCTACCCACTGAATAATTACGACGATGCAGAGGTTGTAGCCAACATGAATGGAATTCACAGTGAGCTAAATGGCGGTGGTGAAAACATGGCATTGAAAGATGAGGTACAGCATATACAGTGTCATATCTTCTTCAGGAGAAAGGTCTGCCCTTCACCCCAGTGTTAATTAATGAGCTAATGTTTTACAGTCTCCTCAGGTGAGCAGTACTAGCAGCAGTTCCTCAGAAGCAGATGATGAAGAAGCGGATGGGGAGAGCAGTGGTGAGCCACCAGGGACTCAAAAGGAGAAAATGTCCCTAGGAAAAAGAGCATTAAGGAAAGATGAAGCAAAAATGGATAGTCCACCACCTTCTTACCCCAGTCAGCAGGTATAGTAATCTGAAAGCAACCCCTTTATTAAATCAGTTTTTTAAATGTGGCTGCTCAAATGATAGTACAGTTACATCTTAATATATTAAAAGCTAAGTATTTAAAGTTATCAGTTGGTAGTATGATACTTACAGTGTTTTCCAGTTACTTGTGCATTGTAACCGCTATCATCTTCCTTTTGTCAAAACCAGAAAAATGTTTGTGTGTTGGAGGTAGCTTCAGTGCAAGGGGAAAAAATTAGTTCCTGCCTTTATGAATGAGAAACACACTAAGAAGCATTTCTGCTTGGAAGTTTGAGCCTGGTCTTTATTGAATACTAATATTAAGTCAGTTGAAATTAATTGTGGGGGAGAGTAAGGAATGATGTGAATACTTAATGGGCATTTCTAATACTGTATCTGAGGACTAACTTTGCCTGGTGAAACGCTGTGCAATTAAATCCATTGCATGACATAGGGCATGGGTCTTGGAGTGTTTGATTTTTTTTTTATTATTTTTAATGGTTTAAAGTATTAACCTTTTTAGTGTAAGATCACCAGACCACCCAGAGAACCACTCCTAGAGTATCTGCTAAGCAGGTAGTAGTGTTAGGTTTAACAGCTGAACACCAAAGCAAAGCATCTGATGTACTTGTCTTTGACTATGTGGTTTTTAATCTGAGAGATCCTGCAGCTATAACACAGACTCACTGCTTTGATAGAGAATATGCCAATCACTTTGTGAGCTTGGGCAGTCAAGTGGGAACTCTCATTAGATGTTGTAAGGCCTTTCACTGGAAGTATTTTCTCATGGGTTAATAGTATTAAGCGACTTGCTTTCAGCAAGTGTGCTGAGATTTTTTTTTCCTGATTTTTATTTTTTAGTGGCTAACCACTGGCATAGTACATATATGTACTCTGTCAAACTAGTTTGAATCTGGTGAACAGATTCAGCATTTGTTGTGGAAAATCAAATGAGATTATGTAAGTCTACTTGCCTTAGGGAAGTAAACTGAAAGATAAAAAGATGGATTTAACCTTTCTCATTATTTGTTTTCTTTGAACAAAAAGAATTTTCTCAGAGTTATTCTAAGGCACTCTTAAATTAATATTTTCTTTGGCCTGACTTTATTTGTCCTAACTTTCTAATCAGTGCTGAGTATCTACCTTGTAACACTGCATTCAGGTGGTTGATTTGACTGGTACATGTCATGTGCATTGGAGATTTATTTTTTTTTAGTATTAGCTGCTGGCATTGCTTACTGACTCAGTATCTTTATTTCTTCTTTGATTCCTTTTCATGATCAGTACCCAGAGGTTTGCCAGAACTAAATGTTGAATCTTGCCGTTCTCTTTGATATTTTCTTCCATTTTCATTTCTTAATAGAGTAATGCTGTTTTTTTAAAGGAGTTTTTTCTTCTCTATACATTTAATTCAGTTATATTTGGTTTATAAAGTCTTTGGTTGTTAAAATACACCTTGTGTCATAGGTTGTAATATTTTTAAGTGATGATGAAGAGTTACTTGTTTTTGAGAGGAAGGCATATTTAAAAAGAGTAACACATGTCAATTGTCTTCTAAAAGCGAAGTTAACTAATCTTGCTCTTTGGAAAAATGTGTACTGCCTCATTGCTGGGAAAAATAGCAGTTGGGAAGTGTTCCCAGTGTTGCTTCTGGTAAAATTATCTTCTGGTAAATGGCACTGGCAGGAAATAGTACTGAGCTGAGAGGGAAGTGGAGATGCTCCACAGTGACAACAGTGGCTGATGATGTCTTGCGATCATAAAAGGTGCTAATAAGGCAAAGATTTCTCATAATTGATGCTGTTATGAAGTTCTTTTCAAGAAATGTTCACTTCATGCAGTCACAGAATAATGTAGTTCAGAAGGGACATCTTGAGAACTGGTCTGTTCCTCCACAAAGAAACGTCATCAAGAGAAGGTTTGTGTGTCTGGTCAGGTTTTGAGGATGGAGGTTCTAGAACTGCTGTGGGTAGCATGCTTCTGTTCAACTGCTCTCACAAATAAATGCTTGAAGTTTGAGTGGATTTTCCTGTTTTTCAGTCTGTGCCTATTTCCTGTTGCCCTTTCACAGGAGACCACTGAGAGGAGTCTGCCTCTTTCCTCTTCCCCGCCCTGTCAGGGAATGCACACTGATAAGTGTGTTTTAATCTTCTCTCTTGAGGCTGAACTATCCTAGTTCTTTTTGTCCACTCCTTGTGTGACAGATGCTCAAAGATGATTTAATCTTTGTGGTCCTTCACTGGGCTCACTGCAGTATGTCTGTGTCTCTCTTGTACTGTGGAGCCTAGAGCTGGACCCAGTGCTCCAGATGTTTCACAAGTGCTAAACAGTGGAAAGATCATCTTTTACATGCTGGCAGCAGCCTGACTAATGCAATTCAGGACTCCTGCCTTTGTCAGCTAGTCAACCTTATTAGTACTTACTACATAGACTGCTTTTCCTTATGCTTGGAAACTTGTGGAAAATAATAATCCAATTTGATTTTTTTCTATAGTGAGGTAATATAATTGCCTAGTAGTAATAGTTTTTATTCCTGCCTGTTCTTGATTCTTCATATCCGTATCTCACTTGCTGTCACTCAAAATGGACAAAAAATATCTGTGTAACGATAAATATTGACATCTTTGAGGGTGTTTTCTTAACTGTGATAAAGATCCTCCCCTGGTGCTATTGACTCACTACAAGGTTTTGCCATGGATGCTTTGAAAACACTAAGTAATGAATGCTAAATAAGTAATAATGATTGCGAAGAAGAAGGGATGGGGGAAATAATTGATTTTACTGTCTGTTGACTAGATTGAAAAAATGTTTAGGTTTTCTTTTATTTTACTTCCTTACAGGCTGAACAAGGTCCAAATGCTTGTGAATGTCATGTTTGCAAACAAGAAGCCTCAGGTCTAACAGCCTCTACACTTGCAACTGGACGCCTGCCTGCTGGCCACCAGTTTATGAATCCTGAAAAACCTGCACATCCCGCACTTCATCTTTATCCTCACATCCATGGACATATACCATTGCATACAATTCCTCATCTGCCTCGTCCACTTATCCATCCCACCTTGTATACAGCCTCTCCCTTTACACACAATAAGGTAAGCCTTACTAAGGATATGTTTGCATCCCCATCCCAGGAGAAATACTCCTCACCCATATAAACCAGTATGCCTGAGCATCAGTGAAACCATGAAAGTTGCTTTAAATTGTGGTTTCTTTATAGTAGCCCTCTTGGAGGGAATAAAGAGGGAGCAGGACAGAGTCAGCAATGGTGGAAGGTTCATACATCAGGCTAAAGGTAGCATTTGTCAGGAAGGCCAGCGGTTTCTAGTGATTAAAAAAACACATGGAGTCAGATGAGTCAAGTGGTGGAAACGGTGATAGGACTTCAGTCAGTGTACTAGTACTCTGTTTCATTTGTATTTAAGGTCAAATATGAATATTTCATTCGGGCAATAATATCCTGAGGTTTCTGGTTCAGAATGTTAGTGTTTTGTTTGGTTGTTTTGGATTTTTTTTAAAAGGAGTCTGTAGGTCGTCATTGTGCTTTGAGAGAGCTTGCTTTTTTGCAAGTTCTGCAAGATTCTTTTGACACCAAATTAAGTAATAAACAAGAGAAACACATGGAATGATGTTTGGGACTGGCTTTACAAAAGTATGAGTCAAAACCAAGAATTACTATTAATGTGGTATATTAAAATCAGTGGAACATAGTATTTAAATCAGTTGAACGGTTTAAATTCTGGGTGCTGCTGAAAGGGGCAAAGACTTTGCTATTGAGTACTTTTTTCTGTTATCTCCCTTTCCTTTGGTCTGGTGATCCTGTGGTTGCAAGGATACACTCACCAAAATGACTGTTACTTACTTTTACCATCCTTCTTAACATCTACTTTGTTTTTTCCTGTCTTATCAATATCCCTTCCTTATCTCTGTTGCAGTGCGCCAGTTCGGAGCAGCAGTGTGCCATCCTGCCATTTCTCAACAGCCCACTGCCATTCTTCTGAAACCCCTATCTGTTGTGCCCCGCCCACTGTCATCCTTCCAGAGCTCTCTTTACATCCCGTAGAGCAGTCTGCTCATGCTCCTACCCATCTGCTGGAGCTCCCTTCCCTGGTTTCTGCTGCCCTTCCTTTCAGAAGAGCTTTGTGTAGTGCAGTAGCTCCAGCACACTGTCCAGGCTGCACCAGAAGCCCTGCACAGGGTAGCTGGCTGTTTCGTAATGCAGGTCAGATCTATTAGCTCTGGCACAGAACCGGAACCAACTGGGCTCTGTGTATTTATGTTGTGCTGGAGCTAGAAAGACATATGGAAGGTGAAGCTTTAGGGAGTTTTTGGCTTATAAAAGCCAGCTGAAATCAGCAGATCTGGTAGTCAGTGAGCTAATAAGCCCTGGTGGATCTGACTTGGTTCCTCATGGATATGCTGTTCTGTCCTGTGAAATGTTTCCTTGTACACATGTATGAGTTTTCTGTAAAAAAAGGGTCTTCCAGCCCCTCCCGTGGGGCTGTGCTTCCTTTTTTTTTTTCACGGTTGCTTCTTAAAATAAAAGGGTATAATCCTTGCCTGTTAAGTTGAAAGTCAGGAACCTGTTAATACTTGGAGATAAATTGTTTTGTTTTGGATAAGTGATTGGGTTTTTTTCTTTGTATACCCAGTTTATTTTTGGTCATGAAATGTTTGTAGTCCCTTTATCACAAATGTCTTACGTGGCAATGATTATCATGTTGCAGAGGATTGGTTTTGGCAGCTTGGGCTTTGAAAGATAATAATTCCAAACAAGTTCTATGTTCACACAAATACTGGTTTTAATTAAAAATGAGTGCCTACCAATATATATTAATCCAAGTATTTTTGAACAATGCTTTTTTGTTTTCATCGTTTAGCTCAATCTAAAAGCAATGTTTGTGATTATAAAATACATACATGTATGTGGAATCTGTGCAATATTATCTGCATTAAAAATCAATAAACCAGAGTTTTTATCATTCTGGGAAATATTGTTTATTACACTTTAATGCCTTTCACAATTGAAACAGTGATTTGAATATTGCTGTTGGAGTGAGTGTGTAAGCAAACAGAATGTTAATGAGGAAAATACTCTTTATTTTTGTAGGCATTACCGCCAGCTCCAGTTCAGAATCATACAAACAAGCATCAAGTATTCAATGCATCTCTCCAAGATCATATTTATCCAAGCTGTTTTGGGAGCACTCCAGATTGGAATAGCTCTAAATTTATAAGTCTTTGGGGATCAGAGATGATGAATGACAAGAACTGGAATCCTGCTACGTTTTTGCCTGATACAATTCCTGGTGAGGGTTTGTTACTACTTCACACTGACTAGTTAAAAGCATTATATTTTTAAATGGAGTGTGGCATTTTTTTTCCAGGAATGGTAGGTTTCATCATTGTGGTTTTTATAAAATAGGATTCTGGCAGAGATTTGCTGCCATATCTACTCCAGTGAGGCTGAAAATTGAAAAATAAATTATTCTGTATTGAGGAGAGGATGCTAAAGGCAAAAGAATGTTGTTCATCTGCAGTCATTTTAGAGGTATTTTTTATCTTCAGAAGTTTAGGGTTGTAAAGAGAAGGGAATTAAGGGGAAACAAAAAGCTTTTCATCTTATGCCACAAAGTCCTACCTCTTCTACAGGAGGTAACAGCATTGTAAGAGCATTGGTAACATGGTAGTCTCAGGCCTTCTTATAATGCTCAGAGATGACTGCAATGTCATGCAGAAAGACAGAGGCATAAATTAAGCAAAAGATTAATTTAAGTCAGGAAGCCTTTGGAAATATTAATGGTTAAAGTGAGGGAGAATAGAAATTATATATATGTATGGAGAGAGGCCTTTCCATTTACATCATAGAAAATACTAAAATGCCTTTTTATTTTATTTGACTTGTATGAAAGTGGAAGCTTGGTTTTGTGTGTTGGCTTCTTTTCAGACTGATTTGCTGCTAACTTCTGTTCAAGCTATGACAGTTCTATTTAAAAGGAAAGGCATTAAAAATCACAAAAAAAAATCTTCCCCACTAAGATAGCTCAGCTGTTTACTGATGTAATTATGGGTAGCTGTTCTAATAGATGATTGGTGGCAGGCTTGTGTGGAAGGTCTATCACAAAGGTGTTACTGTAGTTAGCTGGAATTTCCAATAAGTAAAGATAAGATTTATTAAGTTATATTGATAGAAGGATGTGTTGTTCCCACCTAAAATTGTGGTGGGTCTAACCTGGACTTCAGATACTGAGGTTTATTTACTTAGCATGGTATGTAAAATAGTGTCCAGTTTTAATTTTTAAATGAGGAATGGATAAAGGTATCATTAGCATCTTTACTACTTGTCAATACACATTTAGTAGTGTCCTTAAAACTGTATAACTTCAAGGTTTGTGACCTGTTCTGAGATTTGTTAGCACCTCTTGTTACAGCTGTATTATTTGAAGGGAGGAAGGGAGAAAGGAGGATTGCTTAGCTAATCCTACCAAGCTAGCACTAACAATATATTGTTGCTTGTCTGCTTCTAAGTTACTAAATGTTTAATTCCAAATGCCATAAAGACAATCCAGTGATTCTTAATTGCTATGTGTGTTTCAATTGAAGGGAGTGATATATTAGCACCAGCACTCTCAGAAATAAGACCTGAAGCACTTCCTACTACATCTAGCAATGAAGCAACAGCAGTTACCGACAGCAAAGAGAAAAAAAATGCTGCAAAGAAGAAATGCCTATACAATTTCCAGGATGCCTTTATGGAAGCTAATAAAGTTGTCATGGCAACTTCTTCTGCCACTTCTTCTGTCTCCTGCACAGCAACTACAGTTCAGTCAAGCAGCAACCAATTCAAAGTATCGTCCAAGAGACCTTCATCGATAGGTAAAGATTTGTAATTCACATACAGTTTAGTTTAGTATCTGACTCAAGTACATTTAGCTAGCTATAAAGGTTTATATGTGTTTGTTTTAGTAATATTATTTATCTTGATTATTTTTGTTAGTTGCCATTGTTCTTGCACTTGTGTTTCTGTACTGCTCGATTAAATCACTTTGTAAAAGACCTTGATGTTAGGGTTTGGAACTGTCAATAGAAAGGTGTTGAAATACTGCTGAGTGCTTTTCTTTACAGAAGCTGAGAACATCCATCACACTGTGGGATTGGTTGTGCAGTTAATGGAAACTTACTAATTATTTTTAATTCTAAATAGTTTCTTTTTTTCCCCGATTTAGGTGAAGTGTTCCACAGTATTAATAAAGAGGACCATAGACATTCTGCACCAGTTGCACCACGAAATAGTCCTACCAGTTTAGCATCCCTTCCTTCACTGTCTCCTGCTGCATTATCTCCAGCTTCTACACCACATCTTCCAAATCTTGCTGCTCCTTCTTTTCCCAAAACTGCTGCAACAGCCCCTGGATTTGTGGATCCTCATTCAGGTCTTTGTCCTACTACAGTTGCACCTCCTACTTCAACCACAGACAGCTCTGTAAGTGCCCCACCAAGTGTCTGCAGGTAAGTCTGTGGTAGTTATTGTTTTTTGCAATAGAAGTAGAATTAAAATACAGTAGTTGTAGTGTGAAAGAAGAGCTGTCTGCCTGTTCAGCAAATCATACTGAGCTCAGATACTTGGTGTGAGAATTTACATATGATTTCCATTGAATAACATAGTTAATGAGTTTAGAGGCTTAAAACCAAGTGTTTGCTTACCTTGATAAATGTGACCTGACATAAATAAGTTAAGCTCTATTCTTTATTACTCCGTAGTGAGTACTGCTACTGAGCCACAAACCTGTTATATAATGTATCTGTTTTCTGTCATTTTGACATTAAATAGCAAGAGAGAATGAAAAGCTGTGAAAAATTATGAAATCTAGACAGTTTTATCTCAAACTGAAAGGGTCATATGTGGTCTTGAAACCTGCCACATAGTAACACACTTCCATGACTGCTCTTAAGGCTTCTTAGCTGTCAGTCCCAACACTTGTACAGTGGTTGTAATGTGGAAGGATTGTGTGATTTCCAAAGGCTTTGAAGATTGGGAGGAGGTCAGAACTGTTCTCTGGTGGTGGTATGTACCGTGGCAGGCTGCCAACGGTGCCAAGTCATTGATATGTCTGAAGAGTACAGGCATAACAGAAAAGGAGTCGTGTCATTGCTCGTAAGTATTCTGTGACCTGTAGGGCTGTGGTTGTGGTTGCTGAGAAATGTAGTATCCTGGCTACTCTGGTGGTTTTCAGAAGATGTGAGATTTAGGCAGAGTTAAATAACTGCATACCTGAAGTGCTTCTGAAAAGGCTATTCTTTGTGTTATCAACTGATTGCATTGATAATATAACAAAATAAGCAACTGTCCTTTCATGCTCTCGAGGAATTATTTCAATTTTATGAAGGAACTTTCTTCCCTAGCTTAGGGAGAGAATTTGAATATAGACTTATTGCTGCAATACAAATGCAACTTCTATCATCACCTCCAGGTGGTAACATGATAAAGTAACTTCAGTTTGTAAGAATGAACTGGAAGCAAACCCAGTAACAATTACTGCAAACTGTATGAATCAATTGTACTATAATGCGAAAAACTGCTTTATGCTCTCATCTTTCAATCTAGTAACCGAGTGACAGAACTAAGGAAGCCTAGATTCCTGTGGAATCCTAACTTTTACCCCTAAGACATGTTGTCCCATTGTGCTGTTGGACACTGTGGTGCTGTCAACAGGGAAGAAACAGTGATACCAAGGCTGCTCAAACTGACTAGACAGAATGTTTACCCTGTCAGTATCTCCTCTTATGTGTAACAGTTTTACTTGTCTTTTCCTTACCTTAGTTACTGAAGCTGAACAGCTTTCATTCTGACCTGGTCACTAATTCCTGAAAACCTTGCAGAGAGCAGAGGAGAGACGAAAGTGAGGGTAGAAAGAAGATTCACATCTTCTTTTGCAGATAAGGCATTATGGACAGTAGGTGTGTTGGGTGCAAAGTTACACAGAGCCCCAAAGGGAATAAACTGCTAAATATCTGCTTATTGAAAAGACAGCTAATATTACCCCTTGAAAATAAAGTGCAGACAGAGTAATGGGAACATTTTGGGTTTTGCTGACCTTGAATATTTTTGTTTTAGTCAAGAGCTTTAAAAAAAAATCTGTCTGAAACTAATGGGGGTTAGAAACAAGTTTGGTACTTTCCAACTGCCCAGCTCTCCGCAGACTACAAGTTATGAGATGGGCAGTAGTTTCAAAACTGTTCCATTTAAAAAAAAAAGCTAGAATCTGAACTTCTGAAACTATTTTACCGGTTTAAAGTCAGAAAAGCAGTTCCAAAATTCATTCTCTAGGCTGCTCGTTGAGTGAATGAGTGAATAAATGAGATTTTATAAATCACTGTCCTGTATATTGTCTTATCTTGCTACTTGGTTTTGAGCATCTCCGTTTGCAGGCTACTGGATTAATAGGCTTTAGGATTTGATACATCACTGGTGACTGACATCCCAGCTCAAGAGTCATTGTTCCTGATAGATACACATACAACTGTGTATGTGGAATTTTCTTCAATTACCTTATCTATTATAATCTGGAAGTTTTTATAAGCTTTCTCTTAATTTAACATAGTGATCCTGATTGTGAGGGCCATCGCTGTGAGAACAGTAACACGTATGATCATCAACAGTATGATGGAGAGGAGAGCCAAGATGAAGACAGCTGTTCAGAGCATAGCTCCAGTACCTCAACATCCACAAATCAGAAGGAAGGAAAGTACTGTGACTGCTGTTACTGTGAGTTCTTCGGCCATGGAGGAGTAAGTTGTTTGATTTTGAAATTGCTTTTATTTGCTTTCTTGTCACTTAGTAATCATTGATAGCATGTGATTTACTAGACTGCAACTAAGGGGGTGGCATCAGAGCTGTCTCGAAGTAGTAAAAGGAACATGGTTAGAAAGTAATTTTCCTCTTTGAAATGAAGAATTGAAACAAACCTTTACAGTTGAAAGCAATTCAAGAGCAATAAATATTACTAAAAGATTTAGAAAGTAACTGACTTGGGTAACAGATGCCATGTTTGACTGGAACTGCTAATAGGGGCATTGAGCCGTTTAAAATTCACAAAATTCACGCACTCATCTGTAGTAGTGTAAGTACAAATAACGAGATGAGTTTAGATAAAAGTACCTTTATATAGGACATTAAAACATTTGTAGCGATTAATGAGCAATTTATGGTGATCCTCAAAGTATTCATGTTAACTTGCTTTTTAAGGGGGAAAAAAGAAGGGAAAAAAGAAACTATTTTTACCTAAGATTTGGGCAGTGTAAGTTTAAAATGTGCGTTTATCAAAAGAAAACATAAGCTGCTTTTTCCATGTTTTCAGTATTACAAATTTTTTTCTGTACTGGTGCATTTTGATAGGCACTGTCTTGTATTAAAGGATGTTTTGAAGAAATTATCATCTTCTAAAGCATGCAGCTTATAAAAAAGAAATCTGTTCCCTCGTGTTCTTTATTTTAATTAACACTTTGTTTGAAGCATCCTTAAGTTTTCATGCCAGTAATGTCTAGTGAAATTTTGTAATTACATCTTCACATTTGCACAAATGAAATGCTAAAAGCTGTTAAGCTGACCTGTTACATTTTTTCTGAACTTAAAATTTCATTTTCCTTATAGCCTCATTTTTAAATCTGTGTATAGCCTGTTTTAATAATCAGTTTACTAGTACAGTTTGAGTCTCTAGCATTTTTTTTTCCTATTTGAAGTAAAATCTCAGTTTATTTGCCATATATTTGTGGCTGAAAGGGTCAGAAAGGGGGTCCTGTTTTTCATTGCATGTTTCCACCATATTTGTGATTGATCTGTTTTGTTGATAGTCATCTCATTGCACAGGAAGTTATTAATTTTGCTGAAGCAGCAGTATTTAAGTTAATAGGTTTTGTTTTGCTACTTAATGAGCTGAACCCGTGTAGCCCCAAGCAGATGGGCACCAGATCTTGTGCAGGAGACAAGAGGGTAGGGCAGCAGGTGGGGAGGAGTAATGAGAAGTGGAGAGGCGGAAGCATTGGATGGGAATACAGATATGAAGCATGAATACAAGGATTCAACTTGGAGCTGTGTTAACAAGTTACCTCTGTGACTTCGCTGGAGGTATGTGATGTGCTTCACAGCAGGGTAACCAAACCTTCACAGTTACAGCCCAGAGGCCCATGTAGCCTAAATGCTGAAACAGACTTCCTAGAAGATGGGGAATGGCAGCAAATGTCTGCTGCTTTCAAAATTTCAAATGTGGCATACAGACCATAAGACAATATGGATATCTCCCTTTCTTGCTTTTAAAGACATTTCTTTATCTTATCACTTGTATGTTCCTCCCCAAGATGAGTAATTCTTTCAGTTGGAAAACACAGATCACAAGCTAGCACCAAGTCTGGTAGGTCTGTTGCCTGGTAAAACACACCTTTAGGTACACATACAAACAGTAAAGAGTTTGGACCTTTCCAATAATTTGAGGGTCTCTGAAATTTCAAAATCTCAAACTATTAGGTCAGTGAAATTTTTGCGTTTAGTCACTAAGGTTTTGCCTTGCATCCTTCAGCCTCCAGCTGCACCAACCAGTAGAAATTACGCAGAGATGCGAGAAAAGCTTCGTTTACGTCTAACAAAAAGAAAAGAAGAACAGCCGAAGAAACCAGATCAGATCTCTGAAAGGGAAAGTGTTGTTGACCACAGGAAAGTGGAAGACTTGCTACAATTTATAAACAGCTCTGAAACCAAACCAGTAAGCAGTTCTCGGGCAGCCAAGCGAGCCAGACATAAGCAGAGAAAGGTAAGACATAGAAGTAAGTTTATCCTAGACCTCATGCTTTTGAATCTGCGCTCTCTCTATAAGTATAACGCTGTATACTGACTTTATAATGGTATAGTTGTTTTCTGTGAGGTTTATGGTAGTCTTCCTGTTTGTATGTAAACAGATAGTTAACTCCTCAGGTACTATCGAAAGATGTATGCAGCAAACTGGGAGGATTCTTCACAGTGTCATTGGTCATGTCTTCTTTTGTAAGTTGCCTTTATATTGGAATTTCCCATGCTTTAGGAAGTTGTTTCTAAGTGTCAGAAATATTAAGAATTGTATTGTTTTGTAGAATTGACATTTAAAGGTGGAGTATGTTAGGAAACTAGTGTTTCCTGGGATAATGGTTATAAGGCATTTAGGACGATGGGAAACTGAGTCAGTCCTTTCATGAGAGTGGAAAAGTCAAGATTTCATATTTTTTAGAACTGCATCGCATACTTTGCTGTCCTTACTGAAAGAGGTGAAGCACTGTGCCACATGATGACATGAAGGGCTATCCCAAGCCAGATTGAATTGGCAAGCTGCAGAGAGGGGGCAGCAAGAAAAGATTACACGTTGCTTTCAGTTGGAAATTGGCAAAAAGACTTTTAAAAAAAACCTAAAAGGTGTAACAGTGAAATTATTTCTTGAAAACGTTATTTGCTGTGTTAATAGAGGAAACTTTAATTTGAACAAGCGGGCTTTTCTTACTGAGTCAAGTATCGGTTTGATATCTAAAGTTCAAGGTGCAATGAGATGGATTGCTGAATGTTTTTTGAATTCTGATAAAGCACATTGTGTGATGGTACTGTAAATATTTCTCATCTATAGATTTGCTTGATGGCACTAATTGTGCATTCTTTAAGTGCTTCCATGGGTTTGGAACACCCAATATTCACAAATTATACCCTTTATGTTTCTGTTGTAGCACTAATCATAGAATGATAGAATATTTTGGGTTGGAAGGGACCCCTAGAGGTCATCTAGTCCAACCCCCCTGCAGTGAGCAGGGACACTTCTAACTAGATCAGGTTGCTCAGAGCCCTATCCAACCTGGCCCTGAATGTTCCCAGGGATGGGGTCTCCACCACCTCTCTGGGAAACCCATTCCAGTGTTTCACCACCCTCGTAAAGAATTTACTCCTTATATCCAGTCTAAACCTACCCTGTTTTAGTTTAAAACCATTACCCCTTGTCCTGTCACAGCTGGCCCTACTAAATAGATTATCCTCATCTTTCCTATAGGCAGCTACTTGAGTCCTTAGGGAATTGTTTAGAAATAAAAGTCATTTTGCAAAAGTTTGAGCAAAAGAAAGGGAAGATTTTCAGTGAGTTTTTTTGCAGGACTTCTGTAACTATGAGAAAGTAACCCCATAGAGGCACTTCTAAATCTGCAAGGAAAAAAATGGACATTAATATTCTCTGGGTATGACTTAGTTTCATTTTGTTAATGATGCAAGATCAATGCTGTGCAGCAAAGTTTTAGACATTTGCAGTAATAGTTGGGGAAAAAGTCCTTTGCAACTTTGTTTCATGTTGTTAACAAACCTGTGGCTGACAACAGAAAACTTTACCATCCTCACTATTTCTTGCAACTTTTAATATAGCTTTAATGTGTGTAGTGTTTTGCTGTAAAATGCTTTTAATGAGTGGTGGCCTTAATGTTCATGAACAGAGCAATTCTGCTACCATAGCAAAGGAGCTGGTAAACAGTGCAACAAGATGCAAACCCAGGTGACCTCAGTAATATGTGCGGTTGTGGAGAATGAAGCTCAATGTTTGTTTTCAGTAGGTATTTGTGGTTGTGGAAAACTTGGATATAGATCTAGGCTTAGCAGTAGCAAAGAGAAAAGATCAGCAGTTGGTATTAACAACCCATAATGTTACAGAAACATAGAAATTAGACATACAGAAAAGATTATAATGTACTTTAAAAGGCAGCTTTTGTATAAATTATTGTTTGCTCTGCAGGGTTCTGGATTAAGTATATTCATATGTTAACATCCTAGGGTTTATAACTTTCCTAGAGAAAAGTAGTAATAATCTGTAAAACTCTGATTTCCAAAATACTTGTTGTTTTCAATAAAGTTACTCTTATTTTGTAGCTTGAAGAAAAAGCTCGACTTGAAGCAGAAGCCAGGGAGAGGGAGCATCACCAGTTGCTTGAAGAACAGAGGCGGCGAGAGGAAGAAGAGGAAGAGAGGCTGAAACAGGAGCTACAACGGCTTCAAGAACTTCAGCAGTTGCGGATTGTAAAGAAAAAGAAGAAAGAACGAACAAGTAAAGACTGTCAGAAGGTGGACATGCTTACTCAAAACTGCCAGGCAGTGAAGGAATCTGTCCCAAATGCACCTGAAGACATTCAGAATGGTACACTTGAGCAATCAGTAAAGACAGAAACCTCCACCGCTTCACTGTCAAAACACGTGAATCATACAGAGCAGAGGCCGGGTTCGGAGACAGGCTGTGAACTATCTAATCCTGTAAACACTAGAGACTCAAAGCTGCTTTATCAGAAAGAGGGGAATGTAAAACAGCATGAGCCCCTCTCTTTTCTGCTTGATATTATGCATCAGCATAAAGAAGGAAACAGCAAACAGAAACTAAAACAGGTAAACAAACCATGTGCTGAACAAGTGAAAAAGCCTGTTGAATCCCCCAAAGCAGCTGAGATTCAGACTAAAACCAGAAACCAAATAGAATCCAAAGCAAAAGCAGCAGAGCTCCCAACACTTGCAGAACCGAAAAAAGAGGAGAAGAAATTAAACAATAACAATAGAAAACAGTTGAACCATGTAAAGGAAGAGAAAGCACCAGTAACAAGTGAATCCCCTTCACCAAGTGAACAGCAACAGAATAATAAGCTAATACTTGCAGATTCTCCTCAACCAAAAGGCAAAAACAAGAAAAACAAGAAGAAAAAAGGGGACAAAATCAACAATTCTATTGGTAAGTATATAAGAAAGTTTAATACCGTGAGTTGTTTTTATTACTACCATTTAAGTCCAAAAGTTCGAAATATTTCAGTCATTACTGCCAATGTAAATTCAAGGAGCAGGAAAACTGGTGTCATGAAATCTCAAGTAGTTGTAATTATAACAATTGGGAGATGCGTATTCTTTTAGTAGAGGTGTATGACACTTTAGCATATGCTGCTATATATTATATATGGGATTTTTTCAATTAAGAAAGGCAGTCTCTCCTATAAAGTCTATCTTGCTTAAAACAAGTATTTAAAACAACTGAATAGTATGCTGAAATCCATTTTTAATGTCTTTAAAGCAAGTGTTTCTCGTACAGTATTATAGTGTAGAATTGGTCTTACTCTTTGATCAAGGAAATAGCATGTTCCAACAGCCAAAGAATGATCATTCATGCATAAATGTGCATTTTATCAATGGAAATAATTCTTTTAATGTATTAATCACATTAACAGGTGAAGTAAATACAAAACCCAAGATTTTGTTTTCCAGAGTGAAAACTTAGTGGTATGTTAATTGATAATATTGAGTGTGTTCTCTGTGTAAATATTAGTTTGTGCTAGTAAACAGATTTTCATATTTATCTGATCATAAAACCATTGAAGACTGAGGTGACTCAAACAGGTTACACTCAAATTATTTTCTTCCCAATGTGGTTTTTTGGTTTGGTTCAGTTTTATACCTGAAAATGCCTAACAGAATGCCAGAGCTGATACCACATGCAGTGCTACCTGTTTGGCTTTGTTAGCATGGTAATTTCACTGACATTCTTGGGCACCAGTTTGTTCCTGCACATGCTTGGTCTCTACTGGGACCCCCCAGTTGGGTCAGCAGTTTTGTGGTAGGGACATCTGTCTGTCTAGAACAGTCATTCCTCTGGGATCACCCAGCAGCTGAGTGGTAACGATGCATAAGTTAAATGTTACCAGAATGGCATCATATTGCAGGTCTCAATGCCATTCTGTTTGGTAGACACATCGAGGTAGGAGACCTTAATCCCTTGGCAGTCTCTGCCAGTGTTTTAGTATATTTATCTTTATTAAACTTTATTACAAAAACGTAAACCAAATTCCTGGTTGTTTCCAGTGCTAGCTGTAGAGTCCAGTGTTGGTTTTGTGATTTCTTGGTTGGGTTGAGAAAGCCCACCAATCTTCCTTCTTAACTCCGCTTACATTTGATGTTTCTATTCTGTGAGCTCTTTTCTCTGATACTTTAGTTCTTGTGTGTGGTATGGCTGGACTTTTGGGACTGTCTACTTGTAACAAAATTGTAAAGACAGGAGCAGAAAGAGAAGACTGGAGATGTTTGAAGGAGAAACTGACAAAGGGGGGGGGTGGACTGAATGGTAGGAGAACTTAAGTAGCTACCTTCATCTTTTCTTCCTTCCTGTCCCCAGTGTTGTTTTCCACTGCTTTTTAAACCAAATGTAGTTAAGATTTCTCAAAGCTAATGTTTAAATATGAAAAAAGGGACATGATTTTAAGTTCATAGTGAGATACTTGTGTGACATTCTGAAGAGGCGGGACTAGATTGCCACTTTGAGTATTTCTGACTTTTTAAAATAACAGGAAAGATACTATAATATGCATTGCTTTCATTTAGCTGTAGTTTAAAGACCTAGGCTTGAAGTGTCAAATTAGCAAAGGCATAGAAAATGAACTAAGAAAATGAAGGTAACAAAGTTTGGGGGTTTTGTAACTGAGTGTTAAAATGAAGTGTTAAAAGACAGTCAACATTACTCCTTTTAGTGTGATATGTTTCAAATACCCTGTCAGAATGAATTTTTTTAAGTCCTTGCTACAAAGATTCTGGAAAAAAAACCCCCAAGGGTCTGGGGAAGCCCTGTGTTTATGGGCTCTTTTCAGAAGTAAGTTGCATGGCAAAGATGTGCAACTTTTGAACTACCAGGAATGCAGTTAGAAGAGAGCTGTCTGTCCTTGTAATCTCAAGGATTCTAGAGACTCTTCATGTATATTCAGTGCTTTCAGTTAGTTTCTCTCTCTCGCTGTTTTTAGAACAGGCTCTGAAACTGCTTCAAAATGAGATTGGAGTACATACTTTAAGAGGAAAACGCTCAAACTGGTTTCTACAAAAAATTACCCTTTCTGAAGCATGCTTTTTTATAAGTACTGTACACTGAGCACAATATGCCAACAGATTTTAAAGTCTTTGTTGCTTTAGCGAGGCTCAAAATCAGACCGTATTAAAATATGCTTAAAATGTTCAAAAAATTTCCTAATTGTAAGGAGTAGGACTTAGATTCTTGCGAGTACATGACCATGTCCCAGATAAAGTACAGCAGCTCTAGAAACCCAGAAATTTTGAAATATCTTCCTTCATAAATACCACCTTTCGTAATGTTTCTAAAGCAGTCTTTTCAATAGTAAGGCCAACAAATTTCATGCAGTTGAATGATACTTATATGCTGTCTTTCATTGACATTTGATATTTGTGATTCATTGAGCCCTTTCTATTTGAGCATTCTCGTGAGTATTCAAGTGTATGGCATCTTTTGCAACACATGTGACCAGTAAAATTACTGTTTGTTCATCTTTTGCCTCTCCTAGTGTAACTCCTAAAGTACACGGGTTTTTGGAAGTGTCTTTCTAATTACAAATTTGTGTTAATTCAGCCTAAACATGAATAATCAATAGTCTAAAAAGTTCAGGCAGTTCTCCAGAAACATCTTTAATGCAGCTTTTTCAAGCTTCCTCTGTCCTTCTCTTCTTCCTGTGGAATCTAACGTAGTATTGTCCTTTTTCCTTTGTAGATGATGTGTTTCTACCCAAAGACATTGATCTAGACAGTGTGGAAATGGATGAAACGGAACGAGAAGTGGAGTACTTTAAAAGGTAAAGTGCTGAAATCTTTACATATATAAAGTTGTGCTTCCTCCTATATACCGTGGTTTACAACCAAACAAAATCCCAAAACGAAACCACACCATAACTTCATAACTAATTTATAGCAGAAAAGCTGGTGTTGTACTGAGTTGTTACATGGCAAATCCTGTTAGAGCTGACATTCTGGATACTATAACAATCACTAAAGCTGTAGATTTATGGGCATAAATACAGAAGAGTGTCAGCCATCTATGCTCCTGCCATAGATGCTTTCAGAATATCCTCAGATATGTTTTTTTAATAACCAACATTTGCATCATTTTTTCTTTTTTTATTAAAAAACACACCTAAATATTGATCAATGTATTAAAAGAAAAAGATATGATTATGCTAGTGCAGTGACAGTAAGATAATAATATGAACCTGTGCTTGGGAAACTGTACTTTTTGGTTGCTTTTGATATGTATGCATCCCATTATTTTGGAATTCCTCAAATCCAGGCAGACAACTGATGTTTGAATAATGTAACACATGGTTCTTCCACAGTACTGAAATCTACTCAAATTTTTGTTCTTTATTGGTGACTGTGTTTGATACTTTCCCATGGATACATCAAGTAAGCCTTTCATCATAATAGCCAAATCTAAAATGCTACAAATAAATCAGTTTCCTGCAATTGAATAATTTAAGACTCAACAATAGTATATCACAAAGCAACTCAAGCCTTTTATCTAAATGGTGGGGGTTTAACAAAGAGCTTTCAGTATGTATTTAAAGTTCTTTTCTGATTTTTATATCATTTTAATAGTCTGTGGGCCTGCGATGTAATGCATTTCTGGCTCAGGACAGAGCACAACTGCTTCTTATGCTGCTTATCATATACATTGTGAAATGCACAGGTCTGTTGTTTGTGGACTCACAATGTACTAAAAGATGACACTTTTAAAAGTTTATACTCACAATTCTTAAATATTTTTGAGTGATGCCAATTAAAGGATTTCTTAAACTTAAAAGTAACGGTTTTATAAGTGAGATGTGGCTTATATTAGTGCTAATTTGGGTAGGTTTCATGGAATATTCTTGGCTTCATTCAAGTTTCCTGTGTCTGTGAGTACAAAATAGAGAGAAGTTCATTTGACCAGTTCTCTCTTGCAATATGATGAATGAAGCAGTGGCTGAAATGCTGGTAAATTTTGGAGCTAAACCTGTCAAATGTGACTGTGAATAAAAAGTTAAAGCTTTAACTGTATTGTTGTATAATCAGTTCAGTAATTGGTGTCATCACAGAATGTTAGGAGTTGGAAGGGACCTTGAGAGATCATCTAGTCCAACCCCTCTGCCCGTGCAGGATCAACTAGACCAGATCACATAGGAACATGTCCAGATAGGTCTTGAATGTCTCCAGAGAAGGAGA
The DNA here is from genome assembly GCA_013399135.1 of Heliornis fulica. NCBI lineage: Eukaryota > Metazoa > Chordata > Aves > Gruiformes > Heliornithidae > Heliornis > Heliornis fulica. The sequence goes on along the minus strand of VXBZ01007596.1, from coordinate 99,717 downwards.
CTCCACAACCTCTCTGGGCAGCCTGTTCCAGTGCTCTGTCACCCTCACAGTGAAAAAGTTCCTCCTTATATTAAGCTCCTTTACTGGTATCTGTTAGGAAGTGCGAGTAACAATCCAATTTTTTTATGTATACCTGTTTAGAAAAGGTGTCTGAAATGCCCTGAAAGGTGCTGGTTTAGGTGAGGAAGAAAAGCTACTTAATCCTGTGAAGACACCTTTAATGCATGTGTCTTCTATAATTTCATAATTTCCAGTATAATTCTTGAAAGGCTAGTGGCATGCTTGTTTTAATAATACTCCATGGCAGTGAGCTGCCCAAGTTTACTTCTTTAGTTTTTACTGTTTGTTAAATCCTGCTTTGTAGTGGTGTAATAGATACATTAATTATATCCCTAATTCCAAATTGAATTTTGCAAGCTACTGCTAACTTTACCATAGAAAGAGGAAAGGTTATTTCTTCCACCATACCTTTCTATTTCGTTCTGGCTGTCTGCTCCCCTTTTTTGGCTTTCCATTGTTACAGAAGCTGTGTAACCTTCCAGAGAGGGCTGTGCACTGCCTTGATGTTGTCGAGCAGCCTTTAGCCTAGACAAAGCTACACCTTGCCTCGATAAAGTTCCTCAGCATGAGCTGTCACTGAAATGCCTGTGCATGCAAACCCTTTTCCAAAGTTCTTCTGTAAATTGTCTTCAGTGTCAAGAATAACTGGATTTTTCATTCTATGGAAGTGATTTTTTTTCTATGCAAGCAAGCTACTGATCTTCTGTATAATAAACAAACCTATTTCCCTAAATTGCTGTTTCAAACATAACTTTTCTATATTCAGAAAAGAAGCTGCAGTTTCCCATGCCAGTGGTGCTTCTGCTTTAGACATTGCCCACTGCTCATTCTGCCTGTTAAAAGGGTTTTGGTAAACGCATCGATGTCACCTCTGTTTCTGGTTAACGTTTGGCTAGCTCCTGTGCTGCTGAGTGCACAGTGAACACTTTACTCTTGATAATGCAGTGGTGTTTAAAGTGACTGATTTATGAGGTATTTGAGTGATGGACAAGTGAATATTTTTTTGTATGCTGTTTTAAGAAGTTTTGTTTTTTGAATGAGAGCTACTCTTCAAAAGAGGGATAACACCTGTGGTTTGTTTTTAAGTATACTGGTTTCACTTTATCACTTATTTATTTTCAGATTCTGCTTGGATTCTGCCAGACAGACAAGGCAGAGACTTTCCATCAACTGGTCCAATTTTAGCTTGAAAAAAACCACCTTTGCTGCACATTGATTTGACACAATATGGGGAAGGAACCCTGCAGGAAATCAATGAACGACAACTCCACTTATCTGTCCTGCTGTGCTGAGAGCTTATCTGGTCTTGAGCCAGTGCTGCCTTGCCTTGTCCCCAGTGCTGTGTGGATCTGCACTGAACCCTTTGGCCTGATAATTCTTGCGGACTGAAAAATTGCCACTTTCTACCTGAATTTGTTAGCTTGTGTGCTTGTAGTCTGTGAGTGAGACTTCCTTGATTGTAGCTGTATGCTGTTGGAGTTGGAACAATAGCTCTTTTCCATCTCCTTCTGAATGCCTTGGCCTCAAAGACTTTAAATTGCTTAGGCTTGGGTGGAGGCCAAAATACTAGTTTGCATCATCTGCAGTGGCTCCTGTCACTTCTGCATCTAGCTATGTTTTGTCATTCTGACTCCTGACAGAGGAATGGACCTAGTCAGTTGTGCTTTCATCTGCTCCAGAATTCTCCTGACATGACTTCATGAAAAAGAGGCTCTTATGGGACAAGTATTTCCTCAGTTCTTTCACAATCTACTGTTTAAGAGTGTACAAGTTACGCTATTTGTGTTTTGATTTATTTTTTTTCCTGACTTGTAGCCAGCTTGTGTAAGAATACTTGCAGAATGAGAAAATTTAAAAAAGAACTGTACTCACACTATCAAATCTGTTATAGAGTGTATAATTGTATTAACACTGAAGCCTAACTGGCTACTTTTTTAACATATTGTTAAGTAATATTAAAATCATGTCTTTCTTTTTGAAAGATGGAATACATTAGTATGGCAGAAGATTTGTGTCTTGTTTTTTTCTGCTTGGGTGGGAAAAGGGAAGAAATGTATGGGCTGGGGAGGGGGGGAAGGTTTTCTAAGCTTAATTTCATCTTGTATCAGAATTCATTGGCAAATGCCACTTAACTTTAGCATATTCATCTATGAGCACCTGTTTGACAGCTCACATGATGGGAAAATCTGCCAGAGCAAGAAAGATTCCTGCTCTGCTTAATGCTAAAGTTTCTGAATTCTATGAATTGTGGTGATGCACTTACTGCAGTGGACAATTTGTGAAAAACAAGGTAATGCAAAATCTTCCAGTTTAGCATCGGTGCAGGTAAGTAGGTAAACTCAATGCCACAATCATGGAGATAGTTAACAACATAGTAATATTTTACAAGTTGCATTGTATTTCCCTGCATCAAAGGCTACCAGTAATTTAGGACTTGGGTTTGTGGAAAGATACTGCATCTGTAGAAGTTTTTCTGATACCATGCTGTTTATTCAGTGGAGAGAACAGCAGCTTTCTTTTTACCTTTAGATGACTGTACTTACCCACAGAGTAAGGCAGTCAGGTTTTTAGTTTGTTTAGGGTTTTGGTTGCTTGGTTTTGGTGGCTTTTTCTTTTTTTTAAAGAAAATAGGACTTTCACTCAGCATGTATTTAAAGGGACAGCCTAGCTTCAGAGCTCACTGGCATTCTTTCCTAGAACCATTCCATATTTTTCTTTCTACTTATTCTCATCTGTTTTTCTGGGATACACCTGTTTGTCATGGGACTGCTTTATACTCAGCTTTGGACTTGAGAAGGTTTAATGTATGGTTGCTTTCATGTCCTCTATGAGGCCCAGATGTAGCATGAATATTTGTCTACAGACCACTGGGATACCTAAAGTTTCACCTCCCTCTTGTTGTCCCTGGAGCTCCTGTCCCAGTGTGTGCTGCTGGTATGGAGATAGTTGCTCAGCTCTTGCCCAGCGCTGTAGGTAAATGAGCCCTCACTCTCCTCTTGTAGAGGGAGGAATGACACAATACCTGTTCTCAAAATACAGTTCAACCACATAAAGTTCCATTCTTCTTCATTCATGTTAAGGAAAAGATTCATAGTTTTTGTCAATGCAGTATTGTAATATATGTATTTATTTGCTTGTGCTGGAGGAATAGCATCTCAGACATAAAGGGTAAGATCTGTGCCACTCAGGACCTACTCTCTGCAAAACTAGGTACTGTTGAAAGTAGCTGCATCAGTGGGGAAGAAGCAACTTTGCTTTTTGAAATCATGGAGGCTTACGTTTATTACAGCCTGAGCTAGATCTCAGTTACATAAAAGTGGAGAGGCTACTTATGTGGGACAGTGGCTGTGAGGAGTGGGGAATAAAAAGCTGTTAAGACAGCTGGAACCGGTTTGTGTGAAATCCAACTTTTTGGGCTTTTTCGCTTCTAAATTGTAACACAAGGTGGCAGTGTATGTCGTCAGTAGCAATTTCTATGTCGTGCTCAAGAAACTGAGGCATTGGATGAAAATAGAAAACTCATAGCATTTGTTTTCACTAGTAAATGGGGAATACAGCTTTATTCTCTACTAACAGAGGTGTTAGACTGGTACATGAATGACATACAACAAAAGTAGTTCTTTTGCATTTGAGGAATATATATGTATATGTATTTGTAATATCCTCTAAAGGTACTTACCTTATGTTCATGGTAAATCAATGCAACTGACATGATTCACACACTACACAAAGCATGAAGAATGGATCTCCATGGTTCTGCTGTTGTTGCACCTTGATGAGAACTTAAAGGCCAGTTAGAATTTTTCTAAATTCATAATGAAGTGAAGATAAGCATAAACCAGTCTGGAAGCCAGGACATTTGAAAGTACTGGCTTCAATTCCACCATTGTTGCTGCCTTAGGCAAATAAGTTAATTACCGTTACTCTGTTCATTAAATATTTTAGTAAGGCTTTGCTGAATTATGAGCATGTTTCTTAATGCCTAAATTAATATCAGTGTGAAGTCTGTTTAGGTACAGCACTACTGCCTCCTGTTGGAAGCACAAATGTTCTGCGCTGGTGTTCTTGGTGTGCAGAAACACTCGATACAGGTGAAATACATTCAAAAGTAACTTTGAGTAGAGGAGACCTCTATAAACAGTACATCATGATTGAGTAAATTTGAGTTCTTTGTGGGAGTTGCAACGGGGAAAGTTCCACCTTTGAGAGTGGACTGCTTTAATAACTGTAGTGCAATATGTCCCCCTGTTGCTTACTCAACCTCTGTGAAAGATGAGTATCTAAGCTCTGGAGTTGACTGGTGAGACATTAGACCTGTCTGCTTCTAGCAGTGCTGCTGGATCTGAGGCTGTGGTACTTTTTCAGTCATTTCCTTAATGGAAGAGGGTGCAATTGCACAGATGTTTTAAACAGCGTTGATACTGGGTGCCCTCAGACAGCTCTTGCACAGGGATGTCTCATCTCTGCTTGACATTCACTATTACTGCTTTCTGAGGTAATGCAACTGACAGTTCAAAAGTCTTCAGCATGCTGCTTTGGTATGGCATCATTTATACTTAAAACTGTGGAGCTGAGGCTCAGCATGCTGGCAACACAAATCTCTGCAGCCTGTGAAGGTGATTGCTGTGCTGAAACTGAATTCCCATAGTGTATGTTGAGTGTGTGGGCGTTTGTACTCACTGCTGCCCAAAAAGGCTTTGCAAGTTGCTTTCTGTTTCAGTGAGGGGTTAGCTCGGCTTTACTTCATGAAGCATGGGTCTTGCTGTAGCATGATGGACAAGTTAACACTTAATGTACATTGAGGTAAATGTTTACATTAATATTGAAAATCTTACCTCCCAGTAGAAATGCAGGTGTACAACTTGTAATCGAAGAAGCTAGTTTTTAATATTTGTTAAGCCAACCAAAGTCACCAACTCTACTATGTTGTAACATATATCTGAGCAAGATTAGGTGTGTAGTATCTGTGTTGTCTTTGGCTCTTTGTATTTAAACCTCCAGGAAATCTAAAGATTGAAATTGTTGGTAGGGGAATTCTCAGAAGTGAAGTCACAGAAGTATTGATTCGAGATGTCTCCTTTCCTCTTCCTGTCCATCAGAAAGAACTTTTTAAAAATATTCCATTTTTCCAAATGCCTTCCCAAATACCAGCAGATTCTGTTTTCTGTTACCACATTCATCGTTAAATGCAAATATTAAAGGAGGATTAAAATGTTCTATCTTGTACTGCTACTACAAGCAGCTGATGCAAGTCAGCTGTTATTGAAAGCAGGATGTTTTTATCTTGTGAACAAAGAAATAACAATACTAAGGCTTTGGGCCTCATTTCTGTTCTTCACAGGTCTGGGTTCTTAGTTACAGCTTTGCTGATGCTTTTAGCTGCATGGTTGGGCCTCTCCCAGCTCAGAGCTTAAAGGTATGGAAGAAACTACCTATTGATGCACTCTGGATCTTCATAAACTGTTGAAAAAGACTCCAGGTAAACCTGTGTTTTCTTATAGCTACTTCTGGGGTTTTTACTGGCTTGCCTATGAAGTTGATAGGTAGCAATGGGGTTTTAAGACAGATGGTGTCCAATTTCTATTTGTGTGGAAGACCTAAAGTAAAATGGGAGAAGGTATATATTTATTGTGTCTTCTCTGATACGTTGTTTATTTTTTTTAATCTTTCTGCTAGTTTGAATGTCTGGATTTTAGGATGGCTTAAAGCATTTTTCACACTTCAGTCACAGGTCCATAGCATTTAACACTGCTGTTTCACCAAGTATTACTTGATCAGAACTATGTAGTTTTATTGTGTAGTTAGTGGCTCCTTAGGTAGAGTTGCCAGGAGAGAGGACTGTGTAGTCTGGATGTCTGTTTAACCTAAATTTTCATTCCAGTATGTTGCAGAAGTACAGTAATCCAGATATTCCTAGTGGACAGGTCATTGCTAGAAATTTCCCAAAGACAAACCTCCAGTAGTGATGAGTGTTTGGGAATCTTGTCAGCTCTTCACCAGTTTTTCTGGAAGAGGAACAAGAAAGAAAACACCACCTTGACAATGCTCTAATACACGTAAGCTGACAATTTCAAGTTGGTTAACAGGTAAGGAACATGTGAGAAGGTAATATTTTTGCTGCAAATAATATTTGTCAGGCTTGCCATCTATGAAGAGAGGAGACAGTGGGAAGTTGTGTCTAATATTAAATAGAAGAACAAATAAATCTATATACTGATGAACTCACGAATTCTTATGTCGCTTAGATTGTGTAAGCTATCACACATTCTACACCTACTAAGTCACTCAACCAGCCTAGACAAGTTTGATTTTTCTGAGGGGAAAAATGTCTAGACTTGTTTTCTCATTCTGGTTTCCTTTAAACAAGCTGTTCACTCAAATCACATTAGTACAATAGTCTGCACTGGTTTTGAGGTTGGGATTTTTGCATGCAAGTGGCATAATATTGTCTAAGGTTGTTTTGCTTGTGGATGAAACAAAAGATTTGAATCCAAGGCTCTGTAGTGGAAAGGCTGGGATGCCAAACTCATCCGACCAAGTGAGTGTAGTTCACCTGCTGTTGCGTCAACAAACTTCATGCTGCAAAGCACTCATCTGCATCAGCTTATGAGAGAGTGGTTCCATATTAACTGGAGTAGATAATTAGCAAAGGCCTCTTCCTCCAAGAGAGTGTGGGGGGGGGAAAAGCAGGGATCAAGTCATTTGAAGGCAGGTTTTTGAACTTTGTCTTGTGCGTTCTGTCCTCAAAACCTTGTACAAGAATTTATCCACGTATTGCCTAACCACTAAATAGATTACACAGTGTTGCTAAGGGTAGTTGAGATTTTCAGCGTCTTTTGGTTGATTTAAGTTACGGGCAAATTAGAAGTAGACAAATTGTGAGAGGTTCTCTTGGGACAGCCTTAATAGACCAAGAGGGAAAGACAAGATTTAAGTAACATTACATCAACCTCCTCGTTTACATGTGCTGATCATATCAGGGCATGAGCTCTTTGCTCTAGTGAGCAAATTCTCAAGGCTGGAAGCAGAGCCACGGTTATCTAGTCCTGTGAAAGATATGATTACTAGAACTGTTTCTTGAAAGTGGGAGGGAAAGAGAGGGCCCTAGCACACTAGTATCTAACCTAACAATACCACTGCCTTCATCCTTTCATGCAAGTTCCCCTCTTAGATTTAGTGATTGCGTATATCTTTATGTAAGAGTGTGCAGATAAAGACTATGTTGACAAGTAAACAAACTTTTCTGTTTGAAAAGGGTAACATGAGTGCAGTTCACCACCGTTTATTTTATATGGGCTTCTACTTTTTCCTTTCTTATAAGCTTTAAAAGGTAATGTCTCTTTCCTTCCTAGACTGAGCATGTGTCTGAAAAGTCCATTTAAAAATTTAATGAACCTTTTCAGTACTGTGACTGTGGTGCATGTCACTTGTCCAAGTCATTTTGTGGTCTACAGTGAAATTGTTTCAGTCATTCATTTTCCTCAGCTGCCTCTGAGCCTTTGTGTCATTTACATTGGTCATACTTTACATATTTCACCAGGTGGGGAAACTTTCTGGAGGCATGATTGCAGAAAATCTTATACTTTCAGTGTCGTGAGTTATGATCTTTGATTCAAGAGGCTTGAAGTTGTGTATTGACTGGGTTTTGGTTTTTTAGGGGAAGTGGGGGTGGTGGTTAAAAATAATTCTGGGACTGCCTGCATTCTCCAAGCATAATCCTGGGAATAGCTGGCATGTCTGTGAAGATTTACTGAGTGGGTAACAACACACTTACAAAATTGTAAGGCAAAATGATCAAGTTATATGATGTGTTGCCCCTCACGGACAGTGGGGCTTTTGTCCTAACACCTAGAAAAGCAATTCATTGAGCAGCCTGCCAGACAAAGTTGTAAGTAAATCACTCCACCTCTCCATACAGTGTTTTGCTGCTTTGTGAAGTGGTACAGAAACTTAATTGGTAGTTGAGAGCTGGTGAAAGAGTTATGTAAATATACATGTAAATTCATGAGAGGTTTCAGATGCTTCTGAAATTCTCTGCTGTGCTACTGCTGAGGGCATGGTGCTACATAGTGAGGTGAACAGGGGAAATGCAAGAATTAAGCAGGTCAGTGTACTGATTACATGGTGTGTCAGACAGTCTTGCTGCATCAGAACTATTACTCCCTTCAAAATATTTCTTCATCTCAGTTCGTTTAAAAGCCAGCTGCAGTAGTTATGGTAACTGCTGTTCTGAAATCCATTTATAACCTGTCTTAATAATTGGGCAATCCAAACTCGTCACAGCCAAGTTACTGGGGTGATCTGGTATCTTCTCAAGTGGCCTGAACTTTCAGTGTCTCTGTTTTGTCAGTATTAGCCAGTATAGGCTGATTGTTTTCTCTTTCCTCATGCAGATGCCTTTTTTGGACAGTGATATACACTTGTGTAATAGGACTGTCATCTCTACATGCTTTGGAATATCTTAAGTGTAGGAGTCAGGGGCTTGAATGGATTAAGCATTGGCAGAGATGTAGATCTTGGCAATTCCTTCAACTAGGACATCGTAATCTGTGATACATGCAAGTAGACTAAACATGGAAGAAACATCTTAAAATGTTGAAGATATTACCCGTTCAAAGGTATGTTTGTCCTTGGATTGGAATCCTTTAAATGATGTGGTGTAGGACCTGATAAGTCTGGCATCATCTGCTGTCAGTTCCTTTTTCTCATACCAACAGTATGTCAGCATGACATGGTATGGTGTTGTGGGAGAAGCATTTACCAAAAACAGTTGGAACCCAAATACAGTTTTAGATCATAATCTCCAGGTTGGCTGGATGACTTTGCCTATTGCCCAGGTTTTTTAACAAAAGCATCTGGGAGATTATCATCTGTATGCTGGATTTGGTTTGGATGCCAGTTGACACTTGGTATTGTTTAGCAGTTGGCAGCTTAAGCAATCCTGAATGTTGCTGTAATACAGAATCACCCAAACAAAAGTAGCCCAATGAGGAAACAGTGCAGCTGGTTGAGAAATTATGGAAGTGATAATGTTTTGAAATGACTGTAAGTGAAAAAAAAAAAAAACCACCCCAAAACCTAACACAAAACCTAATTTTTTCGGGGTATAGCTTAGAGTGCATTCTGTGTGTTAGATTGTAGGAGATAATGTGGTATAAGTATAAAAAACAAGTATTTTATTTCAATTATGAGTGTAAATATGGATGCTCCCTTTTAATGATCTGAAATGGTATTGGCCTAAAAGGTAATGTTATTTCAAAAGTGCAAGGCTTAAACATTGCACAGAGGTGACTTCTTAAAATCCTACTTCCTCTTTAATTTTTCTTATTATGGTAATGCTCTTCTAGGCCTAACCTTTGTAAGATGCATTATTTCATGGCCATGCTGAGCAACGTGCTCTGCACATCTTCAGTCGTTGTATCTTATATGATAACCACAATTAGGTGTCTGTAGATAAATGACAAATGAAAAAAATTACTTTTTTTTTTTTTTTAAAAGAGGGAGTGTTGCATCCTAAGGTCTTTAGCAATCCCATTTTGTGTTTTAACTTGATTTGTAAAGCACGTGAAAGAAGTTTGCTGTATGTCTTTTAGTGCAAGCTTTTGGGGCCTGCAACTCTCTGGAAATGTGTTACTTTCTTTTAGTGAAGGATTCTAATTTAACCCACTTTCTTAAATAACCTTTGTCTTAACCTGCTGACAGTATGTCAGTGTGCAGTTTAGTAGCTCATTACTGCACTGAGAGTTGGTCTTAGTAGGATTAATGCATATCTGAACTGTGGAAAAGCAATCTCCAGGCTGACACCCTGTCCCACTCTAGTGTACGGCTGGAATAAATGAGTCAGGAAAAACATAAGGCAACAAAGACTTCACCCCATTTTACAGATAATGTATCAGCAAGAAGATGAAGCAGCTTTGTCCCAGCTACAGCGCAAGTCTGACATGAAAACAACCCAGTTTTGCAGAAACCCGAGTCTGTGACTGAATTACAAGGCAGTCTTGTGTTGTGAGGATTTATACAAGAACTATTACTGGATTTAAAAATAGAGACAGAAGCACTCTGAAGCATTAGACTTTTGCTTTGTGGGGATTGTTTGTTCTCTTCCTCATCTGTTTACTCACACCACTTCCCAGTCGATCTCATTGATCCTTCTGGCTCCTATAGACCTTGTGGCTGAGGTTCTCTGGAAATACCTGAGGAGTGATTGGGTTGTGTAAATGATAATGTGCTCCCGAGGCCTTTTGACAGCAGAACTCATTAGTTATGAGGTTTATCCTATGATGGCCTGAAATGCCACCATCATAGTGTTTCATACCATGTGTGGACAGCTGTGAGCCTGAAAAATGGATGGAGTGCCCAGTGCAGTCAGACCACGTTGCAAGAAAGTTTGCTGGGGTCAGAATGAAGTAAACTTCGTAACTGTTCTCTAAACAGCATTGGATGAGCGAAAGAGGATGGGTCTGGTGTTTCTTAGTTTATACATTCCTGGCATGGTAACGGCATGTCCTGTGCTGGAGGAGGCGGCGATGGGTTGGATAGGAGCTGTGGATTTTCTCATCTGTTGTAATCTCTTGGTAGATACTTGTAAATCAGGAAGCGTGTACCTCACAGCTGTGGCTGACGGCAGTGCAGGCCCTTAGCACTCAGTTTTCTATGGGTCGTTTTCACCTCTTGTTCCTGGCTTTACTAAATTTGTCTTCTGTCTTACCATGTCAGGGTATCAGGTTAATCTAGTTGCTGTTTTCCATCACACATTTCTCTGTTTTCTTGTGAGAATAGGACCTGTGAAGTGACCCCAAAACTGGTCATCACTTTTGGACTTCTGAAAGATGGCTTAGCCATTATTAAGTACTCTCTTTATACACCTGAAAGGGTGCTTGGTCTTCAGAGTGTGTGGGGAGAATTTCCTCTGAAACATGCTGTGCAGAATTTTAACAGCACCTCTAAGTGAGGTGATGGAAATATTACACAGTAATTAGTGGTGTAGTGGTGTGTGCTCTGGGATCAGCACTGCGTGGACTGGCTCACTCGTGCAGTAGCACCATCCAATGTGTACAGAATTGAGCCAGCTGGCTTACATGGTTAATGCCTAAGAAACTACAGATACAGGATGTCATGAAGTTCATCTATGGTATAAATTTGATCTCCTGCTATGTAGAATGGCAGTGGTTTTTACCTGCTAGAAATTAATTTCCAGGAAAGCACGTGACTTATTTTGCTCACTTTACTTTTGCTTAATAGAAAGAAACTGAGAGCTTTGAGCAGCGAGTTTTGCACTGAGTGAGAATCCTTGTCTCATAGCAGATGTACTCATTTGCATTGGAGTGAGTTAATTTCCAGTCATCAACTCATAATGGGCTAATCTAACTCAGCTACAAGATCTGCCATTTCCCACCAAGAATTGCAGACAGTCGAAATCATCTGTTGATCATCTATTGAAATCTGCTGTGCAAACACAGGAGAGGGAGACCAGGTATATGCAAAGGGCTTGGCCAAGTGTGTTTTAAGTGTTGTGGTCTGGTGGGATAGCTTTATTCTTACAGAATGAAAAGTTGGCTCTTCACGCTTTTTATTGAGAATTTAAAAAAAAATTAAATGTTAAATTTCATCATGAATGTAAAAAAAAAAAAAAACCCAAACAAGTCTTCTACTGTATCTGTCTTCAGGTGAGAAAATAAATTTCCCTTTAACCAGCAAGACAGGGTGCTGGATGCTAGTTTTCTGTGTGTGATGTGTGTTTTTTGAGTGCAGGATGGTGTGATGCATTCAGATCACTTACCAGTTGCCCTCAGTTGCTCTGTTTCAGCCAAAGTGGACTTGCCAGTATTGCAACAGTTGTAACTTTTTTGCAACAGTTTTTGCAACTTTTTTAGTGGCAGTGAGACCCAAAGGCTAACCTGAAAGGTTAAAGTGCCTTTTCAGGGGAATGTTCACGTAGGTGCAATTTGGTTTGCTTTTTGTCTGTGTGAACTAGGAAGAAGCTTGGTTACATTGGAAGTCTAGGTTTCAAAATACAGTAGATCTGACTTTCACCTGTTGAAAGCACGAAACTAAATTGTATATATCCTTGAAGTGCAAAGGTTATGTCCTGCTTTCCCTTTAGGATAAATTGCTGAAGTGCTTCTCCATTTTATAGTGGTGTTTGGCAGTCCTGTGTTGGAGAAGCCATCAAGGAAAGGAAATGCTTTGGCCATAGTGAGAGTGGTGTGGCCGGTACAGAAGTTCATGTGTTTCCTTGCCACGTGAGCTTCCTTTTTCAGTGCTCTGTCATTTTCCCCTGCTGTGTTTCATTGCCAGCACTAGATGCTTCTTCATTTTTAGGGATCAGGAATTCCTTACACTTTATCCAAATTTTAAATTGTTTCCGGTTCTTTGTCCCCATTACCCCATGCACGATGTCTCAGTGGATGTACCTCAAAGGATGTTTAAGTTCTTTGAGTGGAACTTAGCAGTTGGACTCTCAAAGNGGGAAGTGGTGGATATTCAGGTAACAGTAAAGCTGCAGATGCAGTTTGATGCTGTTCCTGTCAACATAAATGGCACAACCAACGGGGCATCAAAGAGAGTGATACCAGTTCTATCTGTTTACTGAGGTGCTGCTGCTAGCCAGGAACAGATGAGAAAAACATGTCTAAAAGAGTCATCTTAGGAGTTTGGTGAGAATTTTAATTACATTTCTCCCTGCATTAATTAAGAAAATGAATGTTTAGCACAGACCAGTGAGAACTGGTAGCATTCTCTGGAGAGGACTCTTGGTGCAGCACGCTGCCCCTGATGACAGTGCTTTCAGGAGATGTGAGGTGGCAGTCGGGCAAAGTCCACACCATAATCAGGAAGTGGGCGTTTTGCAGGGGTTTTGGCTTCTCTTTCAGATTTTGAACTTGACTCAATTCTGAATGACTCGGTCTGGTTTGATGCTTCAAGGAGGCGGGCTCGGGCCATATCTCCTGCAGGGTGCCACCTCCCTGCCACTCTGCCTGCTGCACTCGTACAACAGCCTGATGACAGACATGTGTGGGCTGTGATTTTCACAGAGATTGTGGGTTTCAGTGAGCCCTGGAATCTGGTAGGGTAGTGAAGTCTAACATATATGCTACAGTTTTTGCATCGTTTTAGATGCTCTCTAGCATTCTCCCTGCACCACCTCTAGGGTTGTTGACAGTTCTCCGGTCCACTCAAAGCTGCTGCACTACCTGGCAAAAGATGATGGCAGAGTTGATGTTTCCATTTTTATTGGGCAGGAGAGTTAGTGATTCCTTGCTTTAATATTGTAAGGCTGGAAAGCCTGCAAGGGGAATTGTAGTTCTGAAGGCTGCATATGAACATCTGTTTTGCCAGGCTTGAAAAGTTTGATAGTCTCTTTAGTCAGTGACTCAACCTAGGGATGCCTCAGAGTGGGAATTTGGCACCATATGGAAGATTCCAGTCCAAATTCCCTGCTCACAGGGTCAGCTTTGAGATTAGATTGGGTTACTTGGGTCTTTATACCATTTTGCCTTGAAAACGTTTTAGGATGGAGAGTGCAGCCTCTCTGAGCAATCAGTTTGTTGATTTACTGGTTGTAATAAATGGACATTTTATTTGTTATTAGCTTATTTTCACACCTGTAGGCTCATTTTTCACATGTCTGTGCTTTCTGCTTGTACTGGTAAAAGCAATTTCATGGCCTCAAAACAAGTTCTGGGTCAACGGTGGGAATTAACCCACATATTTAAAGAATTTTCCATTTTCTTTAAATGTGTGGCCTCCTGTTGGTTAAAACTCCTGCTTTCTGGATTCTCCTAACATGGTTGCCCACCCGCCCCTATGACACTGTGATAGTGGTAGAAAAGGAAGGACTATCCTTTCTCTTTTCCTTTCCACCCCCTCCCTGTATCTCAGGCTTCTGCTAGAACCTTTGTAGGACCTGTAGATATTTCAAACCATTTAATACTGCTTCTAATAAACTGGGTATTACCTCATTTCCTCTGGAACTGAAGGCTAGGGATGATGAAATAAGAACAGGTTCTAGATCTCCTGTTTCCAAGTACTACAGTAAGCACCTTTTCATGACGATTTGTATTCATATGCTATATTTAAAGTGTTGAATGCTGGATGGTGATGTGTGTGGTTTACATCACCTTTGGGGTGGAGATGTGTTCTTGCAGCGAGTTGTTCCACTATGTGACAGTGGGGTTATAAGCATTACAGTATTTATTGGTGGCAGACTACTGTGTTAACTTAAGTATGTGGTGACATATCTGTTACAGACTGGTTTTGCTGATGAGGAGCCTTGTTTCATTTTGGCTACATGATGGTTGTGTCAGGCCTTTCCCTTTTTAACCTGCTCACTCTGTGTCAGTTACATGAAAGAAATAAATGAACGGCAGTGGGCTTTCCCTAGCTGAAATTAGCCGTTGACCTTAGGCTACCATAAGCTACATCTGCAAAAAGCCCCTGTTGATTTTCCTGGTGGGCTTGAGGAAACCTCTGAGCGGCTTTCTCTGAGTTAAGGTTTGGAGGAGGACTAGCAGGGATGGTGTGAATTGTTAGGTGATTTGCTACATGAAAGCTGGTGAAGCTTGAATGAGTGGACTTCCTGATTCAGAGGTAAAGAATGAATGGTCTCTCCTCATAGTTTCAATTTTATTATAATAGGTACTTTAGCAGCTCGGTGGTGTCTGCAGCCCCACGCAAGTGCTGCCTAGACAATTGTTTCCACTGCTCGAGAAAAAGTCCATCTGACGCACCAATGGGAAGTCGACACTTTCAGTTCATCAAAGCAAGCATCTATGAGTGCACTCAGCTGAGAATTCTTCAGACCCTTCAGAGGCTGAGACAGGCTCAAACTCCCTCCTGCTCTAGCACTGGGACTAGATGTGTAGCTGCTGTTTGATTGCTGCAGCAGCCTTGCTTTATTGCTTGCCCTCGCTTTGTTTAAAAGTAATAATTAAAACTGCTTTCTGTGTTTGCAAGATAACTTTTTATGTGTTCCAAATAAATCATTATGTGGCTGATAGTTCAGTGAAGGGGCCTTCAGGGAGAACAGATGATAGACTTACGTTTTACTCATTTTCCTGATACATGTCTGGTCTGTTGCCTTTGCAGAGCTAATATCTGTATTTGTAGACTACGTCTTTCAGATTGGTTATTACTGTGATGCAAGTAGTTCTAGAAGGTGGCCTTTTTTGTTCCCTATTTTGCCTTAATGATTGCTTTGACATGGCATCACAATAATGCCACTGGGCAGCGTAGGAGGATAGTGATGACCACCAGAAAAGGTTTCTTCAAGACATTAGCAATTGCATTCTATAGCCCATACCTAAAGGGAGTTCAGATATTCTTGGGAAAGTTATCCAACACCACCAGTAGGATAGGGTGTCTTCCATACAGAAGTTGTTACTGCCTTTTCCATCCCAAATGAGTATACAATACTGCTGAAGAGATTGACATGCTTGCTCTGAGGGCTTGGGGATTTTTTTAAATGTTAGAATATTATAGGATTAAATATTCACTCACCAAATCTATCATGTCAACCCCTTGGTAATAAGGGGAAGTAATGATGTTAACAGCTTTTGTGATACGGTTTAGAGGGCAGCACTGTGGCCCATCTTGTCCTCCTCACCTGAAGTATTGGTGTCTGAAAACAACTCAAGGGATGCCAGCATCTGATGGTATGTGTATATAAATAAGGACAGTTAGTGAGTTTCAAATGACCATTTCTAGTACACATTGTTATATTATGCCTTCTGTCTTTAAATGTAGCTTTGTTTGGAGCTTCGTGACAGCTGTGGTTGATAGGCTGAGATGACACTTCTTCATTGATTTTTCTGCGTTGATTTTTCTTTAGATAGCAAAAATTAATGGTCACCCCTGGGAATGTATAATCAAGACTAGTTCGGGTTAGAAAGGGACCTCTGCAAGTTACCTAGCCCAGCTTCCTGCTGTCTTCTGTGATGTCTGATCTGCTGAAGTGGTCCCCAGTGCACACCCTCTACTCTTGGTCTTGCTTCCCTTGCTCAGACTGTGCCTCTGCCTTCAGGGTGGTCTGAGAGCAGACATTCCCAGCCAAGTAGATGTTTTATACCCTGGCCTTTTTGTGCCATTTGTCTACAGACCAACATTTTCATTGTTGCTGAGATACTCTTGCAGCCTTTTGCACCCCTTCCATGATTCAGCTCTGGCCAAGCTTTTGCTTTCCTGTCCCCTATTTACTCAGGCATTGTCTCTGAATTCCTTCTAAACAGCCTGTCCCCACTTCCACTGTCTGTACACTTCCTTTTAGTGCTTGAGCTCAGTCAGGAGTTCCCCCTCAAGCAGAGCTGGCTCCCTGCCATGTTTGCTTGACTTCCTGAACATCAAAACAAGCTGTTCTTGGCTGTGAGTCGTTGTTCTTGGAGATCAACTGGCCCTCCTGTGTCCCTTTGCCTCAGCCTCCAATGGGATCCTGCCTGCTGGTTCCCTGAACAAGCCCGGATTTGTTCTTCTGAAGTTCAAGATCTCTTAAGACCTGCCTATCTCACTTCTTTCAGGATTTTTATATCACCATTTTGATTGCTTCACCAGTTTAATTAGTTCATCTTGATTAATGAGTAGCAGATTGAATGCAGTGCCTTTCCTAATTGACTTGTCTATCGGGTTTTATCAGAAAGTGGTTCTCCAGGATTGTTCTCTGGGATTGCTTGCACCCTTCCTTATTGCCCTCCCAGCAGATACTGGTGGTGGTGGAGAGACATGCTTGCAATCCAAAGGCTTCTTGCACCTGATTTCATCCATGAGTATGTAGCTGACACCCATCACGTTGTTATGCTTGTTGGCCTCCTCTCATCCTCACCCGTAACATTTTGACTAGTTTGTCACTTGCTGCCTTGCAGAGCTCTGCACGTTAAGGTCACTTGTTTGCAGAGAGCACAGCCCCAAGCTCTGTTTTCTCTTTGCTTCCTGAAGAGCCATCATCCACCACAGCACTGCAGTAATATAAGCTGTCCCACCACATTTCTTCTCCTGATGGTGTCATAGCTTTGTGTCTGCACATGGACTTACAGTTTCTTCTGTTGTGCAGCATTTGTTTGTGTACCATCCCTTCAGACACCTCTGTGATACACCTTGAGACAAGATGAGGAGAGTCTTGGGAAGATACATGGGTCATTAGCACTATTTGTTCCTTGATTTTACTTTCCCATGGAACTGGTTCTAGTGTCACAATGTGATTTTTTTTTTTTTTTTTTTTTGTGCAGGAAAGGAGCTGCTCCACTGGTGTAGGAAGTTTTGTGACTGTCGCTCCTGGGTACTAATACATCCTGGGAAAAGACCTTTTATAAATCCTTCTCTAGGACCAACTGAGCGAGCACACAGTTGGAGAAACAGACATTTGTGATCTGTCTCTTTTGTATGCATCTTCTATTACATGGGGTGGGATTTATGTACCTTTAGAATGATGTTGGGCTGCCTCTTACAGTTCAGTCATTGTTTAAGACAGGTTGTAAATATGCTTAATCCTGGAGGTTTTACTTAATACTTCCTTTTAACCTACTCAACCCACTTGCACAAACACACATGTTCTGTCTCTGACAACTTCTATTCAGACTTCTTAAAGCAGATTTTGCTTTTCTTCAGTATTTTTCCATATGGTGGCCTCTGACTATCCCACAGTGGATTTGAGAATTAGTCCCCAGTGTGGAAGAACAGAGGAAAACTTTTTCTTCCTCTCTCCACTGTAAGACAGCACAATCAGCTGGTGTTGGTCCTGTACTTCCTTCTCCTCTTCTCAGAAGCTGGAAGACTGCAGTTCCCTCCTCCCACATCCTCATCTCTACTCAGATGCGTGCAGCTATTGATGATTATAAGTGCTTTTTTTTTTTTTCATGTCCAGGGTTCTTCGGGTGAATTCCACCCGGTCTGTGATAGCTCCTAAACTGTGCCCTGGCTATCTGAAGAGGAACTGTCCTAGAACAATTGCTAGGAGCTCGGTGTACACTTCCCCTGAGCACTTCTCCATAGCTGTGGAAGTTGCAATGTGCTTGATGGCTGTAGCATCTTAGTAACTTCTCTTTGGCCTTTCACTTCAAGGGGTTTCTACTGTACAGAGTTTGAGAGACCCTTTCAAAAGAGAAACTAGCTGATCACTGTGGCATGTACATCTGTCCATCCCCCGAGAAAAAAATCTGTCCACTGTCAGTTTTCTCTTATGCTGGTTAAAACTCAGGAGATATCTCCATATTCTGTAGCACTTTGTAAACTCTGTGATTCTATACCACAGTAATTGTCTACTTTGTCATGCCTATAGTTGTGCTTTGTTCTCTGAACTATATAGCTGCTGTGACCAGTTTGCTCAGTTTCATGTTTTCCTTTACTGTACCTGCCTGTGGCCAGGGAGTGTGCAAGGCTTGGCTGTGGTGAACACACTGCAATAAAAGAGACTGGAGACTTGATGGCAGCTGTAAAACCTTGGGATGGAGTGCCTGGCTGTGCCATTTTATTGCATGCTGCCTGTTGCAGGCAGATGGGAATATGGAAACAGTCTGTCAGTAGTGAGATCCTTTTCCAGGCAAGTAGACCTTTTCACATGCTTTCGGAGTACAGGAATATCTTACTGTAACTTCCTCAGCTTACCACTTATCTGAGGGCACGTATGTCTCGATGAGATCATAGTAATGCATCTTCTCTTGTTTCTGTTGTTAAAGATTACCAGAATTGGTTTTTTAGTAACTTCATTTTTTGATGTGCAGTGTAATTACCACTCTGTCCTTGTCTACTTGTCCCACGTTGAATATTGGCACCAAGACTTTACATGCAAGCAATTTTTAACAATCTTTTATCAGATATCTGTCTTCTTCTGCCTATAGGCTCTTTAAAACATAATCTCGCAGGTCATCGTGTACATTAATGGTGCACTGTCATGTAGTGTACTGTACTTGTAGTAACTGGTCCAAAGTGACTTTAACTACTAGAAGTGTTTGGGGTTTGAGTGGCAGAGTTTTGGTGGTGGAGGGGCTGCAGGGGTGGCTTCTTTAAGAAGCTGCCAGAAGCTTCCCCTAGGTCCAACAGAGACGATACCATCTGGCTCAAGGATGGACTTGCTGCTAAATAAGGCTGAGCCAATCAGTGACAGTCATATCACCTCTGCGATAATATATTGAAAAGGAAAAAAAAACCCTGCAAGCAGACGCTCTTTGCTGCCAGAGAAGGGAGTGAGATGTGAGAAACTCTGCAGCCACCAAAGTCAGTGAAGAAGGATGGGGAGAAGGAGGTGCTCAAGGCAGCAGAGAGATTCCCCTGCAGCCATGGGGAAGACCATGGTGAAACAGCTGGAGACAACTGAAGGAGGCTGTGACCCAGTGGGAAACCTGTGCTGGAGCAAGCTCCTGGCAGGACCTACAGTCTGCAGAGAGAGGAGCCCAGCTGGGGAAGGTTTGCTGGGGAAGTTGTGTCCCTGTGGTGGACTGTACTGGATGGAGCAGTCTGGTCCTGAAAGTCTGCACCCCATGGAAGCTGTGCTGGGGGACCCTGTGGGAAGGCCTTGTGCTGAAGTTCATGGAGGAATGTCTCCCATGGGAGGGACCCCATGCTGGAGCAGGGGTGGAGTAGGAGTCGTCCATCTTGAGGAGGAAGGAGCAGAGCAGAAGAGACAAGTTGTAATGAACTGACTGAAACCCCTCTCTCTCGTGCCCTGTGCTGCTTGGGGAGTGGAAGGAGACAATCGGGGAGTAGATGAGCCCAGGAAGAAGGGAGAGGTGAAAGGGAGGTGGCTTAAGATTTGGTTTTATTTCTCATTATCCTCTATTTTGATTGTGTAATAAATTAGATGCAGTTTCCTGTGTTGAGTATGTTTTCCCTGTGACAGTAACTGGTGAATGATCTCTCACTGTCCATAACTGGACCCAGAAGCTTTTTGTTACAACTCTCTCCCCTGTTCAGCCGAGGAGGGCTGTGATAGTGCAGCTTTGATGGGCACCTGACCTTCAGCCAGGGTCAACCCATCACACAAGGTCTGTTCAAAGCAAGCTCTGTCTCCATTCAGACTCAGATGCACGCTTCTATGCTAAGTTCTATCCCCCTCAGCTGCCAAGCCAGCTTCACCTTCCAAGCTACCCTGAGCTCTTTGAGCTCCCGCTGCATCCGCTGCATACCCCTGCTCTGGAGCATCACTCTGCAGAGTTGTACAGAGGAAGGGCCTTGCTTCTCAGTGTGCTGCTGCTTTGTCCTGTCTTATGACCCCCTTTCAGCGGGGGCGAGGAAACAGCTGCCAGAGAGCACATCTGTGTCATGGAAAGAGCTGAGCCACAGTGGGAAGGTGAAGAAATAAAGAGGCAGCCCGAACCCAGATGGCCTCTGCTGCAGGCACAATGCACCTGAGCTTCAGCCTTGGTTCATCTCATCCTCAGGTGAAGCAAATGCTCCAGTACTTGAGGAGATGAAAGGTAGGGAGTTCCAGCAAAGAAGGAAGGGCTTTTCTTGGGATTTCCTACTTCTCACAGTATGCCTTCGCATAATGCCTGGTGAGTCAATATCTACTTCCCTGCAGGAGTCTTGCCTCCACCTAATTCTTTCAGTAAAGCAACAGTCCCCTGGTGATGATACAGTTATAAATATGCAGCCAGAGCATGTACGCAAAGGAGCTGCACTCGTGGCTCACTGGAGAGAGTAATTTCTTAACTTTGAGTGTGCTTATACTTGCAACCGAAATAACCTTTCATTGTAGTTCATGGCAGTAAACAAGTGCCAAAAGAAAAAAAAAAGTGCTCTGGTAAGATCATTTTGCACTTGGATTGCACTTTTTGTATACACATTCACGCTGAGGGCGTGCACAACATCTGTAAGGTCAACAAGAGGGTAAACTGTGGAGGGTTTTTTCAGTGTTTAAATGACTCAGAGTGATACAATAAGTCACTGTCAGAGCATGGAGCATCCCTGTGTTGTCCATGGCATCTTCTTTGTGTTCAAACCAGAGACACATTTAAATGCAGACTAAATATTTTTGTAGTGATAGTGAAACACAAGAGTTGCTCATGGATCAAGCTAGTGATGTCTGTCTGTGATTGTATGTGCTAATCATTATTCCTAAGAAGGGGTTTCCTGTTATGAGAAAAGAAGATACTTTTCTTTCCATACTTCCCCTTCCCTCCCCACCCCCACTTGATTTGAAAGACTATCATGTTCAAAACAGATGTTAAATGTGTTAATTATGATCAAAAATACTCTGTACTTCATTTCTTATAGGATAAATCTGTCACCTGCTACAGAAGACTTCCTCAGTATGGAGTTTAATACTTAACGTGAGTTTTCCTCAGTTCTGTTAAAAAAATGGTAGTATGGGGAAAAGCTTTCTCCTGCAAAATACTGGTCAGGTGGAGGTTTTTCAACCAACTGGTATGTCTCTGTTTTCAGTGTGATTCTACTCTAGTTCTTAGCAGAGCAGTCATATTTTGAAGCTTGTTAGGTACCTGTGTTTTCCAGCAGTGTAAGTGTAATGTCAGGCTGGATCCCAGCCTAACGAAGGCAGCATGCTGTGTGTTCTTCATCGCTAGAGAAGGACTTTGAGCTATGAGCCGAGGCAGAGGGGAAGATAGTTCATTGTCATTTAAGAGCCATTAACCTGATATAAACACTTCCCCTCTTGCTGCTGATCGTTTTCTGAAATGTTGCTCATTTTTAAGTGTGAAAACCAGATGAAAGAAGACAGACCTGAGTTATTTCTGCAAGCCACGTGTTTCTCAATTAGAACTTTTCAGGCCAAGCAAGTACAGAGTACCCCTGCTACAGGCACTGTTGAGGCTAACCTCTGCTATTGACCACGAAGCTTCCAGGCCCTCGTGGTTAAAGCTAGTACTGCTAATGATGCGCAAAGAGTATCCCACTAACAATTTCCACACCTTGTTTGTCTTCCTGCTATGCAGAAGACCTGCTTAAAATATCAGCATCCTTCAACCACAGTCTGGTTGTGGTGGCTTACCCTTGCAATAGCTCTAGCCAGTTTGGTAATTCCAGCCCACCCTTCATGCCTAGCTTGCTCATCGCAACAGGGGCATTCCCATGCATGGCTCCCATGCTGATAGTGGGCATCTGTCTTTGTTCCTGTCTAGAAGGATTTTCATCTTTGGGTGCAGCCCCAGCTCCATGAAGTTGGTGATGAAATTCCAATTGACTTCACTAAGGTTTGGCATTCCCCAGCTGTTTTTTTCTTCATGCCTACATTCGTTTAGTGTTTGTTCAGCTCTGGTTTCATGCTCAGCTCTCCTCTCTTCCTCCTTCATTCTTGTCTCCTTAAAAGATGATAGAGGCACAGAAATAGCACTTTCTGCAGTCTTCAGAGGGGTTATTTTGTGGTTTCCTGGAGAGTCTAAGCTTGCATCTAGCTTGCTTGTCAATCTTTTTTTCTTTTTTCTTTTTTTTTTTTTAACTTAGACACTGAAGTCCCAGTGTCACAGGAAACCATCTTTAACCAAACCACAGCAACAGAATTATCACATTTACCCCCTCCCCAAAACTGAAAGATCACAGAGTTGGCACACGATTGCACAGCCCTAAGAATTTCACTGCTTCACAATGGGAATGCAAATGCTGGGTAGGAAATCCCAAGACGTTCCACTGTCTGCCTCGAAGGGCCAGAGCTTGTTAGGCTCATGTTAATTCCTCTTAGAGTTTTGTGGTGGTTTTTTTTGCTGGAGTGGGGGGAGGAGGGACGTTGTTTCTACCTTCATCATGGTGCACTTCGGAACAGCGGGAGTTGTTTGTCAGGTTGTGCGTGTGCTGAAGATGTCGCACATTGAGGTCATGCTCGGTTTTGCCTAGAGCAGACAAAAATTCAGATTCTAGCTGGAACCTTTTTGAGGTTGCCATTTTTTGTCTACCATCGCGATCCTCATGCCTGATGGCTTTTTACTTTTACTAAGGTACAGTCTCACTTAGCATCAGTAGAGAATCAGGGATTCCTTCACTTCCACAGTGATGCCCTGCTGTGGGAGTTGTCCGTAGTTGTGTTCTCTATTAACCTTTGTCCTCCACGAGCCTTTCTGCTTGGGTTTGAGCTTTTCTGTTAAGAGGTAATGCTATCTGACAGGCTTTTTTTTAGCATGCTGTCTCTGATTTTAGATAATGCCATTTTATCGGTAAGTAGTATACTGAGCAGAAACAAAAGATCACTGAAAAGATCCTTCTCAATAGTTCACAACTCACAAGTTGTGTTCTGTTTGCTTTATGGGCTGTTAAAAGATGGTCATCGTTCATCAGCTCTATTTCACGATACAAGGGATCATTTGAACAAAACAAGAAGAGGTATCATAGTAAGTAACACCAAGTCAGAACAGGAACTTGGAATTTATGTTGGAAATTATGTTGAAAAGTCTTGACCCTGCCTTGTCCAGAAGTTAGCAAGCACCTGAACCTTTTCCTGTTCTCTCTCATGTCCAGGAATATTTGCACAGAAATTACAACATCCTCATAGAACAATAACATAACTTTTTCTGATAAAACAATGAGGCCTTTTAGGTAAAATAAGAAACTATGGGTTCATGTGCCACTTCAGCTCATCCGTTGTAAGGTTTTGCTGTTCCTTTTGTTTAATTTGGTCTTCTCAAAATTCTCCAAATTTTCCAACTTCCCTCTGATTTATCCAACTTCCACAGTTCTATTTCTCTTCTTTATTCTCAAGATTTGTAACAGGTTAGTGGAAGGCCAAATTCTGCTTCTAGTGTTGTCTGACTGCATAAGAAATGACTTTTGCTACCCTTCCTAAATTGGTGTTTATTTCTCATAGTCAATAATATCTTTCTTAGAATGTCTTTAGGTCTTGTCACTATACTGCATTTCTTGTCGTGTAATGAATAAATTTATATTTGCATTAAATGGTTTGGGTTGTTTTTTCTTAACTCTTCTCCAGTGTCTTTTCTGTGTTTGTCTATACCTTCCTTGAAACTCAGATTTTATTTTTTTTTTTCCTCATGTTCCAGGACCTTGGGAAGAAGCTGCATGGGTATAGCACAACTGCATTTCCTACAAAAGTCTTGCTGATGCTTGTTGCAGGCAAAATCTTGGATAGGGCGATGATTTGGTTTGCATTTGCAGGGCATTAATGAGCAGAAATAGAATGCGAGCCCATGGGCAGACCTTGCTGACCTGGAGAACCCTTCTCAACCCTCACTGTTTGGGACTGGGGCAGGTTTGGAGATGGACATTCTCTACATGCCATGACTGCAGCTTCCCTCTCCCTTGTTCTCCACAGCTCCAGGTGGGAGCTCATCCATGTGTCATACCCGCATATGTGGTCTCTACTGCATTAATCAATTGGCTTCGTCCAAGAGCACCGAAGTCTTTGTTCTCTCTTCTGATGGCAAGGAAAAGGACAAAAAACAGTTGAATTTAACACTTGCAAAGTGAAGAAATTCCACAATATGTGTAAGGACAGTCTTTCTCGTGTCCATGTGCTGCTTCAACACTGTCCTGCATCTCTAAAGCCTTCACACCCGCATCTTTGGGGCTCAGAAACATGATCTAAAGCTTGATCGTGGTTCCTCCCATTAGCCTGGTCATAATCACATCTGAAAACCATTTTTGATTCATACCTCTGCTGTATGTGCTGCTGCATTTTTGGACACGATGTGGCTTGGTCATGGAGGGGGATAAGCAGCACCAGGAAACCTTTCCAGTAGGGGTGACCCAACCTTCATGACCATGTGATGTTAGACTAGCTGCATGACTGCGAGGGAACGTCTGGCACCCAGCAGCTCTGACCACAGGTACATAATTCAGTTGCTGGGTGGGGAGGCAGGGGGGAAATCCCAGAAGAACTCAAAAATCTGCTTGAAAAAAAAAAAAAAAAAGAGTTCTTTGCCTTCTGGCTGTACTCTGAACCAGAAAAAACCTGTGCACATAACAGTTCAAGTAGCAAGCTGTAAAAGAGGCCACACTACGAGATGAAAGGTTTTTGGGTTTTTTTTCACATGAAGTACCAGTGATGAAAACTGCCAGAGGATGTCGCAGTCGATGACTTAAGGATGGAATTTCCACATTGCTTCTGGGTCCTCTTGGTTATGCAGAGTGACGCCAGCCCTTCGGGGTTACTTGAATGCTGGCAGTTTTGTAACAGTTTTTAACACGCAGGGATTATGTTTTAGGCATCAACACTGCTATCTCAGAAGTGGATTTGGGTGACGTTTCCATGTTCCTGTCCAGGAAACATGAGAAATCCTGGTTTGTTCCTGTATGGTCAGAGGAGGCTGGGGAAAGGAGTGGGCTTGGTTAGTTCTGTGAATGAATGCGTGACACATTGCCTGGTGCGTTCAGAGATGCTCTTTGGACCACTTCCAGAGATGGGCTTTATCTTCCAGGAATGAAGAGCTGTACATGACTTGCTGTGTTTGCAGTTCTCAGTAGCACTGCTGTGATTTTGCTTCTGATTGCTCTGAGCAGATATGAGCAGAGCTGCCCAGTAGTAGGCAGCAATGTAGTAACACAACAATTTGGTGTTTCTGTATGAGGTCCATGTGGTTGGTAGTTTGCTTTAAAGGTGGATGCCTTGAGACTCACTCCTCCTCTTCTGATGCTCTGTGTGGATGTACATACAGTTTGAATGGAGGAAAAAGAAAGGGGGGAGGGGTGAAAGCCCCAATTTCAAGATTTCAATTCCTGATCATAGAATCATAGAATTTTAAGGCTGGAAATGACCCCTAGGATCATCCAGCCCAACCATTAGATGTTATAGGTACTTTCACCAAGTCAACACTGAGATAGATCACAGAATCACAGAGTGGTAGGGGTTGGAAGGAACCTCTGGAGATCATCTAGTCCAACCCTTCTGCTAGAGCAGGATCACCTAGAGCAGGTTTCATAGGATCACATCCAGGTGGGTTTTTAACATCTCCAGAGAAGGAGACTCCACAACCTCTCTGAGCAGCCCATCCCAGTGCTTTGCTACCTTCACACTGAAGTTTTTTCTCACGTTGAGATGGAACTTCCTGAGTTCCAGTTTGTGCCCATTGTCTCTTGTCCTGTCACTGGACACCACTGAAAAAAGTCTGCCCCCCTTCCTCTAGACATCTATCCATTAGATAAGTGTTGATCCGAATCCCCTCTCAGGCTTCTCTTCTACAGGCCCCTGATCATCTTCCCAGCCCTGTGTAGGACTCTCTCCAGCAGCTCCCTGTCTGTCTTGAACTGGAAAACCTGAGGTAATTCTTCTAACTTCTAAAAGGCTTTTTTTAACCTGTTTGTTACAGGTTTAAAACACATTCCTCTTTAACACAGAAGCATTATTGTATTGCAGTGATCAATAGGACTCCAATGCTGCTGTTTCATTCCTGGGATGGCTTGAGAACCCCTGGTCAAATAAAAATTAAACTGTGCATGATGAGTGTTTCCTATCACAGCAAGGTTTGTGACATGAAGGGCTTAAAAACACAATGCTCTAGGAAAAATTGGCAGCTGTGGCAGTAAACACGTCTGTTAGCTGTCACCCCAGGTTTCACGATACATCTGTGTGTTCCTGTGTGTATGCACGTGCCCTCGGTCAGGGCTACTTGCAAAACTTGTTTGCATTCATTAAAGCACAGTGTCTACAATGCATTCCCAGGCAGCTGTGTTGTCCTCGGGCTCATGTTAAGCAGCAAATTTCTCTGCTTCCTGTGCCGTGTCCTCGGGTGCCGCAGCACGCTGCGCGTGGTGAAATCAGGGAGTTTCAGTGAGCCAGAGAAGGAAGTGGATGTTCTGTCCTCCTGCGTGGTCATGGTCAAAAGTACCCGGGTAAAACTGGGGGGGGGGGGGGGGTTGGGGGAGGGGAAGGGGCTGTTCAGAGAAATGCAGGAAGCGACTTCTTTTCTTGAGCAAATAGATTTTCAAAAGTAAAAATCTCCAGTGGTGGAGTTTTGTGAATGTGACACAACTGCGGTGTCTGCGTGCCTTTTGGGTAAGGTTACCTCCGAAGCAAATGCCATTTTATACAACCAGCAGGTGGTTAACCAGAGGGAATTTCACTCTGCTGCGGAGATGGGAAACCACAGTACATGTGTCTTCCTCCAGGTTATTCAGTGGGCATTCAGAGAAAAAATCCTGGGGGTGGAGGATGTGGGGGAGATGCTAAAAATTTCAAGTTTAGGTTCCTCTAGTCAGCTCAGAGACTATAACAAAGTGATGGTGTGGGTGGAGAGTGATGTGTTGTGCCACACATACCTTTAAGAGCTCTCATGTCTTGTTCGCAGCACCAAGATGTGTAATCAGAACGTAGTCAAGCATTTCTGTTGTCAAGGGCACTAACTCCATGTACCTTCAACAAATGACGTGTTTCTAGTGAGGGTATTTAAATGAATTCCTTGGGAAGGCCCCTTTAAAAAGAAATAGTGGAAAACTGGAGGGTGTGGACTCTGTGCAGATGGCACCAGGGGGCCACCCTTACTGAACAGCAAAACACTAAGCAAGATGTTTCTTTTGCTGAACGCGCTAGCTGAAGGTGGCCTGAAAATAAAATCTAAGGGGTGATGGCTTAGGGTTTTTCTTTTTTTATAATAAAAAACCCAAAATTGTTACAGGGATTTTAAGGGAAGCAGGCAAAGTAAATGAATGTCCAGAAACCAACTATTTCTGCTTGCTCTGTACCACAGGGATGTGTGCCCTTTCAGTTGGATTGGTACCTGGATTTGCTCTCTTGTGGTGTGTTTTACAGCAGCAAATTGGGTAAAGAGGTTTCAATCCAGAAGAACATCATGCAGTGTCAGACAATAATTTCAGCATGTCTGCAGGTAGTTGCAGTACCTGTGGTGCAGCATGTGCACCAGCCAGTAATTTACAGTCATCAAAATTAATTACATCATCTACTAATCTGATTTCTTTCTTCTGATATGTCAGTTTTCTAGATCTTTAGAGGCAACTAAAAAGAGTGACTAAAATCAATTGCATAAACCCCCAGACCAAAACAGACTTTCTGTAGGAATCTCCCAGAAACATGGAGAGGTATAGAGCTTTGTTCCCTTCCCCCACAAGGGAACAAGAATGTGAAAACTGCAGTCCTTGATAAAGGGTCTAGGATCAGATTCTGATAGAGGCCAGTAAAGAATAATATAGTGCTGACTACATATTTTGCTCTGCTTCTAATCTTTTCCTGAGGAGCCCCTGCTGGTTTTCCTCAGCTGGTGATTTACCAGCTTCCCGAGCCAGATGCCGCATCCACATTTGTGCTTAAAAGCCTCTTCCTTCAGCTCATCTGATGAGTTTTGAAATCATTTATCCTTCTGCTATCCAAAACACCCCATGGCAGTGAGTTCCCAAATCTGATGATGCCTTTTTCTATTCAAAGACTGGTTTGGGTTTTTGTTTGGGTTTTTTCCTCGCTTCATACTGAAAACTTGCATTATGAAAACCAGCAAATACTAATCACTGTTCACCACCATTCGCTCATGATTGTCCAAACCTCAGACATCAGTCGTCTCTCTTCCTACTTAAGAAGTTTGAGCTTATTTAATCTTTCCTTGTGTATCTCTATCTGGGTCCCTATCTATATATTTTGTATGTTGCCCGCTTTTCATTTATTAGAAGGCCACAGAGCGGTACAGTGGTGACAAGAAAGGAGTTTAGAAGTTAGCACAATGTCTTTGATTTCTGTCCATAATTCACATAATTCTCTTTGGTGTGGCACCTGGTGTGTTTTCAGAGATCTTAAAGCTAACCTTGAAATGGCAAAGGACGTAATGTTTCCTGAATGACTTACAAGTGTAACTCTGCCTCTGAGCACTGGCTCAGCCTTTCTGTAGAAGGACATGCCAGTATGTATCAGTTAAGACATGCATTTATGATTTTATAAAACTGACTTGTTAGAGGGAGCGGATGGCTTTATGTTGCTATATAAGTTATAGGTGTTGGTCCTCACTGAGTTCCAAGTCTGCTTCTTCCCATTCCTCCCTCCCCGCCCAAATGGCACAGCTCTTAAACAGAAAGGAAAATCTTCCCAAAGGCTGTTTTGGTTCCTTTTTTGATTCCAAAGGAAAACACCCAAGTGGTGCTTCAGAATTCCAACAATTCCCAGGATTACAAAAGCAAATCATTTTCTTCTTTTGATTATGAGAAGAGTAGCTGAGAAGAAAGCAGGAAGCCAATCCTGAGGAATTAGATTTCATAAGCCTTCCCAAACTCACACTTAAGGGTTGGAAAGTGCTGTGGTTTCTGCAGCAGCTGCAGAATTTTGTCATTGATTTTACTGATGAGAAATACTCTTATTTTTATGGGAGAGAAGAATCATAGAGAAACTTTAAATGCCAGTGATATGTGCTGATACATCCTTGATCCTACAAAAACTTTAGGCATCGTGTCTCTTGCATGTATGTTCAAGTGTGCTGGAGGGTCCAAATGTATGCAAAGAAGTCTAGGTGTCCAGGAAGGCTCTGGTAGGTGATGTTATAAGGAAATTAACTGCAATACTGTTACTAAGGCTTCTGATGTTTTGCTTTTTTAAGAACCTTAACAAGTTCTGAAACTGTAGTCATATTCCAAAACTGATCTCTTTCTTTCTTGGAAAAATTGGAGGAAAAACATAACTAACTTTCCAGCTTTACCAGAAGTAAGGCCAACACTTGTGCTCTGCTGATGGGGCAGGCTGCATTCATTGTGTGGAAAAGGATGAAATATGTTTCAGACCAAGCTGAGATAGAGGCTTAGCTGGTTTTTCCAAGGCATTAGTTGGTCTAGTGAAAGATATTGGCATGCTACAAATTCTTGTTCTGAAATAACGAGCACATCAAAGATGACATCAGCCCTTAAGTCTGCAGTGTTTAACTTCCATTTCTGCAGGACTGTTACCCTCCACCCTGTCTGCTGTGTCTCTGTGTGAAATTGTGTTGTATTCAGCCTGCCTTCAAAGCCAGCATTAAAAACACATCCTGTTTTTTTTTCTGTTTCACTTGATTTTTATTATTTTCCTGGATGATTTTCCCTGGCATTCCCCTCGTCCTTATCAGACAAAAATCCCCTTTGTTTTCCTACCTTTAATTTTGATCCTTAGCCCATTTATTTACTTTTCTCAGCCTTCTCAAGCATTCTCAAGCATTCTCTTTTCTAGCAGAATAGACAGCCCTGTGACAGGTGTGTCTTGGTTTCAGGTACATAGTACTTCTGCTTACAAAGCCAGAGCAACCAGCTGCTGCCAGAAAGACCTCTCCTTAACTGAGTGGTGGCATGCAGCAGCCTGTCTCTCCCCTACTCCAACAGCCACTCATGCAGGGGTACATGGCAGGGAAGCAGGAGGAGAAGCCAGATGCTCAGTTCTCACCAGTGCACTGAAGCCAGGGTTACTTAAGTGTTATGGCAGTCACAGAATGTCAGGAGTTGGAAGGGACCTCGAAAGATCATCCAGTCCAACCCCCCTGCCCGAGCAGGATCACCTAGATTAGACCACACTGGAATGCGTCCACATTGGTCTTGAATGTCTTCAGAGAAGGAGACTCCACAACCTCTCTGGGCAGCCTGTCCCAGGGCTCTGTCACCCACACAGTGAAAAAGATTTTTCTTATATTCAGATGGAACTTCCTGTGTTCCTACCCATTTACCCTTATCCTACAACTGGCCATCACTGAGAAGAGTCTGACTCCATCCTCCTGACACTCACCCTTTACATATTTACAAACATTAATGAGGTCACCCCTCAGGCTCCTCTTCTCCCAGGTAAAGAGACCCAGCTCCCTCAGCCTTTCCTCACAAGGAAGGTGTTCCACTCCCTTCATCATCTTGGTGGCCCTGCGCTGGACTCTTTCAAGGAGTTCTATGTCATTTTGGAACTGAGAGCCCAGAACTGGACACAATATTCCAGATGTGGTCTCACCAGGACAGAGTACACTCATCATTGTTTTGTACATAAATGTAGTGCTTTTCTGTGCTGTTTTGTTTGTTTGGTTGGTTGGTTGGGTTTTTTTGTTTGTTTTTTTTTTTTTTGTAGCAATGCTAGACACTTCTTCAGCAACACCAAACTGAACGAGTTGGGGTTACTGGGAAGCTCTGGCCTATGTTCTGCTGCACCTCCCCACTTGTTGCAGGCACTGGGCTGTCCCTGGAAGTGAGGGCTTCTGAGAGTCACACGTGGGTGTTCAGCCGCTCTAATCTCAGCTCTGGTTTAAGGCCGCTGTAGGAGCTTTAACCACTACAAGTCTCTCTCATTAGCAGCAGGACTAGAAAAAGGAGCCAGAGGAATTAGATTCAGCCATTAAAAGTCCACAAACTTTGTTCACTGGGATCAGGGTTGTTTTTTTTTTAATTAGAGATAGGGGAGAGGTACATGGAGTGTACTTCTTTTTTTTTCCCCTTCTAGTCTCCAATTGTTTTGCATTAGTCACCAGTGCTGATTAAAGCCCAGCCCAGATTAAACATATTAAGGTGATTCCATTACCACTGTGTCAAGGAGCAGGAAGGTATAAACTGATAGGCAGACACAATTGCTGACTGCGACTGTACGTATACAATAGGTGTCTGTATGTCAGTCATCCCTGAGGTGGTGCTGGTTTGTGCAAAGGCTTGTGCGAGAGCCAAGAGAAGAGGAACGAAAGGTTAAGCCTGGAAGGGTGGATGTATTGGGTTTGCATGCCAGGAGCTACAGGGTTGGCTTCTGTGAGACTGCCAGAAGCTTCCCCCATGTCTGACAGAGCCAATACCGGATGCAAGACGGACCTGCTGCTGGCCAGGGCTGAGCCAATGAGCAACGGTGGCAGCGCCTCTGGGATAACCAAGTTAAGAAAGGGAAACAAAACAACAGCAACTGCAAGCAGAGAGGAGATGATGTGGGAGGAACAGTTCTGCAGACACTGAGATCACTGCAGAAGGAGGGGAAGGAGGCACTCCAGGAGCGAGAGCAGAGATTCCCCTGCTGCCTGCAGTGAGGCAGGCTGTCCACCTGCAGCCTCTAGAGGAATGGTGGTGGAGCAGATACCGATATGAAGCCCATGGAGGACCCCATGATGGAGCAGGTGCTGCCCAAAGGAGACTATGATCCTGTGAGGAGCCTGTGCTGGAGCAGGCTCCTGGCATGACCTGTGGCCCCACAGAGAGAGGAGTCCAGGCTGGAGCAGGTTTGCTGGGGTGACTTGTGACCCCATGGGGGACCCACATTGGAGCAGTCTGGTCCAGGAGGTCTACACACTGCTGAAAGTACCTATGCTGGAGCAGTTCATGAAGAACTGCAGATGGTGGGAAGTACTCATATTAGAAAAATTCTTGGAGGACTGTCTCCCTATTCTGGAGCAGTGGCAGAGTATGAGGAGTCCTCCCCTGAGGAGGAGGGAGTGGCAGAGACAGAACTGATCCTAACCTCATTCCCTGTCTTCCTGTGTCACTTGATGGGAGGAGGAAGAGAACTGGGGAATAAAGATGAGCCTGGGAAGAAAGGAGGGATGAAGGAAAGGTGGTGTAAGATTTGGATTTACTTCTCATTATCCTGCACTGATTTGCTTGGTAATAAATTAGTTTTCTTGAGTTGAATCTGTTTTCCCCATGATAGTAATTGCTGAATGATGTCTCCCTGTCCTTGCTTGGACTCAGGAGCCTTTTGTTACATATTCTGTCCTCTGTCCAGCTGAGGAGGGCAGTGATAGAGCAGTTTTGGGAGGCATCTGGCCTCCAGCCAGGGTCACCCCACCACAGTGGAGAAAGGAATAGGTGGGCACAAAGAGGAACTGAAGAGCTGGCAAAGTGGATTCAGTTTCTTGTGAACATGCAGCTTCATGAAAACATGACTTGGGTCTGCATAGCTGAAGGTTTTTGTGGACTGGAAGAAAAATATGTCTTTTTGTCATTTCTGTAGTTCTGACTAATGCAATGGGGATGCAAGTGCTTTGTCTCTGGTGTCCTTGAGTTGGAAGAAGCATAATAAATGAAGCAGCTCCCAGACAAGCACTTCTTAGAACATGAAACCAAGTCATTTCCAAATGGCAGTATTTGAAGAATCAATTAAAACAGGGTGAAATATTTGCAAGAATTGAAAAGACCAGGCATGCAGATACTTGGGAGGTTTTGAAAAGCTGTTTCTGGTTTTGGAGAAAGCTAACTTAGCAGAATCAAAACTTTTCTTGAAACTTAGTTAAATATTGCCTCTTCCAAGGGAGATGCAGGAGTGAGTCCCTATGAACCAGAAGGCCAAGGTGAAGAGTAGGTCCATCTGCAGGTTGATAGAGTCTGGTTTAAGTCTCCTTCCAGGCAGTCAGTCTTCGTTCCTGTCAGCATTTGAGTGTGTATTGGAATAACTCCCATCAGGACAGAATGAAAGAAGCACCCCAGAGCTTAGAGAACTGTCTGGCCACCAGGCGCAGAGGCCCTGGTGGGCCTCTGGTGATGTAATCAAGTATGCCCAATTCTATTCCCGTGCGTACATGGATTTTGGTGATTCTTTGCAGGCGGCATAGTGAGCAGCTCTGGGAGGTGCACACGGCATCACTGCTTCTCAGCTTCTTGCAGAAGTACCGCATGATGCGCATCCGAAAAAATGTAGGGTGGTGGGAGGAGGCCACTAGTTCCTGTGGTCCCTTGGGGTGGGACTGCTGCATCCCTGGGAGTGCCTGTGCTGGGCCTGGAGATGGTCCCACAGAGCAGGGTAGGGCTGCCAGCTGGCAGAGCACTGCAGCAGACTCACACAGGCTGCAAAACCTCTTTGTAGGAGGGACGTACCCAATGCCTGGTCTGTTTCCAAGCAGCAGTCCCACCTCCTGGCTCACTTCCCCAATTACATACAGAGCATGATGTTCTGTGGTGGGGAATATCCCGTTGGCCAGTCCTGGCTGTGCTCCCCAAGCTTCTTGTGCACCTGGCCAGGCTTTGGACACTGAAAAACCCTTGACTTTGTGTAAATGCTAAACTACCCTGGGAACAACTAAACCACACGAGTGTGTTATCGACATTATTCTCATCCTAAATCTAAACCAACACTGTACCAGGTACTGTAAAGAAAAATAACTCTATCCCAGCTGAAACCAGGACAGAGGATGTACCAGGACTTAGCTCAAGCTTCCACTCCACTACCGTATTCTATCATCTTTCATTAAAGTCCTGTGGTCTGTTGTCCCTTGTCCCCATGTTTGTCTTGATGTGCAGTTTACAAAGCACGGTGCAGTACTTCAGCTGCGCTTGACAGTAGTGCCAGGCAGAGCAGAGGGATTCCCTTGCTCCCAGCTCTCCTGTTTATTCTCTGCACTTTGCTGTGTCTGGCATACTCACAGCAGTCTGTGATTCAGTCCAACCTCTTTTGGAGGAATCACCCTCTTCATGATTCCTTGTCATATATTCATGCAATTCAGTAGTCCTGAAACTACCGAACTCCTTGCTGAATCGCCAGTGTTTTCCAAACCACTGACACAATTCAGCAAAGCTGTTGTGGTTTCTGGCACCTTCTTTTCATTCGGGATCCACATGCATGTTTATTACATCTGCTCTGTCCCATCTCCCGAGTGGTAATGGAAATAGTTGATGATTAGATCCAGGACCAACCTTTGAGGAGCCTCGTTGATATATCCATCCCTCAGACTGATTTTTGCACTCCTTGAGATAGTTTCAGAGTTTTCTTATTGAAATGTCACATGAAAATTGCACTGAAACTGTCCCTCTCACAATAGCTATTGTTTTTCTTCTTTCCACAAGAGCTGTTATCCCGAAAAAGGAGGAAGCAGTCAGTTTGACCATGAGTAGCAGCCAGTGGGGATTTGTCAGGAATAAATAATTTCCTTGCTGCCAGGTAGGCACTTAAAAATCATCTGCTTGCTCCTTGGAGGAGCAATTGAAGTTAGTTTGTTTTCATTTTAAAGATGTTTGTGCTTTCCAGGCTTCTGGAGCTTTATCCACGACTTCCCAAATGAGACTGAGTCTATTTTTAAATTAAAAAAATTCAAATAATTATTTTTATAATAAACTTTGTGATGATTAGCATCAGCCCAGGCACTTTGAAAAATCTAATGTATCCAGCAAATCCCTAGTTTAAGCTCATGCTCCCTTGTTATGGCTTGTGTTTGTATTAGTTGCCATGTTACAACTGACTTCCATAAAGATAGCAGAAGCTGAGTACTTCTAGGTTCAGATTTCAGTCCTTTTCTCTTGGTCAGAGCCCAATTCCTTCCTCTGTTGTCTTCTTTCAGCTTAATATCAGGGTCCTGAATGGAGTATGCACCAACTGAGATTGAGATGGACACGCTGAAGTTCGGTGTAGTAAATTGATTCACTGTTGTGCTGAGATCAGAAACTGGGAAACGGTGGTGGTGAGTAATGCCCTTTTTCTTCACTGGAAGTACCAGCAACTTGTGTCCTGGCTGAGGAAACAACAGAAGTGTTTTGTGCTTGGCCTTGCCCTGGTTCTTTATTAGATGTAGATCAGCATCTCCAGGCTGCCTTTGTGCAGCCTGGGAGAGCACAGAGATTGCAGGTGACATATGTGATGTACTCACAAACTCATGGGAGAGTTTCCAAACGAGCTGGTTGGTTTTAGTCAGTGCTGCTGTTTCCTCACCTCTGAGGGCATTGGAGCCACGTCAGTGCAGTAATACAGAGGAGGGATCCTACAAGCGCTGACAAATGGTGTGAGGGATTTTTATGTTATCACCCACTGGTTTGCACATGGTTTGGTGTGATTCATCGGATTCACAAAATGGGAAAGCAGCTACAAGGAGAGATTTAGAAATCACCTCCAGTGAAGCCATGAGGAAATCAGACGTAACAAAAGAATGGAAACAGATGCTCTACCCCCAGGCTTACATTAAAAACTTTGCCAGTTGCAAAAAAAAAAAAATACAAATCTCAGTGACTGCAAAGTCAGGAAAGGAGAGATAACTCTGAGCAATAGCCAGCCAGGAGAGGGGGAGCGTCTGATGTGTATAGTGAGCCCATAATGTCAGGATTTAACTTGCTGTGATTTAGCTGACCCAGTTATAAAAGTGGGACCTGCATTGGACTCCTCAGGTTTTCAAGGCTCAATCACTTATTGCCAGTCCCCTAGCTGACTTTTCAAAACAAGCCTCTGCATCTGAATCGAGGAATTTCTAGAGTCTGCCAAAAAAAAAAAAAAAGTGTAAAATTTCTTTCCTTCCTCTTCAGTCTTCATCCCTGCCAACAAAAGACCCCGTCATCTTTCTTATAAACACTTCAAGAAGTGTTTGGTTTAGGGGCCACGGCAAATACGCATTTTTTCTGAATATCCGGCACTCTTTCCTGAGATAGGTGTGTCACTTCTTTGTCTAGAGTTTTAGCTGAGGTTTTAGGTGTCATCTTTGTATCTCCATAGGGTATTTATTTACCTGTAGATCCTGAATACTTTGAATGTGATAGTTGATAAATCAGTAACATTCCTCTCAGGGCTGAGGGTTAAAGAGGGGCAGGAGAAAGGGAGAAATAGGTCTGCTTTTTAACAATTTTAATTCATCAAAATCAACAAGTGTTTGGTGTTTGGTTTGGGTATTTTTTGCTTGACTGGTGTCAAGTAGCTTAAGCTATTAACCTGGAAGTTGTGTTAGACCAGCTGAACATGAGCCATGAGTGTGTCCCTGGTACTAAAGTTGGGTGCTGTTGGATAGGATGTTGGCAGCAGTCCAAGGGAGGTGATCCCTTCCCTCTGCTCATCATCAGTGAGACATATCTGGAGCAGTGAGTCCTGCTCTGGTTCCCCACTGCAAGAGACATGGATGTACTGGAGAGTCCAGCAAAGAGCCAGTCA
Organism: Heliornis fulica; assembly: GCA_013399135.1. Lineage (NCBI taxonomy): Eukaryota > Metazoa > Chordata > Aves > Gruiformes > Heliornithidae > Heliornis > Heliornis fulica. Next base: position 63,029 of record VXBZ01007596.1, on the reverse strand, counting down.
GGCTTTGGATTCAGGCTTTGGAGCCACCATCAAACAAGGAGAGGTGAGAGCTGGAGCTGTCCAACCTGGAGAAGTGAAGGCTCAGGGGGTCTATCCCGATGTGTTTAAATACTTGATGCAGGGACAGCACAGAAGACTGATCCAAACTTTCCTCAGTGGTGCCCAGTGGCAGGAGAAGAGGCAATGGACACAAGTTGAAATAAATTAAATTCCATGTAAACCTTATCCAAAGCTTTCCAACTGCAACTGAACTCAGCAGGTTTTGTAGAGGTTTGGTCTCTTCATCCTTGGAGATGGTCAAAATCTGACTGGCCACAGCCCCAGACAGCTTGCTTTAGCTGACCATGCTTTGAGCAGGAGGAGGTCGGATTAAATGATCTTCAGACTTTCCTCTCCACAAGCTGAAGTATTCGGTGATTTTTGCATTATGCCATTGATTGTGACAGTCATAAATATGATACAGATAAAAAGTATTTCATGCCTGGACCTGCTGTCTTCATTCAGAAGTTCCAGTAAGTTTCTTTCTGTATTTCCTTTAGGTACTGGCTCCATGCCCATGTCCTTTTCTGTAAAGTTTAGTTCCCATCAGTACTCACGTATGCATTCACAATTTTCATTTTTTTTTAATTTTATGTATGCTTGAAAACTATTCTGCTGTTCATTTCCTAAAGATACCTTCCTTCATGGTCAGTCTCGACTTCCAAATCAGTACGATTTTATAGCTTTTTGATGTGTTTATATTTTCCTCTTTCATATTTGACTTCTTGCTTGCAAAGAGCTGGAGTGAAACTCCCAAACTCCGGACACCGGAACACAGGTTGACGTTTTTTTCTGAACCTGTAGTCCACAGCTCCTGCTTCCAAGAGATTCTGTCTTTCTAGACATGAAGGATCCTGCACTGCTTACTCTGGGGTCTCAGTTTGTGATGTGTCTCAGCTGTTAGCCTTTTGCGTACATCAGACTCATCCTGACTCATGAGCAATTGCATCAGCAATTGGAGTAGTCGCACCACTGCAAACAACTGTGTAGCTACAGGTTGTACTGGTTTGGTGCACATCTCAGCAGGCCAGAAAGGTTGTGTCGCTACTACAAGCGCTCCCCAAACTCTTTAGTGTCTGAACTTACACTGTTCAAACCATGCCTGTTTGGAAATAGGTGTTAATGACACACCGATGTCGTGAACCAGCCTGTTCATGGACATCAAGTGATGGATAGGGCTGGGTGTGCTGGAGACTTGCTCTTTGTTCTGTAGCTGGGAGTTTTGGTTAGTGCAGCTTAAGAAGTTGGGGGGAGGGGGGTGTCAATGCACTTTAAAAGTTGTGTGATCATTGCAGTTGAGTACCTAACCCCCAGATGTGGGCACAGCCTTAAGCCGTAGCAGTGAGCCAGCCTCTTCAGCCCGTGTCGGATCGGCGGCTGCCTGAAAGTGAAGGCTGATGCAACTTGCTGGCCCTTGTGAAAACCAGCTGAGACAGTGAGAGTACGGAACCAAGCCTTTTCCTCCCCCATCAGCCACAGGGAGGAAAGCCAGTTAAATAACGTGGAAAACTATGGAAGGAAGAGCTGCAGCGAAGCCTGTAGGCTATGACCACATAAAGTGACTGTGCAGGTGACCTGAGGCTGAAATTTTTAGTGTACCCAGCCCAGGGCTTTCTCGATGACATCACACAGTTGTCCCATTGAAACAATGTCAAAACAGTTGCACCATTGCAAAATGCTTGTTCTGGTTTGTGCTTGCACCATCTCTAGAAGAACTGCAGGGCTGCCCCATGTTTTGCAGCGCCACGACACTCGGCGGGTCACAGGCTTTGTCTTCCCCATGTTGAAACCCGCGTAGAGCAGGCTGGAATTGGACTTGTAAAGTCTGAACAATTAGCCACTTCGATATCAAACTTTGCAGCACTACCAACACCAGCTCTCAGCAAACTGCTTTAAGATTCAGAAGAGTTGCTAAAGAGGTACACAAGCCCAGCTTCTTACAGACATTGGTGTCCTTTTCTGTAGGTGCTGGGGACATGTGTCCCACTGGCTGAGGGAGCAACCAGGGGGATCGATTTTGTGAAAACCTGTTAGAAGTTGTTGCACAGTCTCACTATTTGTATTTGCACTGTTGCAGCAAAACAAATACTTGCAAGTACGTCTAGTGCAGGCATCCTTTCAGGGCTTGACTCAAAATCATCGAGTTGCCGAGGCTCTCAAAGTCCCAAGTTTTGGTGTCTGCAGGATCTGAGTTGGTTACAGCCACTGGGAAAGCAAAGGTGTGAGCTGATGCAGGGAAGAGGAGAAGACAGTGCTTGCCTGCTTTTACAGACTGTGAGGGTGGCTTTTACTGCTCAGCTATTTCCCAACCTCTTCACTATCCAGAGTGTGTAACAACTGGTAGTAGTGCACGCAAGAGAGGGCAGCAGTGACAGGAGGGAGAGTGTCCTCATGCTGTTTTGCAACACTGCACATTTGAAGTTCCTCAGCTGTACAAAGAGGAAGTGGTTACTTGGCTTTGCTGCCATTTCAGGAAGGATAAAGCTCCAGTAAACTTTCCCTGAGAGTGTCACCTGGAAACCACAGAGGTAAAAATTAATACTTGTCCACTGGCTGTCAAAGGAGGTGCCAGCAGGAGAAACTTAGGGCAAGGTGAGCACAAACCCTGAGTTAAGGAGAAAGGCAAGACTGGTGCAATGCAAACTGCACACACTGTTTTTCCCCCTTTACTGTTATTCTTAGGAGTTGAAGGCTTTGACATTTTGTAGGAGGGGGTGCAGTGCCATGACTGGTGTATGTAGGTGCAACAAGACCAAGCCTCATAACAGCTCCCAAAATAAGCTGTCACCCGTTCTTTGGATGATGATGGTGAGATGGTTGCATTCATCAATTTTTCCACTGCATGTTGTGCCTGCCCAGGAGCTGTCACCATACACTGAGTTTAGGGGATTCCGTGCCTGGTTATCAAAGGATAGATCTTGTGTGGGAGGGGAAAGACGACCTGCACCCCACACTGGCTCCTTGTCTCTGCCACAGAGATTCATCTAAAAAGATGACTTGGTGCACGTAACTGTCTCTAAAACACCCTGGTCTAGTCCAACTCTTTCCCTTGGTGTCTCTAAATCAAATTCCACCTTACACCCTTTCCCAGACCCTCTGTGGCGAGTGCTGCAGAGCTGTCCCCTCATGGTGAGTGTCAAATCCTTCTCACTCCCGGCAAAAGAAATTGCACGTGGTTTTAAAGCTGTTGTGGAGTCATGGGGGAGCAGTCAAATTCTGCTGTGTAAGAAACAAGAGGTACAGGTGCAGAGGCACTCTGGGCTAGTCTTGAATCATTCACCCTCTAGTAATGGCTAACATCTGTTGTTGGTGTACCTGCACACACATGGCTGTTGCCTGCTGATCCTGGGCTTCAAATACCCTGGGGACTGCTGTATTCCTCAATCACTCCCTGGGGTGCCGTGTCACCTTCTTGTATAGCCCTTCAGCTTCTCTTCAGAGGTTGCTTTTTGTGGCTAAATTTAGGCCTGACCTTAAAATCACTGGTACTGTGAGCTTCAGTTTCCTGTTCAAAAGCTGCCATTGGAACTCAGCTCTGTAGCGATGAGGTTTCTCTCCTGGATTTCACTTGCTCTTCCCGCAGGCTGTAGCCACTTTCTGTAGGATCTTGCAATGCTCTGGACTCCCGCATCTCTTCCCCTTGTGGGGGAACAGCGAGCATCATCCAACAGCGAGCATCCGGACAAGTGAATCCTGGTAACTGGGAGGCTGTTGGTTTAAGAACATTAGAATAGATCACCACGGAGTAGGTCATCATTAATGATTTTTGTAATTGCACTTAATGAAGAGACTTTGTATCTTGCCACTCCTGCCGTTGATAGATGTGCTAGTGACATTTAGACCCCATACTCTCTCCAGGCGTTTGGTGCGATCCCCCTCCCCTGTGTTGTACCACGGTGAAGCACAGACAGACTTCCTGCACATCTCTGCTTCGTTGCTGCTGTGACAGGAAAACATCCTTCATCCTAAGAATCACCTCATGTACATTCACATTTGGCATCTGATCTTTAACTGCAGGTACAGCTTGTCCCTCCCAGGTAGAGATATGCTGGCTTCACAGTGGAGGACATGTGTTGCTGGGAGGGCCTTCACTGCGAAGGAGACCTGCCCCACTGCTACGTTCAGGTGGGCCCGCACTGAGGTGTCCAAACGAGGTGGAGCAGGTGCTCAGTGCTGCCAGAAGAGGAGCTGAGAAACCACTGAATTAGATCTGCCTCACTGAGGGCAAGTTCAGACAGTGGGAAGGAGGGGTAGGATGCTCTTTTAGACTGTTGCTCATCTGAAGTGTCCATGAGTAACCTCACATCCCATCAAGTCCCCCTTTCTCTTGGAGGTATGAGCTCCTCTTGCCTTCCCTGCTGTGTGTCCCAAGAGAGATGGAGACCCTGTCCTGTAGCATTGTGTTAGACCCACCTCCAGCTTCACACCAGGCAGAAACAGCCCTGGGGTTTTGTGAGCGGGACTGGTCAGGGTGGGGCTGCTCTCAAAGAGTGTACGTGTGTGCCTGTGGTTCTCCTCCCACCCCAGAGTGCAGGTGGCTTGCTCACATGAGCTGCAGCTGGCCCAGCCCAGGAGGGCTGCGGGGACACGGCTGGTGGGAGACCACAGGTTGGCATCTTGCCCTCTGTGCCAGCAAGCCACTGTTACCTTAGCATGAGCTTCTGTCTCAACAGAAAAGGTAACCATGGGCATCACCTGAGTCCAGACTGCTGAGGAGCGCGACATGGAGCAGTGAAACCCACTGTCCTGTTCAGCCATGTCATTTTGGGCTGTGCAGGGGAGGTTTGGGAGCAAGCCTGGCTGTAGCAAGAACCAAGAAGCTCATCAAGCCTTGGAGTGTGCTAGAGCTGGTGGGACAGACACCAGGCTTGCCCTGTAACACACTTGCCCCTCCTGTAAAAACTGCCTGTGGTATTTGCATGTAACCAAGAAGGTGTCTGTTGGCAATTTTTAAAAGAAATCAAACCAAAACTGAGTGCTTCTTGTAGGAAGACAGATTTGACAGAGAGATTGAGTGCAAGATGGGGGAGGAGGGGAGAGAAGGGTTGCGCTGGCGACAGGGAAGAGATGGAGGTGGAACTGCAGGGGCTGCAGAACTGCGTCCCACTGCTCTTCCTTCCTTCCTTCCTTCCTTCCTTCCNCTGCTCTTCCTTCCTTCCCGCTCCTTGAGAAATGAGTGTGAAAGCCTCACGCAAGATGAGCTTGCGTGACACTGAGGAGGTGGGCATCAGCACAAGCAGCCAGCCCTGCTTGTGGGTGCTCGGCCTGTCCATCAACCAGGTCTCCAGAGTTGGGTGGGAGAGCTGGCCCTGGCAAGGACAGTCAGGGAACAAGTGTGGTTAAGCCAAATACATGGTTCAAATGGTTGGGGTTTTGTTTTGGGGGGCTTTTTTGGTGCCTTCTAGAAATAGCAGGTTATGAGCCAGCTTATCTAGTTTATAGATGCTCCGTAAACACTCCAGTGTTTATGGTCACAGTGGAGCTCCGTGTGCTATGGAAATAACTCGGGGTCCTGAGGGAGGCCACTGGCCACTATAAATGCTGTATATCCAGTGATTGCTATGAAAAGTTCCTGCACACCAACAGCTTCTCTCCAGCAAATATGAAAAAGGAGGGAAAAGTGGATATACTGAAGAGAAAGGGGAAGAAAGCCCTGAGCAGCCATGGAAGCCGAGGCTGTGCCACTGAGAACAGATAATGTCTTTCTGGGAGCCCCTGTTTCAGCGGAGGCTGCAGCACTCTAAACCTCCACTCGACCTTGCTGGAGCTTTGCCCCCACCTGCCCCCCCCCCCACACACACACACCTAGGGACAGCTCACTGCAGGGAAAGCTTCAGTGAGGGTTCTGGGCTGCTCTTGGTCCTTATAGAGCGATGGGGGGCACTGTGTGAGAAGGTGGGAGTGCTTAACCCGGTACCCCATCCCCCCGCTGAGGTCCTGCTGGGCCAGCCTAGTGCTTTGTAAGTATTCCTTTTGCTTTAGGTTTTTAGCTGCACCCCCCACCCACAGCTGATGGCTACTGAAGCACAGTACTAGGAAACATCACTACAGTATACTTTGAATTCACATAGATTTTGTAGAAAAAGAGTTTGAGACTTCCTTTTTTAGAATGAGAAATGCTGCTGTTCTGAGTAGAATGGTGTGGCATCTTGTTTGGAATTTCCCTTGCTTTCTATATATACACATGCAGCGCTGCCACAGGAAATGGAAGTTTAAAAAAAATACTGTACAGCATAGGTATCTGCTTCTTGAACAAATTTTATTCTTGTAGTTGGTTTTATTATCAGTGAGCACTTAATCTTGTTTTAAAAGATGTGATGTCCTAAATCATTGGAGAGGGAAGCAGACGTTGCCTTAAAAGTCATGAAAAAGCTTTTTGGGCTCTATACTGCACATGCTTCAGAAGACGGCATTTTTGTTGAACTTCTCTCCTTTGGGGCTTTTGGGGTAGGGACCAACTTCTGAGGCTTCTCCCAGTTCTATTTTCTGCGATTCAGTGAGTCAATCTTGCCTACAACTGCTGTCACGACGGTGAGCTAAAGACCTACTTCTGCACAGCAACCAGTGTAATTGTTAGCAAACAGCATTTGCTTTAGAATCCCAAGCAAGGGATAGTTAGACACAGGAGTAATGAGAACCAGCTTGTCAGCACAGCCTGAGAACCTCCTTGTTGGTGGGACAGCTGCTCAGGAGCTCTGAGCTTGTCCTGGGTCTGAACTCTGGCTGGTTTGGAGATAGAAAGTAATTTAATGAGGGAGAAATTTTAGTAGAGGGGATGGACTAATCATGAAGGTAATTGGACAAATACATCTTGTCAACTGTTAATATGGTAAGACACATTCCTGCAAGTCCCCGAGGAGACGGCTGTCCTGCCTCCTCCAGCCTCCCTGGTCATACAGAGGTATCTGCTCGGATTGCCTTACCTCTCCAGCAAGGGCATTGCCCACCAGCAAGGAGCGAAGCCTGAACGGGCATTAACTTTTCCAGCAGACAGGCTTTATAGAATAATAGAATGCCTAGAGTTGGAAGCGACTCCCAGAGGTCATCTAGTCCAATCCCCCCCCCGATTTGTCTTGGTTGCCTTTAGTTACTGATAAAGCAAATAAGGAACCAAGCCCCATATGGCCACATAGATTTTCTGTACGGTTTCAAGAGTCATTGAGTGAGGACTTGTCCTTGCCGTTTCGTAGATGCTGTGTGCTTCAGTGACCGAGTGTGGTACAAACGGATATTGGAAGTTCATAAAGTTTGTGCTGTCACAGCTCATTTCATGTAGTTACCTTCTTATGTTTACTGCTTTCTTTTGGGAAAGAACTGGGCTGCTTTAACCATTTAACCAAACAAGGTACATGCTCCTTGGACGTGAGGCCAGAAGGAGCTTTCCTTAATTTAAAGGGTTCAAAAAAATGCCGGGAACTCATAGCTGCTTTCTCTTCTCTTTTTCTAACCAATTCTAGCACATTCTGGTCTACAGGTTGAGGAACCTGAGTTGTGAATGTAGGTGGTGGTGGTAATTGCTTGGGATGCTTGATGTGCGTGCTCTGCCTGGTGACCAGAGGGCAAGTAAAGAGTTTTATACTGCTTCTTCAAGAGATCTACCAGGAACTTTGTACAAGCAGAAGCATGGGGTAGTAGACATGGGTTTTGAGAGGAATAGGTTATCCCCTGTAATCTGAAACAAACGTTTGCATGCAAGACACTTTTATACAGGGAATACAGCAGTTCTGCCCCTAGATTGTGGGCGCATGTATTCAAATTCCAGTCATCTATCGTGTAGCTTTAGGCGGTAGCTGCAATCCATGCTTGACCTGTAACTTCACCCAATTGCATCTGTTGGTCCAGCGTAGTCCTCTGTGGAAATCTGTCCAGTTTCCCAGCACTGATGTGTCCTCTTTTCCCAGGATTCAGACTCTAATCTCTGCTCTGGCAAAGGGACTAGTTCCCACAATATAAACTATTAATTTCTGTGTACTTCACTCTCTTATCTAATTATTGCATCTAAGTTGTAGGTCACGGGGATTAACTTGAGTGGAAACTAGCAGCCTCAAGCTTGAGTGATGTATATTAAAACAGTGATCATCTCTCTGCAATGAAGAACAAGGCACTGCCAAGATCTTACTTTGTTTTTCTTTACAAGATAGTCACAATGTGAATTGCTACCAAAAATATAAAAATGAAAGAGCAGAGCATGGACTTATCTATCGCTGGCAATGTGGTATTGCTGTATGTTGAAACTGCAAACAATGCTCGCCTAACAAGAACCATCAGGAAAAGTAAGATTAGCTTATGCCACAGGAAGTTTAATCATATGTTTCTCAGCCTATATTCTGTGGTCTGCATCTGATCTCTAATACCTTAAAAGGCAATGTATAAAATGATCACTGAAAAAAATACAAGAAAGAAAAATCTCTGTGTGTTGTGTTAGGGAAAAACAATCTAGTAATCAATCACAGTTTGGCAATCTATTAAAGATTAGATTAGTAAGAACCACTGTCCCTGCAAACTGCATGCAACCCATCTTTCTTTAGTAACACCCTACGGCAACACTGGCATAGGCCATCATCTTCCTTTGGGGCTGTAATGGGCTCAAGAAGGATGTAATGCAATCTTCCTCACCATACTGTGAAGAGAGCAAAGCATATAACAGGAGTGTTATACAAAGCAAGTGTTCTTTAATTATGAAAGGTCATGGCTGTACTAGGCTTTGCTTTGTACCCTACCCTTAACTGCAGCTCTGGCATGCTCAGAAACACCTGGAGCCAAGGCTGGAAAAAAGCGTGGCTCTGATATGTTTGTACACCTAAGATAGCTTCAACACGGAGCAGGGCGTCCTTTTGACAAGTATTTCCAGCGTAGATGGGATAAAAAGAAGTTTCAGCTAGCACTGACAGAATCACCGATGTGAGACAGAGGGCAGGGTATGAAATGTGTTCTTGTATGTCTCAAAGGTCATTCTTCCCCTCAGCCTATTTGAAAATATGTCTGAGACACTGGTTATCACTCAAGTAATGAAATAACTCATACCTGAAACCATGACATCTAGTTAGCCCTTAGTTACCCAAGCTATTTCTCACTTAAATACTTACACTGAAAGAAATTTTTCTGATCACTTTACTAATGTAGTAAAGCAACTACACAATCACTTTTATTATAAAAAATAATCCATAAGTAAAATAGGAATACACCCAATAATTACACAAATACACATTTACTAACATATGAAATAGGTACTTACAGCACAGAAAAATAAATATCCCTGTACATTGTTTCTGTGCAAAAAGGCAGGCTAGTTTTAGTCAATAACCAGCCCTGATGTTTTCTTCACTTCTCCTGATTTCAGTAGAACACGAGGATTTTCAGATGAGGTGTATGAAAGTTCAGCCTCAATAGACAAGAAAATACTTTCGCTTTTAATCCAGATAAAGCACAGTAAGATTCTTCCCTATCTTCTACCACAGTGTTCCTCCCCCATTCTTCAGCCTATATTTCAGAAGAGGAGGAAAATTTCAAGTTTGGTCACATTTTTTCACAAGCTTTCAGACTGCTGTAAAGAATTAGACTGAAACCAGAGTCAAGCTGCACTCTGAAGCTAATTACCACTGTAAGTTTCAGTTTAATTTGTTGTAGAATTTGCATTATGCTTGCCTTCCTTGTAGGTGTCAAAAAGGATTCTTCAGAAAAACGCTTTGCTTTATCTTGAAGTCTTTCATACAGTCCAAGAGAAGGTGAAATCAGGTAAGAGGTAGATACTGTTCATCCTCCTAATTCCTAAGAGCTGTCCGTTTGAATGACTCTGGTTTAGGACTGTAGGAGATATGCAAAATCTTACTGTCTATAAAGTAGTGATCGACTTGCATGCCTCACGTCATGCGGTCACTGGCAACATTCATCCACATGCTTGAGGAATTCATTGCTGAGTTCATCACCGAAAAGCCTCATACAATGAGGGCATCTAAGTTCACCCTGTGCCCTGCCCTCAGCTCCTGAGTTTCCATTGTCTGCAGGAGGGGAAGTTTGCTCAGACTGTGAAGATGTTCTTCTTGTGCCTGGTTGGCCTGGGCTCTTGCCTCGTAGGTGTTCGACGTTCATCTGTACATACATACGATTTTGGTTACCAGTGTGAACTCTGAAAAGATTATTTGTGTCTTTTAAGTCCTAGAAAGAGAAAGAATAGCTCTTTGAAAAAGAGGTAGTAAAAAGACATTCTCTCACAGAATGTTTTATCACCTTTATCTGAAGCACTGCTCATGTTTTTATTGGAACCGTTGTAGATAAAATATGCAGCAGGATTTGCAGGTTTATTACTATAGCTATAAAGAAGGCTCGTGCAAAACACAGAATATAGATGATAAGCTACTCTGAAGATGACACTGTTACGGCAGTCATGGCTGTCCTTCTCTTAAGGATTCACCCTTACTACAGTGATTCCAAGAAAGAAGGAAAACAGACCAGGAAGAGGTATTAAAAGTGTACTGGGAAACATCTCCTATGAAATAATCTAAGTTTTTCATAGCTACACTGAGCTGAAATGGTTTTAGAAGTCTTAGTATTTTTTTTAATTGTCCTGAATCCAACTGACATACTTTAATTGAAAAAGTAGTATGTTGCTTTCTTACCTGTCGTCTTGCTAGCTGGTGCTGCAGACATGCAACTTCTGCCTGAAGTTCTTGGATTTTACTCTGTGCTCGTTCTCTGTCTGATCTCTCAGATGTGAAATCATCTTTATAAACTAGGACCTGGAAAAGAATTTCTGTGTTAGTATTTTATACCTAAGAGCATTGGCATGTTTAATTAAAAATAAATGAGGCTGTGATTCCTTTGTTTGTAAATGCTTATTCCCGGAATCTCAATACTCTCTTCTCTGTCATATCTGTACTTTGAAGGCATTGGTAATTCTTTCTCGGACCTTACATACTTTGTACTAAAGGCAGCAGAACAGCACACAGTTCTTCAAGTCATGTGTTTCCTTTAAATTGGTGTTATGAGCTATCTGCATAGCCAAATGTACGTGGCTATGACAAGTATGTGACAAGTGGTAAGTGTCAGAAGAAATACTCTCATTTGTCCCCCTTGGACTTCAGCAGTCTGGGAAGAAACTAAGAATTCCAACCTCTATGAAAAAGAAACTTAATGACCTGTTGCTCCAGCATTTGTATGCGCTCGTTATCTCCTTCACTAGCCTTCTTCACATCTTCTAATTCTCTCTTTGTTTTTGTGCATTCATTCATTTTTTCTTCCAGTAGCTTGTTTAAGCGGAATATCTCCTTGTGCATCAGGTCAGAATTCACTTGTGCTGAAGTTACGCAGTGCAGCTGCTCCAGTTGTGACTTCATCTCTTTTAGCTGCAAGTGGAGTCGCTTCACGTACTCGTCCCTACTCGCATCATATTTCTGCCATTTTGCATTTAAGTCTTCCACCTGAAAGATTACCCAGGAGACTCATGAAGATATGAAGACACAAACACACAAACTTTTACACTTTCGTAGACTGTCTACATGTGCAGGACCAGAATTCTCTAGCAGGTCAATAGAATAAGCTGACTCCACCACTGAGTGTGGAAGAGCCCCTTGACAGGAGAGCAGAAGATTGACATGCTATACGCCAGGCTCTTCACAGTCAGCCTTCCCCATTCGCCAGTCCATGGGGGCAGTGTTAAATGATGCAGAATGGCCAGGGTCGGTGGCCAGCCTGGGCCTGGTGCTGTCCTCCTGCGGTGGAATCCTGATGCACGGAAGGAACATCAAAACTTTCTTCTGCAGTGTAGTTTTAGCAACAAAACCCAGTTCATTAAAAATAATGTAATAAGGTGTTCTTAGCTAAGGGAACAAAGGCTTAGGTGCTGCGTGGAAAGGGACTCGCATTTAACTGCCATTTAGTTAGATCAGCTGAGCCTTACCTAGTCCAAATCTACTGTAACTCAGAACACTTAATCATGTACAGAATGAAAGTACTCACGTGAGCTACTTTTTGTTTTAGCATCCTGTTTTCATCTTGTAGGTTGCAGATGAGAGCTTGAAGTGAAGTTTCATTGTCTAAAAGCTGTAATTTTCAGATAAAGGAAGTGTTAAATTAACATACAAATCCCAAATGCTCCTTAGTTATCCAGCTAAACTGGAAAGAATTTTTTTTTAATTCCTCTAACACTGTTTGCTGTCAATGAACCAGATCCATACATCTATGTCAGCTTATTTCTATGTAGTATATTTCTAAATGCTAACAGTATAGCCTACAGCTTTTGTTATCGATAAGCAAAAATGTAGTTGGGTCTTTACTGCTTTAGTATTGCTTTTAAATAAATCTGTGGGGTGTCATAAAAACCTATGTGTCTCACCAAATTCTGACCCTACTAAAATAAAAATACCACATTTTGCATACACGAGCACCTAAGCAGATGACAGCAGAGCTTAACAGTACACAAACTCCTTGGAAAATACTTGTCTGGAGCGGGGGAAAAGCATGACAAAGACATAGATATGCCTTCACCTTGCTTTGTTATTCCTGTCAATTTCGGACTGTACTAGGAAGAAATTACTGAGGGAAAAAAAAAAAAAACCTGCTTGGTTAATAACTGACTAAAATGATACCTCTTTTTTTTTTACAGTTGTGACATCTGCTTAAAAAAACCCCGGTGTACATGAGTAATATAGAAGAACACTTTTGTATAAAATTCCCTAGAATCAGCTAGTAATTGCATCTGAAATTTCTCTTCAACAGGGAAGTCCCCACTGTACAAGTTTAGTTACTTATTACATATATCAAAGTCAATCAAGTTTCCTGTCTATCAATTATATGTAAAACATGATAATACTAAATGCTTCAAGTCCCTTAAATGTCCTTTTTTCTTTGATCTAGTCAACCTCTAACTATTTCTTAGAGGTAACTTTAACATCAGTTTTCTTCCGAAATGTTCCTGGGATGTTTTACAAAGTAGAAGTGAGCATATAACACGTTTATCATAAAGCATTCTTGAGTGGTCACGTGAAACGCAGCACTAGCACTACACAGCAGGAACAGCACGAGATAGAACCATTCTCTTTTTTGGTGAGAATTAGCAGTACCATCCTACTCGATACTCTGACCCATTGCTGGAGGCAGCACCTCTGATGTTACTTTGTTATGGTATGGCCATGAATTACCTAGTGCCTGGAACCACAGAGCATGATCTACCTCTACCCAACACTTTAAAAGCTTCAACTAGGGTGATGATATGGTAAAGCCACAAGGCCATCAGCAAAACACATCAAAATCCAGGTGTTTCTTTGTGTCCCTCGGCAACATTTCTGCCACTTTCCTATTGTGAAGCAATTTTTCTAAACATCCCTGCTGGAGAGAAACACTGCCTTCACTGGGAGGCCGAGGGGAACCCCAGAGCAAAAAAGAAAAAGACACCTTGACTCATTCTTCCCTAATCAGCTTTTTTTGTAGGTCTGTACTACGTGTGCAAAGTCAAATCCTGATCCGAGGAGAACACATGCTACAGTTCTTAATATAAATACTACTTCAAAATATCTCTGATTTTTTTTTTTTTTTGTGATTTAGATGCTTAAACAAGTAATCAGGAGATACCACCTTCAAAAGCACAGCTCCATCTAGTGATTCACAGAAGCATGCTGAGGTATAAAGAAGGTACTGTCTCCTATATATGCAGGGAAGAATTGTTCATGGAATTGTTGAGGTTGGAAGGGATCTCTCAAGGTCCCCTCCTCTCAAAAAACAAAAAAAGCCTCTGTTGGTAAGGAAGATGGCCAGAAAACAAGTGACTGATAACTGCTTCCACCCTAAATTTTTGGTCCCCGAATTATTTAGCACTTGCCACGGTATTCTTTTCACCCTACAGGAAATAAATAACCTTATGTTTCTTACTACTCCACAGCTACAGCTATCATAGTGCAATTAACATCTCAGAAGCCAACAAGACTTTCAAGAAGCATAGTAACAGTAAGAATACCTGATTGGATCTTTCGGTAGGTATCTGGTCATCCAAATTCCCCTTCTCTTTTCTTTGCTTCTCTTCTAGACATTTTGCCAGATGTTGACACATTTCTGCTGTGGATGCTAGTTTGCGCTGAAGTTGGTGAGTTTCATCAGTGAGTGAACGGCACAAAACGTCACTGGTGGCCTGAGCCTTCTCTCTCTCTGCCAAGCTCTTCTGAAGTCGCAAGATTTCTCTCTCCTTTTCGTATGGAGGCTGATCTATCATCTGCTGTATCTCTCCATTTTTCTCTTCTAGTTGCTGATTCAACTTCTGCACTTCCTGAACATAAGGGGGAGGGGAAGCTATTTAAAAGTGAACTCAAAAGGCCAACATATTCCTAAAACTGAATTCCATATTGTAGTAATTCTCACTGCAAGTACTCAAAGTAAATTTCTAAATAATCACTCCACCTTGGAACTGACAGACCAGTCAATCAGAATTAAGAACTGCTTTGACAGCTATATGAGCACTTCCTAGTTTGCAGAATGAAGAGAGTTGAAACAAAAAGCAAAAGGTCAGGAAGATTTTATGAAAAGATACACACAGGCAACAAACTAAATGTGGAACTTAGAAGAAGTAAGGTGGTTTAAAAAGGAACAGCTATGGGGAATGAGAGATGTTTACTGGCCCTGCATTCTAAGTTTCCAGAATGTAGAGATTTTTCCTCAAAAAAAACCAAAACAAAAATTGGAACTGGAAAGTCACGTTATCAAAAAAGAGTGAAATGCATTCATTGCCTGGCACTGTCACAAGGACAAAGCCAAGACAGCATACACAGCAACCTTCCCACCTAGGAAAGGATGAGTGGTGAGGACAGGCAAACAGAAAACGAAATCTGTGCAGCAGCAATGACGCTATTTTGGCCATAGCTGACTCTTTAAGGTCAGTGAGGGGGTCTGACATACCCATAGGAAACTGTATCTTGTTGCTGTGTGTTCTTGTCCAATTGGAAGCTCTGTGGGATCACCCACATTGCATTAAGTTAACTCCTTTGCAGGTCTTTTGAGAAGGATGGCGCTTGCTTGCTGACTGGGGTACCACCGTGCTGTAGTACCATACATCTGATGTACACTGCTCCTGACTTTTTGTCAAAACCAACTTGTGCTTGGAATCTTCAGAGAATAGCAGATGCTGGTAACAGAAACCTCTGCAGCACTTCTCCTCCAGAATCAATGATGCCCTGAATGCCACCATCACCATGAGAGAGGTACAAGTTTCACTCTACCCTTCCGGTTCTTGGGGAATGCTAATGGAGCTGTAAATCACAGGGAAAGCTTTCTTTGCCAGCATATAGGCCTCTGACTTCACCAAGTGCCTTTTTTGTTGTTGATGTTTTCAGTGACAGCGATTTCAGTGGTTTGGATTTGGTGTCAAATATTTCTTTCTAGAAAGAATAATAATACCTAGCTTACAGAAACAGCACTTGTTCTTACTACTGACATTTAAGCTCTTTAGCATTATGCTGAATTTCCCCTCTGCTATAAAGGCATTCGGCATCAGACTTCAAAATACACTCAGATACCACAGGTTTGTCATCTGCCTGCAAAGTCTAAGAAAATCATCTTGTATTACAAATATCCAAACTTGAACATTTAAACGTATTTTAGGTAAGTGTCATACATGGAAAAAGATTTGTATAAGCACTAGGTCAAGAGATTGCTTATGACAAAAATACTTGTTTCAATTTTAAGTACTGCTTCTTGGTTTGGAAATTCCTTTATGAAGCCTCATACAGAAAGAAGTGCTTTAAAATTCTTTTAAAATTTCAGCCTGAACATGGGAAAGTCTTTATGACAGTAACAAAAACAGCATTTGTGGCGGATGGGAGGGGATGTAGTCTTGAGTGGGTTTTTTTTTCCGCTATCATAAAAGATAACAATTATCTCCTCACAATCCAGACTTGACAGTTACTTCTCCAAATATTAACGTGCTGCCTTAATACAAACGTACATTTTAAGTGCACTTTAAGAAAAAAAACACCTAACTGGTAGCATCAGTTGCCGAACAAAACTGTTTCGTGGGGTAGCGAGGAGACTCTACAGTGAGCAATATGGAACCCTGGCATTCAGGAGGCTTTGCTAGTCTTCCTTCCCCGTGTGAAGCCGTGTAACCCCGCGCTGGTTTTGCTTTAGGATTTGATAGTTTACCTTTCCGAACTTAGCGCGGTGGGACCTGCTGTCGGACACGGGTGCCCGAAACGCTCTGGACACAGTCCGACCATCCAGCGACAGAGTAAGTCCTGTCAAACGCACCGGCGTAACGCTGCGGGGGTCACCTGCTCTCTCGCCCGGGCTGTGCCCCCCGCTCCCAGCTTGCTCTGCCTCCCCCGGGCACATCACTCAAACCACCCTGTCCGCGCCGATACCTGCGCACCACGCTCCGCTTCTATGAGCGGCGCCGAGCAGGCTGGATGCAGGGCGCCCGCGCCCTCCCGTTGAGGACAAGGGGCTGCTGGCCCTCCCGCCCTGTTCCAGTCGCTTTACCTGGCTCAGAGCTTCCACTTTCCGCGCCGAGAGTCGCTCGCTGTCCCGGAGCTGCTCCCTGACCTGGCCCAGCTGCTCCAGCAGGCTCTCCACCAGCGAGTGGGCCGGCTCGGCGCCCACCGCCCCCGCCTCGCCGCCTGCCGGCGGCGGCTGCTGCCGGGCCAAGCTGCTCCGCAGCTCCCGGATCGTCGCCTCCTTGGCAGCCAGCTGCAGCTGGAGGTGCTTCAGTTGCTGAGCGGATTCGTGGTACAAGGTGCAGACCGCGTTGTAACGAGGTACTTTGCTCTTTAAGCTCCTGTTTTCGCGGTGCAGCTTCTCCAGCGTCTCCTCCACCTGCCTGAAGCGGGCCACCAAGGGGTCTGCGCTGCCACCCTCGCTTACCGAGCACATGGCCGAGGAAGGCGAGCCGTGAACACACTGCTGCCCCTTCTCGTTCGTCTCCGGGGCGAGCAGCAACCCGGCTAGGTGCATATAAATCTGCAGCGGAGACAGGCAAGGCCGGAGCAGCAGCTTCTACCCTCAGCGCTTCACTCTTCCGCCTTCTCCGCCGGGGGAGGGGGATGGCCGCTCTCCTTTAAGGGCTCGCAGGACCCGCCCGCTGCCCTTCCCAGCCGCTTTCTTACCGCGCAGGCCGGGCCGCGCTCCTCCTCTGCGGAGGGGGGAACCCCGCTGCGGGGGAGGGGAGCGCTTTCCCCCGCCGCCAGCGCG
>VXBZ01007596.1:0-45246 GCA_013399135.1 Heliornis fulica | reverse complement strand
CCCAGCCAGGAGGGCTTAGGAGGGGCGTCGGAGAGACCTGAGGCTTCACCTCATCGGGCGGTATTGGTACCCTCCACAGGGTAACGCGGAAACGGCGAGGGTGAGGCCAAGTGCCAGACCCTGGCTGGGGAGAAGCCTGTCAGCCGTCCTGCCGAGGGTAACTTGTATTTAACCTGTTGAGAAAGCAGCTCTTGGAGAGCTTACGCTGGTGTGGTGTTCTCAGGGGAGGAAGGGTGTGTGGGAAGCTGGGACAATGTATGTTTTGGACTGATTTAATTATGTCCATAATGGTATATCAGCTTGGGAGGAAAAACACCTTAAACCACTGCAAAAATAAAGCGTAGGCTACATCTGCTTATTGTTATTGAGTGTATCTGTGTGCCAGTGTGTATAACAGCACATCCATCCCAGATGGCAGCCTTACTGCGATGAGCTCTGCGCAGTCAGAGATGTTCCTGTGAGCAAGTGCCAATCATCACATCCAAGTGCTAGAGGGGCAAAACAAGAAGGCATCCGTCCGCACGAGAGAGAGCAGCCTGCCCTATTGGCACCGTAGCTGCTCATTGGGGTCAGGGCAGTAAGATGCAATTGGAAGAATTTACAGGAACCAGAACACAATGAAAGAAGGTATGGAACTTCAGCGTCAAGATGCTCAGTTCCACTGGTGATGGATTGGAAGCCTGGTGATACTGGTGTGTATGAAATGTAAGGTAAAACATTCCAGCCTTCCATGAAGAGAATGAAGTTGGAACAAGAGAGGTTGCAAGCAAATATATGGAAAATTATTTCCCTGTAGCAGTAATTAAACATTGGAAGTGCTTCAAACAGGAGTTTGGGCTAGAGACCTTCTGAGGCCGCTCACAGCGGGAATTATCCCACGATTCAATTCAGCTTTTTCAAGGTGGAAAGTTGTTGTTTTGTCACTTGAATTACATTAAAGAGGTTATCCTAAAAATCAGGAGTAATATATCCACTTGGTCTGTTAGCTATTTCTAAAAATACAACAGAATTTTATGTGCACACAGGATGCCGTATGACAGAAAAGAGTAAATTGCCAAAGGTACAGGTCTCTGGTGTATTTGCTGTTTCAACTTATAAATAATGTAAATACCCCATGGTTAAGTACAGTGAAGAATCTGTGTGGGAGCTGAGGGAATACAGTTTTGGGCTTTTTACTTGTACAGTGTTATATCCTACAACCTTAAGACATTGGTCTTGCTGTGAAGACAATAGAGCTCCTGCTTTAAAATACCCACGCTTTGTAGTTTTCCTATGTTACTAGGAAAAGTGAAAAAACTACGCAGACCTAGTTTTCTGTTGTCAGTGTCATTGTGCCACGCTCAGAGCTATGTAAAAAGTGTGGATCAGGATTGCTTTTGCTGACTGTCAAGTATTTTGTAGAAATGTGTGATAAAGCCTTAGTAATGGAGAAATCTGTTCAGTTTCTGTCTAGTTCCAATAGCAGACTGCAGTGAAACTCAGAAATCCCATGTCTGCTGATGGGGCAGGCATGGTTGGTCTAAGCTTGTCCTTGGACTAAACAACAGGGAATTTAGCCATGAAACAGAATACTTTATAATACAGCTATATTTGTAGAATCCTAGGATGGTTTGGGTTGGAAGGGACCTCAAAGTCCATCCAGTCCCACCCCCTGCCACATGCAGGGACAACCTCTGCTACCCCAGTTTGCCCAAAGCCCCATCCAACTTGGCCTTGAACACTGCCAGGGAGGGGGCAGATGCAGCTGCTCTGGGCAGCCTGTGCTAGGGACTCACCACCCTCACAGGAAAGGTTTTCTTCCCCATATCTCATCTAAATCTCCCCTCCTTCAAATTAAGGCCATCACCCCTTGTCCTATCTCTACGTGTCCTTGTAAAAAGTCTCTCTGCAGCTTTCTCTTAGTATTGTACCAGTGTATTAAAATCAAGCACTGTATCTGATTACTACCAAATTTTCAGTAATCGTGCTTTGGATACAGCCAGCACATCCCCAAGGAAAACACCACTGACTTAAGGGAAATTTGGCCCATGTTAGTCTTGAGTAAGAAACTGATCCCATATGTTCTCGGGAATGCCCTAAGATGAGTGTTTCCTTTTGTCAATTCTGAAATACAGAGGAATTCCTGGGAATTCAGTTGGAGAAGCTGGTGCCAGAGGATGAGTCACATTGTAAGACGTGTTTCTTAGTGTACCTGGCTTTTCCTGGATTGCCTCGTGTGTGCTGTTCATCGGATTTGCCAATAAAGGAGCTCATCTGTGGAGTGGCATGTTTATCCTTTTTTAGTTTAGGCAATCAAATTAAGGCTTATTAAGTACAGTAATTCTGGTCAGCAAATATTTGCACAAACAAGAGCTATGCTCTGCACTGGTTATGTAAGGAAAACAAAACCCCTTTCTTTTCTATACTCTTACTAGTCTCAACTTGAAAGTTGAAGTTCACTTTAACTCTTTTGCAGTATGTGATGTAACAGGATAGCAAAGCCGCCTGAGAAAAATTTTACTTCAAATTCGGTTTTTCTAAAAGCAATCTTAAAAGTTAGCTTGAATAAGTGATTCTATGCACAGTGCAAGCAGCTATTGTGTGTGAGAAGCATCACACCGCATATGGACAAAACCAAGTAGATAGTACCTGGAAACAAAAAAGGAGATGAAGCAGATGTTAGGAAAGGTGGTCAGTATAGTTCCGTTGGATTTAGTGTGCACAGACATAGATATACATAAAAATTCATTTTAAAACATGAGGTATTTGTAGAATTGGTAAGAAGAATTTCTCTGAACCTACTAGGTACATGTCTGCAGTTAGTGCAGGTAATATAAGAATTAGTCTCCATATTTAAAAGTGTAAGTCTGTGTGAAAAAGCCTATGAAACATACGGGGGGGGGAGGGGGTGTCTGTCACTTTCCAAATTGTGACACATGCTCATTTTGTAAGAAGCTATTTGTTACTTGTGAACCCCAGAGGTCATTCAGCCAATCAATCTGTATTTTCTCCTGTTGTCTTACAGCACTGCTATTTGTCCTGGGGGTTATGTCATGACCTCATACAAGTTATAAGATGTTCTGTTGCCCCCAAGTTGTTTTATCTAAGCATAACCAATTAGAAATTAGTAAGTGCTCCTCTTGCTGCTGTAGACTGGAAAATAAATCAATAGCAGTTAACGCTTCCTTAGCTGTGATTGTGCAGTACAAAAGGGAATAAAAACCAGTGAGGGCTTATTTTCCCCAGTGAGATCATCTGCTAAGCTGGACCATACAAAAGGTGCCTGCCTCAGAGCTCTGTGTGTGTCTGAGAATCTGTTTTTCATGCTGAGCAAATAGAATGTTTATGCTTCCATGACTCATAGATTAGCGACAATTATAAGCTGGAGCCATGTTTACACTTCTTTCATGGGAAGGGGTAAACATCCTTTATATATATATTACTATACTGGATATTCTGATAATGTAATGTTGTGCATGTTTTCCAAGTGGAATGGCAAACACTGGGAGGTTAGCTCAGGGGCATGCAGAATTCCCCAAACGGGGTGAGCTATTGTTTGTGACACATGTGTGTATCCAGCTCTGCATCTAGCCTCTGATTTGGATCACAACATTCCTCTTCATCAGAGTCTTCTTAGCATCTCCTAGGTGCTACATGGTGAATTAGTTTTCAGAACTAGAATGCTGGGGAAGGGTTCGGAGGAATCAAGTAAATGGAACAAGAAAGTGGAAGTGTCCTTGCCACACCACTCACTTCCCTCCCACACGCCATGCCATTTCCATGTAAATAACAACATTTACCAAAATTCTGAGTAGTCTGTGGTTCAGAGGCAAGAAACAGCTTGGTGATGTTCCTCTGGAACTCCATCTGTAAAGCAGAAAATCCATCAATTGTCCTGGCAAGACAGGGAAGAACAGTTTTGAACTGGGTTTTAAGTGCAAGTCATTAATGTAGTCTTATTTATATAGTGAAGAGAAGAAATAATGCCACATAGATATCAAGAGCTGAAAGTTTCAGCTCATGTTTGAATATATTTTTGCTATAAGCAAGAGCAAGCATATGCTTAATTGTATAAGAGCTGTCTGTCACACCTGAAGAGGACACACCTCTCAAACAGAATCACATATTGACTAAGTTGGAAAAGACCATTAACATCATCAAGTCCAACTGTCCCTGTTGTCTCCTAAACCATATCCCTGAGCACCTCACCTACCCATCTGTGAAGTACATCCAGGGATGGTGACTCAATCACCTCCCTTGGCAGCCTGTTCCACATCCCAACAATTCTTTTGGTGAATAACTTTTTCCAGAATTCATGGAACATGAAAAAAAAAGCATTTTTGAGAAGTCTGCATGCCGGTATCTGTTCAGCCTTAACCCAGTACATGAGTCTAATGTGGGCATGCGGGTATGGGTGGATTATAGAAAATTAAATGGGGAAACAAGAAAAAAAACCATATTTCTTGAAAGTGATAACTCCTGAAAAAAATCACTGCAGCCATTTTTCTTGCCTAGATTTGTTTGAAAATATCACTAAATGGCACAGGAACTTTTGTGGGACAGTGAAATGTGCCTGTTTCAAGAGCAATAAATCTTCTTGGTTCTAAATAAAATGCTTTGTTCGTGTAATAATATTATATTTATGTGTTATGATTATTGCTGGCTTAATGTGCATTTTAGGGCAGTTTAGCAAAATATGGTGCATGTTTTTTTACCCTAAGCTGAAAAAGGGCCACAGGAAATCCTAGACGTATGGTTTTCATTAAAGTTTCTGATGAGAACTACCAGTGTGTTTAACTGAACAGATAGAGGTCACACTCTGATTGAAGGTGTCTGAGAATTTAATTTGCGAATCGATGGACACTGATTTCTGGTGTCTCTTCCCTTGAGTTTACTGCTTGACTTCGGGTAAGTCTTTTAACTTCTCTGCTTGCTTTGCCGTTTCAACCTCGCAGTAATGCTAATAGTGACTTCTTGTAGATGGTTCAGAGGTAAAAGGCTGCAGAATAATGAGCATTTGGTCTGTGGGATGAAGACCATACTCAGTTTTCACTTATCCTCCCTTCATTTTTAAAGAACACCTCAAAGTTTTGACTTAAAGCTGGGTAACAGAATGACATCAGTATTGGACCCAGAGTGACCTTTGTATCGAAACACTTACCTGCTTATGACTGAAAGGCTTAGGAGCGAGCTGTGAGGAAGTTCATTCTGTTAGGCCTTGCTTAAACAACATAATAAATGATGTCTACAGTGGAATACTCTATGTACCAGCTTCTTTGGAAGTTAGTCTTACGTAAGTCATATGTGGTATAACTCTGTGTCATTCCAGGTCACATGTGGGGGACAGACACCTTTAAAAGGACTAGTGTCAGAAACACTGGCTTTGAACTTAAAGGGTTTCCACCAAAGTCATTGTTTCCATGCAGCTGAATTACAAAATGTGCTTGTATTTCTGAGGAGTGGTTGAAGTACTGTCGTGGTCTCATATTTACTGAAATGACGCCATTTTAACAAACTTGAAGGTGTCGTTATAAGCGAGTTACGGCTTCAGGGAGAGGGATAGCTTTTGTCAGATCCTCTTGATATAGCTGAAAAAAACTCAAAGACCTTTTCAGACCACCTCTGTTTCCTCTGATTACTTGGTCCCTACAAATTTTGCTTCTGTTGTATCTGTAGACCATCACGTTTGGACTGTCACTACTGTGAGTTGTAGATAAAACAACTTCTTGTAGTAGTTTTTAATCTGATTTCTGAAATGTTGGCGGTGGCCATTAGCTGACCCAACAGCTTAAAAAATGAAACATAATCTCCTGCGTCTCTTATTTCCTGTGAACTGTCCAGAGTGTCTCAGAGTGAAAGAAAAGCTATGAATTTGACAGATAATTAATCTGACTCTTGGTTCATGGTTCTTTCCTGTAGGCAAAATTACAGGTTACTTGTAAACTTAAAGGAAATGGAGTGAAGGAGTTCACTTGTGTGATAATGAGAGTAGCCAACTGCTTGATTAGCAGTGAAAGAGAAAACTGTGCTTTGGGCATTATTGACTTTGAGGGGAACTGGAGAAGTTTAGTGGATTGACCTCAGCTGCAGGTAAGCCCCCACCTCACCCAGCCATTCACTCCATGCCCCAGCCCCCTCCCAGCAGTCTGGAGGAGAAAATCAGAAATGCAGGAAAAACTTGTGGGCTGAGATAAGAACAGTTAAATAAGAGAAGAGGAAAAAAGAAAAAGAAAGCAGACAAGTGATGCAAAGGTGATCGTGAGTGATCCCACCAGCAGACTGATAGCTAGCCCGCCTCTGAGCAATGGCTACTTTCCATACACCACCCCATCCCCTGATTTATTGCTGAGCATGATGTTATGTAACATAGAATATCTCTTTGGTCAGTTGGGGTCATCTGTCCTGGCTGGGTCCCCTCCCAGCCTCTTTCCCACTCTCTGTGAGGGAGCAGAGTGAGAAGCAGAGAGGGCCTTGATACTGTGCAAGCACTGGTCACCAATAGCTAAACCACCCCTCTGTTATCAGCATTGTTTTGGTCACTAATCTAAAACACAGCACTGTATCTGCAGCTGTGAAGAAAATTACCTCCATCCCAACTGGACCCAGTACAAGTGGCAAAAGATTGAAAAGAAGAGATGTTTTCTCATGGAGTGGTGAATGCTGTCCCTGCTCACCATGCACCTTGTGAACCCCATGCTGTTGTTTCAGTATGGAGCTGCTCTGTCCCAGAGTGCTGCAGGGACATCAGGATTTTACGGGCTGTTCCTTACTAGTGCGCAAATGCCATGTCCTTTGCCAGAGGAGTCAGTGCGATGCTGGTTTGGCCCATGTCTGTCTTGCTGCAGCCTCAGCCTTACAAAGAAACCTGGAGTCGCTGGGACCCATGAGGGAAGATAGCGGAAAAGGGCCTCTCCAAATGACTCTGCTCCTGCCCCTGTGTGCGGAGGCTTCCCCGTGTGTGGGAATGGCTAATGCCCACAGTTCTCCCCAGCCCTCTGAGAGTGTCAGCATTGTAGTGACTGTGCCCCATTTGGCTTGTCCAGGGGCTGGGTAAGTTTAGCTAGAAGTATGGTGAGACATTGTGGAGCAAAGGGGTGGAATGGGGACGCGATACCTTTCTCAGAGTGTAGCATGGAGACATGATGGAAAGTGGCAAAAGTGTGTTACTACCGTTGCTTCGGAAGGGTAGTGCTGAGTAATTTGAACAAGCACCTGACATTTACAGTTATGGATTTCAAATCCTCAAGAGAGATGGACTTAGTTTTCCCGTCATGTGCATCACTCTTTTAAAAGTAGTATGATGTTACTTGATTCTTACAGAAGATAAGATGGGGAGATGTTGGCATGTTGCAACCGGTATGGAAGCAAACTGGTAAATACCTGCACTGCTTGCGCTTGATGCATATACATACTCTTGGCTGGTGGTGATCCAAAGGGTGATTGATGTAGATGGTTAACACACAGAAGCCATCTTGACACTTTCATGGAGCGACCCATTCAAAAGGGCTGGGTTTTCCATATTTTTTTCTCCTTTGCCAAAGCAGGGAAAACCACTCAGCACCACTGTGGAGGCTTGCGGTGACTGGTTGTAGTGAAAGGGGTTGAAGAACATGCCCCCCTCATACATTCTTCATCTGTGTATCATCAGGCTGGAGGATCGCCCTGTTTCCCAAGGTGATCTGCTCCCCATGTGACGCAGCCTGTGGGAATTGGATGGGTCATACAGATCTGACAGAGCTTAAAACTGTACGGACGCACGACCAGTCTTTGGGTCACATCCCCAGTTTTTATGCAGGGATCTTCTTGTTTGTCATTTTCAGGCAGCACCCTATGTGTAACCAGATGTTGGAGCAATGGATGGGCTAACAACTCTGTGGCAGGAGCTGCTTGTAAGCACAGGCCCACAGCCATGGTTCCTTCCAGAGCAGCACTGTAGGAATGGTGCCCGGTGCGCCAGCAATGGACCTTGCTCATCCTGACCCAGCCTGATCGAGCCCAGCGTCCCTCACCAGGTACTTGGCTGACAGACACCCAACTGTTGGCTGACCCCAGTTCCTGCCAGAGGAGCTTCTCTGCTCTTCTGGCTTGGGTCATGTGGGACCGTGCCTTTCCTGGGTAAGGACTCTGCCCCTGCCTGCCTTGTTGTCCCCCTGGTTCCTGAGTCATCTTCCCTTGCCGCTTCCTGAGCCACAGAGCACCGAGTTAGCAGGCTGCCTCCTGTTAGTGGACAGGGTGAATGAGCCAGACACCTCTACAGCTCCCAGATGTTGGGAAGTCTCTACATGTATTAAGAACAGGACCATATTAAGACCCTGAATTCAGTTTGTCCCACAGCCCCGAAGTGTTGTGGGTGGAGTATTGTTTGTTTCGTTCAGGTATCTAAAACAATGAATGTTCTGTTTTGTATCCTCCAGAATGCCATGTCTATAGCCAGAGGCACATACCACATGCCCTGGCACATGGTTTTGGGCATATGCCTCCTCCTTTGAGCACACTCCTCTTTCATGGAGGCTGCTCTCAAGGCTACTCTCAAGGCTACTGGAAGAAAAAAAGCATGAGCAGAGTCATGTGCATATTGTCTGACCACTGAGCAAATAGTCCTCTGAACTATGCCCTTAAAGATATAGTTATTTTATCCCCAAAAGACATCCAGGAGCACACCAAAACAGAAGCAGACCGGACAGCTCGGAGGTCAGCATGCAGAAGCAAACTAACTTCATAATGGGACAGATCTGCTGATCTTTGTGAAGGAGCTTGCTTATGATAATATCTGCACTGCTGCTAACAGCACAGGGTGACAGAAATGACCTTATGGCATTTGCTCCCTTTTATTTTTCCCAAGAAAAGCTTGGATTACTTTACTTGCTGCACAGTTACCGTGGCTTCTTGTTTAAAATCTGTGTGCTGCACTGTGTGTGGGAGAAGTGAAAGTTGAATATTTGCCATATGCTTGAAATTTACTATCCTGTGTGTACTGAGAGGATCAGTAACTCCTGATGTACCGCTCTAGATCTTCTAGCGTTTCCAATTAAAAATATAAAAGCTGATGTCAAACATCAATAAATTTATGTGGAGAGGTCAGAATATGTGCTGTGAGGTCCTGCCCTGTGTGTGTCCTTCCACAAATGACACCTGAACACACCTCTGTAAAGAACATCTCTACTTGGATGCATTTAACTTCCATATTAACCTGAGAGTCACCCTAGTGTTTAGTTGTGTATCTCTTCTTTTATCATGGTGTTTTAGATACAAGTCAGGCTAGTTAATGTCTATTTAATGAAGCAACTGCAGCGCTTTCTAGACACTTACTGGGAGAGTGAGGTAGGATATAGCTGTAGGATGTGGCATTTGATTTCTTTCTTTTTTGAATTATTTCTTTTGTTTGCATTGTTCTGAACTTTGTTTTTAGTTATATTGATGTAACAGAGCGCAGTGAGTATGCAAATCCGTGTGCCAATCAAGAAAAAGCAGAAGCAGTAACCCAGAAGTTTGAGCTATCGGGGCTTGGTGCTCAAGATAGTCACGTTTCTTGTTCTGGAGGTCCCCAGGTTCAGTCCTTGATGTGTCAGCGAGGAAGATGGCTGTCACAGCTCTACTCGTGACTTTCTGAAATTTTCTCTCCACAGAAAGAAATCAGACTGAGCCTGCCCTTAACCATGCTAGTGCAACCGTAGGAAAATTTCAGAGAATGTCTCAGTGTGGGTAAGGGAAGGGTCTGAAACTGAGACCTAGTTCTTGAGAACGTATAGGATACTGCTTGTCTGCCTTTCCCGTTCATATGACGCTGTGAACGAAGAGAAGTGATTCCCCGTGCTGTTCATGACTCTGCAGTTATGCGATTACTTTACTATTTGAGATGGTTTGGGATTTAAAAATAACTCTGCTTACTCACACACAGCTGATGATTGCAGAAAAATACCGCTCGTTGGTAAGGCTGGAACACCTAGTGCTTCTTTTCCCATAACCAACAGCAAAGAGAAAGCAGGTAAAAAACCACGGGCATATCACTTTTGTCATGGTTTCAGCATTTGGCTTTTTCTTATTCCTTTTTCTGGGATCAGGTCTTTGTAGCTCCAGCCATTTCTTCTTCCTCTGCCATTCACCAGGGCGATGCCAGTCCTGTGTTTCTGGAACCTGGGTTCTTTGGGAGAATGGGTTGGTAGTTTGTATTCTCTTTGATCTGTCCATCTTGAGTGGCTTTCACAGGCACTAACATGCCCACCAGGATTGTTCTGACGCATAGAACATCCCGTTGCCTCAGTGTGTCATTTCCAAGTAAATACAGATTTCCCCTGAGAGTTATTGTAAGGCTTTTAAAAAAAGAAAAAAACCACAACCTTTTCATATAAACATTCCAGAGTTAAAGCTTTGCTTACATGGCATTATAAGTTGTTATTTAGAAATAGGAATTATATTACAATCCTAGCAGCTGATTATATACGTTGTTAGCTCACACTTGTGTGCGTGTGTAGGCACAGACATACGTATCCTGTACGGTCTTTGCAAATACAGTGCAAATCTGATACAACATACCGGAGGGACTTAGACAATGAAGTGCATCAACCTGTACATTTAGCTGAGTCCTTCATTCTGTTGAGAGAACTAGTGATTATTTTTTGGAGTTACTCTGAGCATGGGTTGTCAGGTTTAGTTCATGTTTAGCACAACTCGCGTGAAGGCAATATATTTAAATCCGCCATATACCTACCTGGTCTTGTTTGAAACAGTTTTACACCAAAAGATTATGGATGGCACTCATGTGCTTCAGAAATCCTCTGAGTCACTGCGCTGTAGAGAAACTGAAACTGAAATCACCTTGCTAAGATTTTTTAATCAGTTTTTACTCCACCAGGACCCAGACAGTTCACTGGCAAGTCAGGGCTCCAGAAGCTCTTTACACATTACTCAGGTACCATAGATCAAGGTACTAACTCCACATGGCTGGAGGCCAAGCTAAAAGAACTCATGTTATGATAATTTCCAAAATCACTTTGTCGTGAAGCTTATATGTTTCTCCATTAAAGACCAAGAATGAACATAACAAAGAAAAGAAAACCCTACCCAAAACCCTCCAAACCAAGAGGGACAGTAAGGCTACTATAGGAAGGTTACTGTAGGTGTTAGCAGGAAAATGACCAGTGAAAAAACTTAAAGGTAGATTAGTCACAAGAAAGTGAGCTTGTGGGTTTTATTTACTTTCAGTCAACAGGATTTTGTTATTTATGGGAGCATTTCCGTAGTGACCATAGTGGAGAAAAGTTCTCAGTGGGCTTCAAGAAAATGAAAGCAGCAAATTCTGGTAATCTGTAGATCTTTATTGAACTGACATCCTTTTCAAAACATAAGTTGTTTCCATCTATTGCATTCAATGCAGCTGTATGAAAGCTGTAATACAAGGAGGTCCAAATCATATTTTACAGTAATATTTGTAAACATTTCCCCATTACCAATTGTTCCTTTTCTCTGTCTCACTTTGTACTTTTTGTGATCTAAGTAGGGGACTGTGACATGTTTGATTTTTCAGAAAAGTAAAAGGAAGTGCACGCAGTGAGTACACCAGGTTTGTCACCCCAGGCTTACAAACTGACTTGCCTCATCTTTGTAGAAAGCACAGTCTCCCAAGAATTTTCTAATTCAATACAAAAAAAAAGAAGACAAATCCCTGTAGCCTAATTAAAAAATGTGCTCAGTAGAGCCCTCTAGAAAATATTGAATAAAGAAAAAATTCCAGCCTAACTGGTCCAATTACAAGGGAGTTGCTGCATATGTCACATCATTTATTTACCATTAATATTTGCTCCAGGTATTTATTTGTATCTAATAAAGAAAGAGAATGTGAATATAAAGAAAGACTTTTTCACACCTCACAGCAAGATAAACTTTCTATTTCTTTATTACAGTGAGAAAGACTTTCTTTACTTTCACATTGAACTTCTTATGCTCCAGCACATTTTTAATTGTCCCTTAACACCTCTTCCTATCATAAAAGGGGAAAAAGGACACTCAGGTTTATAAACTGTTTGAAAAGCAGGTGAGGACTGCTAGCTAACATGATTACTGCTAAGCAATAACAATATTCAGTGTATTTCTACAGTGAGGGTGACAGAGCACTGGAACAGGCTGCCCGGAGAGGTTGTGGATTCTCCTTCCCTGGAGACATTCCAGACCAATCTGGACGTGTCCCTGTGTGATTTAATCTGGGTGATCCTGCTCAGGCAGGGGGTTGTACCAGATGATCTTTTAAGGTCCCTTCCAACTCCTAACATTATGTGGTTCAAGCAGAGAAAAACAGATGTATTAAAACATAAAGGAGCCCAAAGAGAGATATTTCATCTAGATATAAACTGGGAGATGGGGTGCAAGGAATAACATGAGACAAAATGAAATCTTTTCTAATACCTGTTCCTTGTAAAGATGCACGGTTCTTGTCTCAGGAGCTGGTTTCAACAGCATCACCCATTTTTCCATACTATTTCCGCATGTTTTTCTCTAGAAAGAAGATAAAAGTGAATCAAAAACCAATAAACGCTTCCACATCACTAGCAGAATGTGCTCTTTCACAAGTTTCATCTGTGTCATCATTTTCCCATAATGTTTGTTACGTTTTACACGCTGCCTCTCAGTTTCCTTCTTTACTACCAGTAAAAGCTACCGTGGTTTTAGTAATGCTGTTTACTGTAGCCAATGTAGGAAAAACCTCCAACTTTTGTTCTAGAGAAGGAGGCAAATTCTATACCAGAGATTCAGTTCTTCTTCTCAGAGACTTCTCGTGTCATTTCAAAAAAGCCTAGGGTCTGCTTCAGAACCAGCCAGCTTAAACCTACCATGGGAATGCCATGGAAAAAAATTTATCATTCATATGAGTTTATGTTTGCAGCCTTTCCCACAACTGCTTAGGTTTCTATTCTGAGCTCTTTCATTTTTAGTTCTCAGCCACTTCCCTTCTATTATTACAGTAGTACCAAACCTGTTGATGTATAGTCAGAGTTAATATTGATTTATTTGTAAAGGAATTTTAAAAATCTCCATCTGACTGATGAGAAGTCAGAGATTATGGAAGAAGCTGAGAAGTGATTCTGTTAAAAAAAACCAAACATCTCGGCTATTGTTTATCAGTTTCAGTAAAATACTGGGCGCTGCTGAGTAACAGTACATTAACATTGCCAACCTATGGCCAATCTTCCTGGTCAAATGGCATCGGTGAGATTTTTAACAAAATGTCTTTTATAATAAGAGGTTGACACCGAAGAGGCAAATCAGATATTTTCCACATTTTGTATATTTAAAAAAAAAGTTCTTCTTGCTTTCTTTATTTACTGTTGTGGAAATAGATGGTAACAGAGGGAAACAGTAAAAATTTTGACCTCTTCTGCTCTCTTTTCCCAGGATTTTTATGTTCTTTGATGTTGGAAAGCCAGATATCTTATAGCACTTTTCCTTCTTGATCTATAGGGAAGTTCTGATCTTTTTACGGGTTGTCAGGTATCGAGATTCATCAGACTCTATTTTCTGTTTCCTGCTTTTGGTGAGAATGGCATCCCCAGCACAAGGCAGCTATTTTGTATCTTCAACTCAAAAGTGATTTGATCTCATCGCCTTTACATGTGCAGTGTTTCCTGGGTGGCTCAAAGTGATTCTGTGTGACATCTTCGTATACAACTGTCACCTTGTTACTGTAATTTGATAAGTGAGAGGCAAAAATTGCTTTAAAAATAAGCTGATAAAATGTCAAGTGGAGAGCAAAAGCCTAAAATATTGAGCAGATTAACCCTTGTTTTGCTTGTTAGTGACTGACCGCTGTTCTCAGGTGGGTTAAGTTTCCCTTGCCTTAAACTCCCACAGTTTACTGTTTCTGGGAGAATCACATCACCTAGCCAACACCCTCTGTCAGCTGGTCTTTGTGATCCAGCAGTCATAGAGCTGCCTTGGCTCTCTTGGAGGACCCATGGATCCATCACCTGATAATCGTCCAGCCTTTGGGATAATGCTGCTCCTGCCCCCAGGGCTGGAGCATTGGTGGTTCCTGTGCCTAGTAGGACATCAGGATGTTCGTGTGTGGGACATCAGGACAGGCCTTCTCACAAACAGGTGTACCAACATATATCCCAGGCGGTGACACCGCTAACCATGATCAGTAGCTCACAACCGCCACCCTGTCGTGTGTGTCTGGGCAGTTTTGGGTGTATTTTGAATTTTGATTTGTTTTCCTTTCCCACACATTCTTCAGAACTGCAATCATGAAGAAATTATCATTTTTCCTGGCTTACAGAGATCTCGTTATCATCATCCCCCACATTTTGCATATACTGCAGTGCAGTTATCTAGGGGCTGCCTTTGACACTCAACATAGAGCATCAGTCCTCACAAGGTAAGAATTCCTACCCAATTAGCAGTCACTCAGCTGGAGCACCCCTGTGCTGAAGTTTTCATTTGATTCAAATTTCTGGTTTTGGCCTAAATCCCTGTGTGTCCAAGGTTCATTGTCATGAAACCAGAGCTGTGATGACACGCTCTTTAAGAGTAACTTTGCCTGGTGGATTCAAGCAGGCTTAGATTAGCATTTATTAATTGTTAGAATATTTGGTTTAATCATGAGGATGTTTTGTGAGGCCCATTCATCGTGATGTTATTTTTCTGTCATTTTTTCCTTGATTTTCTCTCTTCTGATGTCACAGGCATAAGCAATATAATACAAAGGAAAAAGGGTGCTTTCCCTTATGCTGGGCTGTCCTGGGAAGGACTTGTGAAGTGTGTGGTGAGTTTCACACAGTGCATGTCATGGTTTAACCCAACAGTCAGCTGAGACAACCATGCAGCTGTTTGCTCGTTGACCCCAGCCCAGTGGGATGAGGGAGAAAATAAAAAAGAAGTAGGTAAAGCTCATGGGTTGGTATTAAAACAGTTTAATAGGACAGAAAATGAAGATGAAGATGATGATGATGATGATGATGATGATGAAAATGATGATAAAATATACAAAACAGCACAATTTCTCACCACCTGGAACTGATGCTCAGCTAGTTCCAGAGCCACGCTGGCTCAAGCCAACTCATCCAGTTATATATGGAGCATGACATCATATGGAGTGGAATAACCCCTAGGCCAGTTTGTGTCAGCTGTCTGGGCTGTGTCCCTTCTGAGGTTCTTGGGCATTCTCCACCTCATTGCCAGGGCAGTGTGAGAAGCTGAAAAGTCCTTGCCACTTCAACTAAAACATCCATGTGTTATCAACATTATTCCTGTTCTATAGCCAAAGCACAGCACTACACCAGCTGCTGAGAAGAAAATTAACTACTGCAGCTGAAACCAGGATATTATGTAAATGTAACATAACATGTACTGTATATCTGTATGTCACAGTAGTCATCAGCCTAATTTCTAATTGTGGTTGCCCTGACTTGAAAGTGCTTATGAAAGCATCATGTGATTAGGGGTGAATGTGTATGGTGTCACTATAAATACTAATTTTTCTGGTGTCATTAGCTGTGAGCTTCTAGTTCATATAATCACTCAGTGCCTGTTTCCTCAAGAGGTCTACAACTGTGGAGTCTGATTTGATTGTCAGAAGAATTAGGTGGCTGGAGCACAGGAGTTTGGGTTATCATTTTGTAAAGGGCAGGGAGTGATATGACAAGGAGTGATGGCCTCAAGATGAAGGAGGAAAGATTTAGATAAGATATTAGGAAGAAAGTCTTTGCTGTTTGGGTGGTGAGTCACTGGAACAGGCTGTCCAGAGCAGCTGTGGTTTCCCCCTCCCTGGCAGTGTTTAAGGCCAGGTTGGATGGGACTTTGGGCAACTCTGTGAAGATTCCCTGAGCGATTTAAAAAATTATGAGTTTCATGGATTTGGAATATTAGGCTGCTATAAGCCCTGTGCTTTGAGTCATGTGCTCTACATTTTCATGTATTCTAACTTTTAGTGTATTTTCCTCATATGTCTTTCTTCTTAGGCTAGTTTGAACTTTGAAGTTCACTGATCTGACATAAAGTTAATCCTCTGGTTTACCACCCGCTCACATTCCTTCAGTTCTTCACCATTTTATCTATTTTACCAGCTGAAGCTTACCTTACCTTCTATGGTCTTGGTGGACAATGGAAATTAGATCTGTCACTCCTCTTCAAGCTTTCGGCCTATTGTAACACAACATAAACACAACAATATTAATTAATGGATCTAATAATTATCTTTGCTGAACATAAATTGTTTCTCCCATTCAACAGTTTCCCTCTTTGCAGTCCATTAGGAGTTCTCACTGTTGAATAAATCTGTAGAACACGGCTCATGAAATTAAAGACAGGCTTCAACTTGTGTATCATTGGCCCATTTGAAAGCAGTTTGTGCTACACGCAAGCATAAAAGTAATGTTTTCTGTAAGCAAAATTGTTTGCAAGATTATAAAGCCTTGGTGTTTGTGCTGACAGGGTTTGGTTAGATTAAATTATATTTCAGTTAACAGTGAATAAAGAAAAAGGGCAAATAAAAGCAGAGGGGGATTTTAAACTGGAAGAAGCAGTTAAACTATTGCTGTTCAGCGTTTGATGTACTTTTATGGGAAAATGTTTTCTAGATTTTCTTTTCTACTTAAACTGCCCTTATATGAAGTCAGTATCTGCAAAGTGCTCTAGAACAACCATCTTTCGGATAACAAGTTCTCCATTCTTTTCCCACACTTGTGCATGTTACTGGGGAAAAATGTAAGTTTGTGAACTGGAAGTCACCATGTAAATATATACCTAAGCACATATGTGCAAATATGCGTATACATATATACATAGAGTAGTGATATGACTCCATGCTTTTCCTATTGTTATGTTCCAGTGTGATACACTAGGAAAAGTACTAAATACAGATTTCGGGAAAATAGAAAACATGTAAAAGTCAACATGGAAAAAAATGACAAGCCCAGTATTTCCTGTGCTTCTAATCTAATCTGTTCTGCTTGTTATTAACAGCCTTATTTCATAAATAGTTTATGATCTTTTCTTTCCTTTCCTTCCCTTTGCCAGAGTCCCACACTCTACTGGGACCTGTCTGCAATATAAAAAGATTTTAATAGCATGGTAACAAATACATACCACTTGCTTATCTGGCTTGGGAAGGGCAGTTAGGCGGCTGTCTGGCTTCAGCCAAGCTGCCACTGGAGGGCAAGTGAGGTCACATGGTGGATGAGGATGTCAGCAGGTCCCATTAGATCTTCCCAGCCTCCCCTGTCCCATTTCACCTATATGGAAAGATCAGAACAAACGGTTTCATCATTCTGACATTTTTTGTGGTTTTGGTTTTTTTGGTTGGTTGGTTGGTTGGTTTTTTTCCTAATTCTTGTAAACCTGCCTAAATTCACAACTGACCTTTCAGTCTTCTGGCCTGCAAACTTTTGCTGGGGACTGAACTTCTAGCGTTTTGACGTTTTCCTAGGGTTTTTTCCCCTGGTGGGGCAAGAGGAGGGGAAACTAGAGGTGGACGTGCAGCGTCATGGTTCTTGTGCTGTGGACTGAGACCGGGTGCATGCAGCTGCCGGAGTGTTCTGATTTAGGATGCAACTAAACCCCCAGAGCCCTCCTGCCACCCCAGTCACACATTGTCAGCAGGTGAGACCTTGGCAGATGCATTGTGCCGGCACCCTGTGGTTTTAAAGAAAGCAAAACCCGATGCACACCGTTTACCTAGAGCTTACCAGCACAGCTGTTCCTTCCCAGCTGTGCGTCGCACCGAAGGCCTTTTACCTGTGGGACGTTGCCTGTCTCGTCCCCTCCAACAAACTACGGCCGTGTCCCAGCCTGCGCATCCATGCTGCTCCGCACACGCGTTGTGAGAGATGCTGGGGAGCGCTGGGGACACGCAGCTGAGGGCTAAGAGCCAAACCCGACGGGGTCTGGCTCTTTCTAACAGACGAAGGTTCCCCGCAGCGTCTCGTTTGCCCGGTTTGCAGTGAGGATTGGAAGGCGATTCCGGTGTTCGGCTGCTAGCTGGGGCTGGCTCTGCCCGGAGCCTCTGGTGCCCTCTGGTGCCGAGCCTGGGGAGAGGGCAGTGAGGCACGAAACGATCACAGGCTTTGGACAAACACGTACCGCTCCTCTAGTGCTTATCCTTAACAACCTTTCATAATAAGCCCTGTTTATTAGCGTGAGTTTAGTAGCTCGTTAGAAGCGGTATGTATTTTCCCTTGCGTGATAGCCAGCCGGCGCCGTGACATCTAAATATTGGCAGTGTCCTGGCCGAAGCCATAACTGACACAGCAGTAATGGCTTCAGTGTTAGGAGAGGTTCCTTTGTGTTGGCTGAGACAGGAGAGATAGCTGGGATAGGCAGCTAAGTTTGAGATTCCCGTTATCCTCTGGCCTCCGTTAGGAAGGCTTTGCAACCACGGCTTTGCCACATGCTGATACCTATCCAAGTGGTAAGAGCAATTGTTAGCGATAAAAGGAGGCAAAAAAGGCTTTTGCTGATACAATGTTATCTGAATTTCTGAAATAAATTGTAGCGCCTTTACTGCTGTTTAAGTGGTACTTTCATACTGCTGTTCCTACACCAGTATGTGTCAACATTCCTACAACCTCTGTGTCAGGATGAATCACAGGCCCTCACATAGACAAAGCTCCAATTTTTGCCCTGCTTGGGCTGCTCTGCCTCCCACAGAGGAGTTTGTATCAGTTTGCCACATTCCCTTCTGAGGATACAAATTCAGTGTGACTTGCAGTCACTCCGGATGGAGACCGGCTCTGACCACAGCAGATGTGCAGCGGACGCCTGTACTTCAGCCTGCCCTTACCACAGACATGGGATGTGAGCGCTCTCCAGCCACGGTGCATCCCAGACTGAGATCGTGATTCTTGGCAGTGCAGCCAATATACTGATACTATACCGATGAATGATGCTGATTACCTGCTAAATGAGGCAGACCCAAATTTTGGCAACCGTGGGGCATGAAATACCAGGAGTTTCTGTCCCACCAATATGTGTGCTGCTCAGAAGCTGCTCATCTTGTCCTGGAATAAGGGAAAGTGCAACTGCATTTAGAGGCCCTTTGAATAGGAAATCTCCGTCTGTCCACAAGTATAGGAAGGCCCTTTGTTCTTACATTTTCATTGCCAATTACCTCCAGGGCAGAAAACACAGGAAAAAAAAAAAAAGTATTACATGTTTTATTTTGCTATTGTCTTACATGTAGAGTTTTGAATTCCTCTTTGAGGTGCTGATCACAGTCAAAGTCTCTCAGCTGAGAGCAAGAAACTTTTTGCTGCCTCTCTGTCTTCAGAATATTTACTTTTACGTTATCATTAAGCCAACTCACAGCAAAAAAAAAAAAAATCAGTTCCTCATGAGTCATAATCATCAGTACAGAGTTTCCCACCCTGACTGTGGCTGTAAGGGTCATCTCCACAAACCTTGCAGTTACAGTTTTCACTGTTTAGGACAGAGTGGCTCTTTACTGTTGTCTTGGTGATTGACTGGTAAGAAATAATCACCCCAAGTATATAGTTCCTTATATGTCATTCCATGTATCTTTGTGGATATACTGCCGTAGTTCAAAAGTTCACAGGCATACGTGAGCCCGGAGTTAGCCAATGCTTGCTTCTACAGTAATCATTTGCTAATGCTGTAAAATCCTGGGACTCATCTCAGCATCTGCTAATGTGACTCTGCATATCAGATTTGAAAAAGCACACACACATGCTGTGCTTATCCCAGTCACACATCATAGCATGTTTTACCTTGCTTCTGATGATGCACAGCTCTTCCTAGGTCAGCCTGAAGGATGCTTTGTCTTTCAGAAATCCTACCCAGAAAATGCATGTTCATGGAGCCTGGAGATTCTGTAGATGGTCTCCATGGGCAAGCTGGAGCTCTAGTCCATGAAAAGTATGGACTGTACATTTTTCACTGCATCAAAAGGTGACAGAGGTGCTGATAGATTGTATCACCTTGATTAATTACGTGGTAGATCAAAGAAATGTTAGAACAGGACTCCCGCCTGTCTATCAAGAAGCTGTTACCTTTGGATCATGCATTCAGAATTATAACCATCTGA
This sequence comes from Heliornis fulica, assembly GCA_013399135.1. NCBI lineage: Eukaryota > Metazoa > Chordata > Aves > Gruiformes > Heliornithidae > Heliornis > Heliornis fulica. The sequence continues at coordinate 25,238 of VXBZ01007596.1, read as the reverse complement.
CAGCAATTAATCTCACAGGTCTCTTGAATATGTTGGCTCAAAATTAATTTTGTTCTTCTAATAAAAATGAGAAAACAAATCACAACAGAGCAGATATTTGTTATGGTCTTCCAGTAAATAGTAATATATATCGGAGTGGTCCATATATACTTTATACAGACTGAAAAGGAACAAAAATTCCACATTTTCATGTGGTCAGAGGTGTATCTGAATTTAGAGCAGCATGAAGCTTTCCCACTGCATGTATACCCAAAACTCTTACTGCTGATAAACCAGAATGTTCAATGATATTGCTTCAGCTCCTGTAGTGCAATAGGTATAGGGAGTGGAATGTGCTTTGTTTCCAGGCAAAATCAGAAATACATCTCCCACACTTACCCTGTCTCAATAGAGTGAGAAACTCTGTAAAGTCCCTTGCCCGTTTCCTTCTGCTTTGTCACTCCTGAGTATACTTCCCAATTCTTGACGTTCATACTTCTGTATAAACTTACATATAATGGAAATTATATTTGCTGTTGAATATTTTTCATCATAGGAACTCAGAAAGCTTCAGTCCTCAAGTGATTAAAGGCTGCAGTCAGCAATGTGAAGGAGGTGTGGCTTGATTTACCTTTCGCATTTTATTAAATAGACCAGGGACAGGACCAGAAGACAAGAAGACCAGAAGACTCAGGGGACAAGACTAATTTTAAACTTTCATTAAAAATAATCCAATTTTCATAATATATAAACATAAAGTAATTCAGCAGCTTGACCCTGAAGGTAGGAGCTCTGATCTTTTAATTATAATGTGGAGTATTTTGCGTACATCAGTTAAGGTTTCCATATCTCATTTTCCTGGTTTATCAAGTAGAGAAAATAATAATTACCCTCTGCATAGCATTGTTAATCCTTCTTAAGGACTTTTAAGCACTATAAAAAGAAAAAAATACCCTGTGATAGCATTCCTAGTAGTTAAGCAATTTGACTGTCTGCAGCCCAGAGGGCTTGTGTGGCTACCAGGGGCTGTAATAACAAGGGTTTTAGACACATATTGATGAGATGTTATTAGTCAGGTCATGTCTCTAGCCTGTTGCTGGGTTATGAGAACTACTGCCTTTGACACTGACAGTTGTGCAACTTCCTTCTGCCTTCTAAAGTTGTTTCCAAGGAATTCCTTTCTTCTGGTTACTGGTAATGATTTTTCAGACAACAGGTCCTGGTCCTGGTGACTGTTTCATCTTTTTTATTTGAGTCAACCAACATCTTCCTTTTTTCCTTCCAGAACTTTTTAATATATGAAATATTTGAATTTAGCAGTGTAGATGCTTGTTGGAAGCAAATGAAAACCAGGAATAATCATTCATTGCTCAGTTCCTCTTAAAGAAAAAAAACAGCCATAGGCTGGAGAGAAAAGAAGGCAGCTAAGGCCAGCCCAACTCTGACCACATTGAGAGCAGGTAGGACAATAACCAGGATGTATAAAGAAGATGTACGTGTTAATTTGGTAGCAGTTTGATTCCCTACATTAAAAAAAAAAAGCAAAAAAAAAACCACCTTTAGACAATTGGTCTCCTTAAAAAGGGAAAAAAATTCTCTTTCAAGTTCACTTGTTCTGCTTATTTCACCCCTTGGATATTTGCACACTCCTAATCCCAGTGAAACTCATGATAGACACCTTTTGAAAATGAAATACAGAATTTACACTTCTTGAAAGCAGTAATAGTAAAGAAACTCAAAGGAAACATATCTTGGGAATATGGGACCTAGTTGGGGAAAGCAAGGCTGGATCTCATCTTGTCTCTGACAGAAAAAGATTGATTTTTTTGTTGTACCCAGAAAGACTTTATTCTGAGTATGGGCATGTCTAACTGATAAACTGAGACCATTTAATCTGACTATTTAACTTAATCTAGTTGTCACCACTTTACAGCTGTTAATCAGTCATCAATTTGCTCTTTATTGGTTCAGCAAACAACAGATTTGATTAGCTAGACTGATTCATGCTGGTTTCTCTGAGGAGGGTCCTCTCACCCTTTTGGGGCCTTGACTAGTACCTTACAAAGTGAGAGCAGTGCGGAGAGTAGTGTGCTCTTACCATGTGGTCCTCCAGCTCTCTGGTAGGATGGTGCAGGACACAGTTGGGAAGGACCTAATGTCCCAAACTGAATGGAAAGGAGAAGGGACCAGGAGTGGAGTGCTGGGAAGCAGCTGAGAGGGAAGAGCACAAGGATGGGGTGAGGTATTACTCGGGAGGACATGGATATTGGGGAGGGGGGAGGGACTGAAGGGTTCGTGTTTGGCTAAGATGGAGACAGGAGGGTTGCTAAGAGCAGCAAGGAACCAACGGCCCGAAAGGAGCCCGCGCTGCCCACTGTGCACAGCGAGAGCAGGAGCTGCTCCGTCCCTGCTCCGTCCCTGCTCCGTCCTTGCTCCGTCCTTGCTCCGCCGCTGCTCCGCCGCTACCCCAAGTGCGGTCAGCAGGTGGTGCAATTGTCTCGGGAGTCGCGTTTCAGGTCTGTTGGGCAATTTTTCTGTGCGGCTGATTACATCCACGGAAACTCACCGGTAGGTGTTGCTTTGACTATGCTAATGCCTCCTCACCCTTCGATGCGAGCGGTAGTTATAGCACTGAGAACTCAGGCGTGGTTCCTAGAGATGGTGATGCAATTGCTGGCGTTTTCCTTTATCTCATCTATATTTTAATTAAGGATACAAACCCTGCGGCTAGACTTAATAACCAGTACAGACATCTCATTTTGTAGATAATGATGAGGTCAATTCAGCTGCAGGGATATAAGTAAAATCTGCACACAGATTCATGCAATATGTTGCATAAAAAAAAAATTTGGAAAGAAAGAGTCTTCTTTCCAAACCACCCAATACCTTTACTTTAACATGCTACTATATGAAATAAAGTTAGTAGGTTTTTGGTTGGGGTGAGGATTTTGTTTGTTTTGGAGGGTTGTTTGTTTGGATTTTGGGGTTTTTTGTTGTTGTTTGTTTGTTTATTTGGTTTTTTGCATTGCTGTGGCATTTTATAACTCCTTCTCCAGAATTCTAGGGTCTCTTGGATCTCCTATTATGTTCCACTACATATAGCTCTGCAGCCAAGCTGTCAACAGATATACACTTGCAGTAAAATTACATTATAAACATCTATGTTATTAATGGCTACATCAGAGTTGTCTTTCAGTAGTTAAACAGTTGTTTGGATAGCTCATGAGACCTTGCTAAACATCCTAGAGTAAAAGCTTCCTCCACAATACTTTGAAGTGCATAGGACTTTTGATGTTGACTTCATTAGTGGTAGGATGAATCTTTAACGTTGCCTATGTATGCTATAAGGATGATCTTGTACTGCATCACTGCAGCTATGAGTGAGTCAATCAGCTATTTAGTGAATCATCTCCTCTTTCTCTAAGGTAATTCAAGTGAACATCATCCCAGGTGCACAGCAAGGATATTCCTGAGATAGAAGAGCAAAAGTTCACGGAGTGCAGTTTTAACTATCTTTTTCAGTGTTCATGACCCTTTCTACCAATCTTTTCCTATAAGCACTACCACTTAAAATTAATTCCATGGTGCTTGTAAAAATGGGTGCTACTGAAGTGCAAGTGTTTATTGAAATGAAAATGTGTGTTTTACATGTCTTACAAAATGTGGTAGCAACTCCATGTGGAGTGAAACAATTCTTCTAGCTCCAAGAGTTGCCTGTTCTTGCAAAACATGGCACTGAGTCACAACACAGGGGACCTGTGGGCTAACTGTCCTCTCTTGTGTGTATTGTGACCTGCAACCTGATGGGAGATGCTCTGTAAGGTATCATCCAGTTATTTGGGCTGGTAGGTCCTTCCTGAGACAGAGGTCTCAGTGATGTGTTGGGGTTAATCTACCCAGCATGTGGACATGGCAGCAGAGGCACCTTTGAGGTCTGAGGATTTATCTGTTCACAGACAGATGACAGGACAGTTGGTCTTTGTAAGCTGGTCTCACAGCAGAAGAGATGGTGGAATTGGTCTGAGTCATAGTCATTAATAAGACAGGCTTTGTTTATAATTTAGGTGTGATTGCTGTAGTAATGTTGTCTGTTTGCGTTAGTCCATTATTACTCATATGAGATACATAACCAAAGTGCAGCACGTTCTCCACCATTTAGTTAAAAGCAGGATAGAGAAATAGCATAGAAAAGAGTTTCTTTGATGTTCCCATGACACTGGCTCCCTAGGATAGAGCCATCTGTAAAACCCAAATCTTCTCTCACCTGTATCGGTCTCCTGAAATGACTGGAGAATTGCAGCTCTGTTCTGTGCTGATTCCCTGGGAAATCAGATGTTTTACTTAGTGGGATAAATGGATTCAGATAATTCAGATAAATCTCAGATATAGCTAGAATGTTACTACATGTGATCATTGAATTAACTTTTTTTGTCTCTAATATTCTAGCTGGCATTGGCCCTATTGGCCTATACATCAACATATTTGGTGTAGTCCTACCATATTAATTACCTTTTCCAGCGCAGCTGCTTAGAGGAGTATACCAGCCTTTTGCAGTCATTGGCTAATGCACACTGGTAATCACAGAATCACAGAACATTAGGAGTTGGAAGGGACCTTGAAAGATCATCTAGTCCACTCCCCCTGCCAGAGCAGGATCACCTAGAGGAGGTCACACAATCGTTCACTTTTTGGTAGCCTCTCATCCATCACTTCACACATGCACTCAGTAACTGGTACAGGGAAACAGTAAACTCCAGTGAGCGTTAAGGTTAAGAATACTGAAGTGTCATATAGACCAAGAATATCAGAACTGGCTGGAGATTTTTGGACAAGTATCTTTGTTGGTGTCCAGCAAAAGCCACCTGAAGAGAACGGATTTTCCAAAACAAGTTAGATGATACATTAATTCTGAAAGTCATGTGCTAAGGGTCTCTAACTAGACATCTAGAAAAACGAGTCACTGAAGCTACTTCTGGAAACCCTCACCAGTGTACTTTGTCTGAAGTCACATAGCAAGTTAAAGGCAGGGAAAAATGAGTAACTGACTTGCTTTCAACTGACCCATGATGCCTTCTTTGCCTACTCATTAGCTTTTCAATGGCTTTTTTCTAGTCTACCGTTTATGCATTTTGTAGTTGCTTACCAAGATACACCATCATTTTCTGCTGGTTTGTCATTTACATTCCTTTTCTGTGCTGCCTCCCCACAAGGAGCAGCCCAGTCAATATGGTGGCATGATAATGCTGTTGGAGCAATTAAGCTAATAATTTTCTCATATTTCCTCTCTCCATCTTTCTGCTGTGTTTCATGTTACACTTGCACATGAAACTCTGATTATAAGATTTGCTTGGTAGTGATGTTGCTTTTTCAAATTGAAGTCAGTTCAGTGCATTGTGAGACAGTCCAGGAATCTTAAGTTTTACGCATTATGCGTGAACATATTAGGGTGGGATTGCTGTTGAAAGTTATTTCCAGGTTTTGGAGTCAGAACTATCAAATCCATGTATTAAGTAGGACTAAAGGAGCTCTACTTAGTTTGGAGGAGGACAAAATTTAGCAAATTTTCCCTATGCGGACTAGCTTTTGTTTTTTGCCTGAGGCTACTCTCACATGTCAGAATTGCAAGAGCACTTGGTGCATGAGGATGCAGTGTCACCTCTGTGAGATTTATAGTAATAAACTTTCCGTGGTCTGTACACAACGTCCATCCTTACTGGAAGCATGAAGAAGCTCTCTCTATCCAGAACATATTTCATCAGTGTAACTAAACATGTAATGTGGTTTTTATCGCTGATGCATTTAATATTTATGGACCTATCAGTTCAGTTTGCTTCATAATACACATGCCATAAAAATTCCTAATACGCTCCCAACCTCTCCAATTTCTGGGCCCCGCTGGAACGCCATCCCTCCCTATGTTTTTCACAACTGCTGCCCATGCTCAGTGCTGGACTTTGCAGCCCCTGTCCTTACTTAAAGTCTGGTTTAATATCCACCACGTTCTGCAGATTTTTATTATTTAATGGAACTCCCTGAGTGAGTAAATCATAATTCTAAACCCCTCAGGAATTCAGTTTTATTAAGAAATTTTCTCCGTCTTAGCAGAATTACATAGTGCACATTAATTAGTCCTTACAACAGCCACTTTCAAGGGTAAGGACAACAAATGTATTATTGCCCTGACAAGGAGGCAGAGAAGTTAAATCTTATTTAAATGAGACATTGGAGCTTTTGGTCTTGTTCTCATAGGTCTTAGAGATGAAGCATGTTCAAGTGAATGGCTGAAGTGCCTGGTTGATCTTTTTGCAAAGAAAATGGGTTTGGAAAGAATTGTGGACCAGTGGGTTAATTGAGGCACGCCAAGCTCACAAGTGCTGGACACTGAAGCGTTTTACTAGCGTATGTGCTGATGTCACTGCAGTGTAAAAGTGTGCAATAGCTTCTGTTATTTTCATTGATTCCTCATTCAGGTCCAAATTCAGCACAGAAAAATGAGCCTGTCTGCTTCTAAGCACGCAGTTAGTCTCAATGTTTTATTTTTACTTTTGATTTTTTTTTTTTCTGGTTGAGCTTGAGTGACCGGTTTCTAACTTTGACATCTAGATTTTTTTATATTCTTAACATGTTTCCTGGAACAGTTTGGGGAATTTTGTTTGGTTTGGGTTTTTTTTTTATGTTGTTGTAGTTTTGGATTTTATTTTTTAAATCATTTTTAATATTGGAATACCTAACAAAAGCACATAGACAGGTTTTAAAAATTCTCTTCTTATGCAGTATTTTCCCCATAAGATGAGAGTGTGTACCTTGTCAGTATTTCTTCCAGTGTTCATCCTGCGAACACTTTTTTAAATACACTCAGTTCAGCATTGATGTATGTATTTGCAGACACTCCTTGTGCTTCTGTCTTCATGATATCTGTATTAATCTGGATTCACTAATTAAAGTTGCTTATCTTCACAAAATCTTGCAAATTCAGGTAGTGTTGTTAACTTCGACTTATAGCTGGGCTCTCTAATCCAGAGACAGGAAGAGTCACATGACCATCATTTTGTTTCTTTATATCTAAAAAATTGAAAATTAAGAAAGAGTTTTAGGAACAGAGTGGGTCCCATTTCTTCTGCCAGTTTAATGTGCAAAGGCAGTGTTTAATTTTGTGCATGACACATAGACACTTTGATAGACAGCTCAGATGCACTTTTTTCAAAATAGCACTTATTTTGAGCTGACATTTTCTTATTAGAAACTTAGTAAAGTTGCATCATATTTCTCAAGAGTGAAACGTTCCTTCTGGTAAACCATATATTTCATCCACAAGAAATATTGCTAATTTTTTTTTTTAAAAGATACTGGAAAACCAGTTCTCATTCTTCCTACTTAGAAGTGACATTCACAGGCATTCCCCTTTCTTGGACACCAAAGAATAACATGCAGGATGTTGCAGAAAACAGGAGCAGGCTCAAAAGCAAATGCAAAAATTTTGTCATTCCAAAAACATGAAAAAGAGCGTGACAGAGATTTGTGGGTTTTGTTGTGGAGTTTTCTTTTCTTTTTTGAAGTAAGAAAGAAGGAAGAGGATACTCTCAGGATGATAGTGAAACATTGCATCCCCAGAAGAAATCACTCCTCATTGTTTTGCTATGCACTTCCTCTGAATCATATTTCATGTATAACCAAAGGCACTGGAAGAAAACCACCTCTCTTCTACTACCAGTAAGAGACTAGAAGCTGTGAGTTGTTTATGAAGTACCTCCTTACCTGATCTCTGGTGGATTGAAAAAGCTATTGTGGGATTCTCCTTTCATGAAGAACCCTTCTGATGTGCTTAGCTAATGCCTCTTGCCAATAGGAGATGTGTCCCACATGGATACAGGGCACAGCAGAAGGCCCCTTCACTTCGGGTGTGCTGGGAGATCATAAAGGAGAGCAGGCAAGGTCCTGTTGATGCCTTCCAATGCAATATTGCAGTAAGCACAGCTTAGATAAAGTTCTTTACCTATGTCTTTTGTGACAGTTTAGAAAAAGAAACATTAGATAAAATGACAAAAACATGTAGTTCAGATTAAACAGGATTCACAGTGTTTTGGAGAACTGCAGAGGAACCCAACTCATTGAGATGAGTGGGCCACACAATGCCCAAAGGAATTTTCAGGTTATCACACCAGAAGGAATAATTTAAACTGTTAATTTATGACATTAGTTCTTACAATAATTGTCATCATGTACTAATTAACTCCAGCTATAGCCCCTAGGTTGACTATGGAAAATGTGTTGAACACAAGCCAGAAAAGTTATTAAATCCTCAGATGCATAAAACCCTGAAAAATACAGTGCCACAGTCAAGGGAATGGCATGGTCTTTGTAGTTTTACTCATTTCTAAAGAATTCAAGATACAAGTAGAGTTATAAGGCAGGCAATGGAAATGTTTAGTCACAGGGATGGTGTGCACAGGCAAATACTGCAGAGCAGGTGGCATGACAAACTATTACAATCATGTGTTCTTTAGCTCATGTGCTCATACCTGCATCAAGATTTCACTGAGGCCAATAGAGCTCCAGAAGTCAGCACTTAGAACCCAAACTGCTGAAAATAAATGCTATAACATTAGACAGGGTAGTTTTTTTCGGAGATACACAAATACTTCATGGGCATGAAGAAGTATCTAGCAATGGAAATGTCACTTACACAGAAGTTATGTTTTAGTTTTCCATACGATGGTTTGTGTCACCTTCCTTGGATGTGTTTTACATTGGGCACTGCTTGAGAACTTAATGGAAAACTTTTATGATCTGTTCAGGACATTCTTGTATAACTAAATGTATAACTCCTTTGATTTAGATAATATTATTGAAATGAATAAGCTCTTCACTTGCATACCTATTTCCAGGACAGTACCTAACTGCTGTAAAGTACTGTCCTGTTATCTGCAATGTGAAACAAGTAGTCAACAGCTGACATGCTTGACTGAACTTCCTCATATTAACATTACTAACCAAGAGTTGGGCTTCTGCTTTATATGTCTCATTAATCTTCACAGAAAATGTTCGCAGAGGACAAGAGGTGTAGGTGGCGTGAGTGGTAGGAGGAAGGGATGTAGACAGTTTTGTATACAAAACATTCCCACCTACTCAAATGGTACTCTGGGGGTGGCTGCTATTTTTAGTCTGAAATTTAAAAGCCACAGTCCAAAAATAAAAGGATGTTACTACAAATAATAAGTCATGCCAGCAGGTCAAATCTGGGCTGTTTTCTTTTCTCTTTTTTTTTTTTTTTTGTACAGTGGATGTGTGGGGGCTGTGAAGATGGTTTGAGCAAGTCACTTTTGAGAATGAAGAACAATATAGGAAACATTAAAAATTCTTTGTGTTGATCATTTCCTTTTTCATAAAAACAGCTGAATGGAACATATTAGTAAAGTTCACATACTGTACACCTACAGTTTATATGTTTTGGAGAGTGTGCTGCGTGCTTCATCCAAGATGCCACAGGAAGATACAGTGCTTATTTTGACTTAATCACTTCTTTAAAAATGTGTTTTAGCATGGCATGTATTTCTTTGCAGCAAGGACTATTTATGACTGAAAATTAGTGCACATTAAATTAAAGATTTAAACGATAACCTGTCAAGCATTCATTCCCCATGAATACACTTGTACCCTTACATGGAGAGTGAAGTAGCCAGTGGTCTCTGAACTTGTCCTTACTTACTCCACCATCATCACCACATGTTTAAGTCCCTCCAGAAGTACTAATTATCTCATTTGTATGTGAAGATGTTAGATGAGTCTCTGACCTCACACTCTCCAACTTTGGGCGCTTAGTCTAAGATGAATTTAGGCACTACTTGGGCTCTAAGTGAAGCCAGTATTGTTAACAGTGGACTAAACCAAACCTGACCTGCAAAGCAGCTTCACTAACTTTTTTTTTTTCCAATCATCTAACTGACATTGAGATGCTAACTTTGTTTCTGTCGATTCCTACCAGGAAATAAAACACCTCTCAGGGTAGCAGCTCAGCAAAGGCTTGTGTTTCCCAGTAGGGACACATTCAGCCCAGGGACAGCTGACACCTCCCAGGTCCAGAAAAGCTGTCATCTTGAAGTGTCTTTCTCCATTCTGCCCCCATCTTTCCCTCCCCATATGACCCACACCATGCACAGCACATGTTCCAGCCCCTGCATCCCTGCCCCTGTGATGCCGTGCTGCTTTGCAGCCCTCGGCAGGAATCTTTCTGTCATGGGGAGGTTTTGCACTTGCCTACAGTGAGTACTGTTCCTGGCAGGAGGAGGCTGACTCCCAGGTTGTGCGTGTGAGAAGCTGACTGCTACTGCCAGCACTACCCCTAAAGCCTGTTGAACCCCTCAGCCCCAATTTCCCATTATGAGACTATGAGTCCTATTGTGTATTCCTGCATACAGCCGTAGGGTTATATTTGTGTATTCTTCTACCTGTGGCGTGCAGGAGTTTGGGTGCTTTCATATTGCTATGTTGTCTGCATGCAGGCATACCAGTTGTGGATGGGAAGGGTAGGAAAACAGATCTTCTCCCCTTGAGACTCAAGGAGAAGGTGGAGAGAAGTTGAAGTGCTGTGCTAAGACAATCATAGAATGGTTTGGATTGGAAAGGACCTTTAAAGACCATCTAGCCAAACCCACATGTCTGGTGTCTGAGCTGAAGGTAGTTCACAATACATCTTATCACAGGACTTGCCATTTTTAAGACTTATGGTTTGTTTTTTTTTCTGTGAAGCAGTTCAAGGCCACCAAGTAATTCAGAATTGTTACTGGACTCAGCTGGAACTGAAACAGAAGACTAAAAGGTGCTGGACTGAGTGTCTGGCTATAAGCATTCTTGTCTAGAGAAAAATAAGCCGGGAGGACAGAGGGTTAAAATAAGCTTGAATTACTAAGGCAAGAATATAATTTAGATTCTGTTGACTCTCAATAACTGTTCTGATGTTTGTTTTGTTTGGCTTTTCTATCTGCATCATGAAATGAAACCCTACAGCTTGAGTTTCAGTGATTTCCCTTTGAAACAAGATAGTGTTTCAACTCTCCAAAGGCTGAAGGCTGAACTCCTACCACAGCTGTGATGGTGGAAGTGAGGAATAATTCCACTGACCTCAGTCTCAGTTGCTCTGGATAATTTTATGAGGCATATCTTTAGCTAGACTTTCCTGTTACTCTTGTATGTGAAGGGGTTTTATGTGGTTTGGTGGTATTTCTTTTTCAATTTTTTTCTAATGATAACACTGCCTTCTGAAAAGCATTAGTGTGACACTCTGGACATCAAAGCCTCTGCTTACAGAGCATGTACTGAAATACAGCCCAGCCAATGCTCTTGAAGCATAACTTGAAGGGATCATTTGTTAAGGGATGAGGATAGTTCAATCTCTAAAGCCACTCAAGACCTGGACCTAAGCAGCTAAACAAAGATCAGTTTGTCTCCAGACTCCTTCACCATTTTTTTTCCCCTAAGTCTGTTGAAAGTATTTTCCGATGTCTTGTTCTTTGAGTTAGTTTGACAATAGACTGGGTAAATTTCCCCTATCTTGTGGTTGCAATTCTAGTTATTTTGGGGAAGGTTGCTGCTCATTCAGTCTGGTTTCTTCAAACACCTAACATGTGGCTCTTACATCCTGTAACACGTGTGACATTTCATACCTGGCTGGTCACCAGGCAGGCTAGTCATGCCTGGTCACAAACATCTAGTTCTGAATTATTTTCTCTCACTGCTTTTCTTCACACTTTTACTCACATTTTCTGGCTTTTGAATTCCAAGGTGTCTTGGTTTGTGGCTTACAGCTCCTGTGGTCTTTGAGCTGGCTGTGTCAGCTCAGAGGTCTGAAGACGGTCTCGGCATGCTGCTGGCATCACCAGAGAGCACACATGGGTCAGGGCAGCAGCTTTCTGTCATGGGAACTCATTTCACTGACAGCTACAGGGGACAGGAAAGGTAGCAGTTACAGAAATACTTCTTAGCTTCTGCCAAGTCAGATGCTTCCATGCAGGGGATATGCACCTTTCTTGGTATAGCAGCTATGCTATCTCCAGTCTTATTAGAAAACACCAATTTACATCTGCTTATCTCAAAGGTGAGGGAATGTCCTGGCCATAATGCATCTTATTTTGTGTTATATTCAGCAGACAGAAAGCTTTCAAAAGCTTCAAGGACTGAACCATTTCTTGTTGATAGAAATCTCTCATTGTGCTCTATCTGTGAGCTTATCTTCTGTGTGAAATCAGAGATCCCTGCATGCCAAGGGTTCTTGCAAAATCCCTCCAAGACAAACTTTGAGGATTTTTTCCCTCTAAACATTATTGTTGCGAAACAGTAGATAATAATTTAGTCTGCCAATAATTAGCAAGTATTTTAATTCCATTTATATATTTTGTGTCATTTCTTAAGTTACACATGTGTACAAAATCTAACTTTCAGTGGATGAAGCTAATGCATAATTCTTAGGTACAGAATTACTTATGGGCAAGTGCTGGGCAAGGGACAAGAGTGGGAAGTTTCTCATTGTTCTGCTGAAAGATGTGGGTTTAGCCCCACTTCCACCCCATTCCCTGCATGTCCTGCCTCCAGATGGGGAAACCTGACCTCACACTGTCATGGCAGCTGGCAGAAGGTGGCACCTCTCTGCCAAAGTCATGCTCACAGCCCCAGGGCAATGCTACTGGCAGGAGTGCAGAGGGCACATCAAAATACCTTTCAAAATAGATTAGAAGTGACAAAGTTTACAGAGAAAAATTGCATAGGAAGAGAATTCCTCCAAGGGTCTGGGGATGGACTGATTGTAACAGATAGCATCAGTTTGGGTTCTTTCCAAGGAATGTATCATCCAACATGAAATGTAAGGGACAGCAGAGTTCCCAACCATGGAGGTCAAGGAATATACACAAGCAATTGAGTACATGCAGGAAGAGATTTTTATTATTGATTAAGCATTTTTTATCATTTCTTCAAAACTATTTAACCTTTTTTTTTAAATTTTATTTTGTTGTCTGGCTTGAATGTTGTAAATATATTTTTATTTCCCATTTCTTTATATACCTGTGGAAATAAGGGAAGTCTCAGAGTAGCCACCTAATTTTAATTTTCCTTGTAAAGCTGTGGTGATCCTTCACACTGGCACACTCCAAGCATGCTCTCAGCTTCCTTTACACTGCATGAGGGAAACTTCCCCAAGGGTAAGAGAATACTGTCTACAGGAACCGCACAGGCCAGTTTGGAAGCTGGTGCTGTGGAGGTCAGCAGAAGCAGCAGCATCTCCATTGGCTAATGGCAATGAGAAAGTTCTCTGGCATGTGGGAAGGCAAGGAGAAACCTCACCTGAACCCCAGGTGTCCCTGTGAAGAAGTGTGCAGCTTTCAGGGACTGTGAGTATGATATTTCAAGTTTGGAAATCTCAGGAAAGATTTGCTGAGGTCAGCCTGAGGTGAAGGATTGCCCAATGCCAGATTGTAGGGAGATATTTTCACTGGCAGGCTCAGCACCTCCTTGATGGTGAGCCAGAGGCAAAGGAGAAATTCAAGGTACTGGTAGTGCATAAGCTGCTCATGTTAGCTGATAGGCATGTGTCCTGAAACACACTTGGCCTTGGGCACTGCAGTCAGTATCACAGGGACACAGTTTCTTCCGTGTAGGACGTAAATCTGATGGCCTCCTCTGAAATCAGCAACCTAAAAGTTTTTATTCCAATATTTTCTTTTCAAGTGGCAGTGATCCTATTGACATGCTGGGAAAACCAGGTTCAAGTCTCTGGGGTTTTTTTTGTGTCTGGGGTGACACAAACTACTGGATATATGCTCATAAGAGGAGATGCTGGGAACAGGAACTGGACACCTGGACTCCATCATATGACACTGCATGTAAAATGTACTATCCTGCAGCAGGACCTCAAGCCTTCATGCTGTATTCCCTCCAATACAAGAGTTTATCTTTATAGTCACTCTGTACTTCTAGAGACTCGATGTGCAGCAGGAAATGTATGCCTTTGTGGCACAACAGATTTTCAAGCAGCGCTATCAGACCTGGTTCTCAGCGAGCAAGCCAAGTAACAAAGCCACATGAAGAATCATAGAGCTCTGTGCCAGATGACTTACCTTGTCTATTAGCTGGACTAATTAGCCCAGATGGAAAGCAATGCTAATGCAGTCACTGCTTCTGTTTTCTGAGCCAGTTTGTTCAGAGCCAGCTCTGATATTTCTACACAGTAGAGCATTGTGTGTGTAGATACATTCTCCAGGCTGCAAATCAAAACACTTTGTAACATCCTCACTGATTGCATAGGCCATTGCTGTCTCATATCTTTATACATCCTGGGACCCCTTGTGTAGAATCTACACATGAAAAAAGCACCCTTTTCCTTGCGTTATTTATTGGTAGAATTGTATTTCCTACCCCAGATGATCTAGATCCCATCTATTTCTAAATGACTTTTAATATGAAAATCCCTTAATGCTTCTGAGAGATGGCTTCTATTTTGCAATGTCATCACATTTTAATCGTTATTTCTAATGTCAATTTTGGCAAGCATATATTCCAGTGTAAAGATTAAACATTCTACGCAGCAGTGCACAAAGCAGACTAAAAAGTAGGCAAAAAGACATTTCTAAATGGGTTATCTTCAGTTGGAAAAAAACTAGAAGGAAAAAATTAAATACTGCTCATCAAAGCTACAATCAATTATGCAAGAATTGAACAAGGGCAACTACTTACTAATAATTCTCTTGACTTTCAGTCATCCTCTAAGAACTTAAAATATAATTTAGATACAGATTATGGAGCAGACCACTGGATTGAAAATGTATAGGAAGGTCTGAGGAAGAGAATAAAGTATACCAAATTGTGCTGAAATCTATATTTAAAAAAACATAACAAGAGCCAGTGAACCTGAAACTGAATCTGTACCACAGCCCTCAAAGAAGAGGCACCGGATGTCCCTCTGCATCAGGGAGAAAGGATGACTTTGCAGGAAATAGGGGATGTGTCCTTTCGGCTATTTACTTGCCAGTGGTGTGGTACCCTCAAGTAAGGATGCTGTGTGACTGTGGTGACTAGCAGAGTGTTCACCAGACAGAAGCATTAAAGTCAGATATGGAGGTGAAAAATACACACTGGTGCCAAATGCGCGTTTCCATGATGACGAATCTGGCTTAGCGAAATCTCTAGAAATTTGTAGCAAATTGCCTGAGAGATGATAATGAATTTAGATTTAAACAAGGAAATTCTCTGAGAAATTTCTCAAGACCTCAGGTGCCACACAAAGCATAACAGATATTGGAGGGCAGATAAGAAATTATGTTCTAGGAAAGTAACTGAGTTTTCAATCACAGCTGTGATTCTGTGCAACTGTTCTTGTAAATGTCAGCACTCGGTGAGGAAGGTGGGTAATCAATAACTTGCATTTGATTAAATGATAATTGGTGCTACCAAAGAGTGTAGTGCATTTTGTGCTTACCTGAGGCATCATCACCAGAAAGGCATCTGGCCTTAATCTACTGTTACTAACAGAAGGAAAATTTCCTTCCTAAGATAGTTTTTTCCACTCTTTACATATTAGTTGTTCCTACCACTAACATAAATATCTTGGGCTCATCTTTATCTAGGACTCCCCTCTTTGTGTCATCTGTAAATTTATCATGGTTATTTTCTTTTTACCTCCATGTCAATGATGGAAATACTCGGTAGTGTTAGTCCAGCATAAACCCTGTTAGAGACATACACCGTTTCATGATGATCTCCACTGAGGACATGTTGAAATCTTTCATCTGGTTATGAATCTCTGCACTGTTTAGGTTATTTCTATTCTATAAAGCCATATTTGTATCAGGGTGTCAATGCTGAAACACTGAATACATTCCTACGCTTTCACTGAATACACATTCATTCATACACATTCCACTGTTTTATCTGAGGTTGACAAATTAAAAACCTTTCTTGCACAGATCTCCCCCACAATGCATTTATTTATTTTTAATGTAAAAAAGACTCTTCCACACTTTTGGAATTTCACTTTATCTGCATTTTATATTGTTAATAACAGCATTTATCAAGAAATATCAGTAGGCCAGAGGTACTCCATAGCCTGTTTTCTTACAGCTCCTGGGTGCAAACAACACAGGCTGTTGATGTAACAGTATTTATCTCAAAAGATGCATGTTAGTATCATCTGACTTATTTGACTGCAGTTCATCATCTTCATGTGATGTGGGTACATCATATCCCTTCCTCCAAATATAAACTAAAACCCTGAACTACTTCTGCTTTTTTCTGAATCATTATTGACAGTTTTATCATTTCCTTTGACTAATGACAGCTAGGGTTTATTTTCTTCCTAGTGAATGTATAAAATTTCTTCTTGCTGTCTCAACTTTACTCCAAATTTATTCATAACTTTAGGCTCTTTTAACAGTTCTCTACCATACCCTAGCAATTGCCTACCTCAAGGCAACCTGTTACGAAAATCTGTCTCTAGCAGGCTATAAAAACAATCCTGTTATGAACACGCTTTCTGGAGAAAAGGCTGCTCACACGTAGCAAGACCTGAGTCACCTGTGACCCAGAAGACATAAGGCCTTGGTAATTGTTTGCCGAGACCATTCATACCTATATGTAGGGTTTTATGGGTGTCAAACATTTCTATGATAAGCAGTGCCCGTTTGAGTTCAAGGAATTTAGAATATTATGTCTTCATCTGAGTAAGCTGCCTGTAGGTGCTGCTGGATGTACTGACTGATCCCATGACAAGCTGAAGATGTCTTTAGTGAAGAGGTAACCAAGCTTTTGATGTTCCAGAAAGCTTTGTAGTTGGGGTGTGGTTTGCATGACCCTGCTAGACCCTGGGAACATGACCTTCACCTCGATCTCTCTGACCACTGCGGCAGTGAAGAGGCCTTTTGCACAAGCCACAGAGAATTAAAAAAAAGAGGGGCAGGAAATAGCTAACACATCACACCTTCAGCACAATAGCAGAACCTAGGCTTGATGTGGTTCTCGTAAATCAGCTATGTTGATATGCAGTAGGGGGGAAAGGAGAGAGACGGAGCACATACGTCATATGGAACTGACGTTCCATACGTCAGAGCAACTGACATCATCTACCCAGATTTTTGCAAAGCATTTGATGCTGTCACGTGTGATATCTTCGTCTATAAATTGGAAAGACGTGCATTTGATGGATAGGCCACTTGGTGTATAAGGAATTGGCTGGGCAGTCACACTCAAAGAGTTGTGGTCAATGGCTCAATGTCCAAGTGGAGATCAGTGACGAGTGGTGCTCCTCAGAGTTTGGTACTGGGACCAGCACTGCTTAACAACGTTGTCAGCAACGCAGACAGTGGGAACAAGGGCACTCTCAGTGAGTTTTCTGATGATGCCAAGCTGTGTGGTGCAGCCAACATGCTGGAGGGAAGGGATGCCTTCTAGGGGGCCTTGACAGGCTGGAGAGGTGTGCCCGTGCAAACCTCAGGAAGTTCAGCAAGGCCAAGTGCAAGGTCCTGCACTTGGGATTGAGAGCAGCCCTAAAGAGAAGGACTTGGGGGTGCTGGTGGATGAGAAGCTCGACATGAGCTATCAATGTGCGCATGCAGCCTAGAAAACTGACTGTCTCCTGGGCTGTATCAAAAAAAGCATGGTTGAGGGAAGTGATTCTGCCCTTCTACTCTGCTCTAATGAGACCCCATCTGGAATACTGCATACTTGGATGGGGCTTTGGGCAACCTAGTCTGGTGGAAGGGGTTGGAACTAGCTGATCCTTGAGGTCCCTTCCAATTCTAGCCCTTCTATGATTCTGTGATTCTCATCGCCTAAATGTAAACACTGAATGCCATTTGAGGTACTCTGAGGGCTCCAGGGCCATGTCTTCAGCTGTAGCTCCAAGGACATGTGTGTCTCATAGCTATGGATATATCATACCTTTAAGCAATTTAAATGGCAAAAACTGCAAATCTTTAGGCACCTGAATTAAGCCCACTGAGTGGGAGTCAGATTAGTGCACTTTGAGTTAGCTAAGTGGAGTTCTCTTATTTGCAAATAAAATTTCCTTCCTAACCAGTGAAAATCTAGCGAATGCACTCTGGTAGGTTGAAGAATAGGGGGACACATTTGGTTAAGATGAGTAGTTTGATCAAAATATTGACTAGAGACAGGTCACTATTGCCTCAACAGGGGCACACTGTGGCTGGTTAGATGCCTTGGGTATCCTAACTTGGCCCTGGCTGCTGCCTCTGAGGTACAGGCCCAGTGTCATAGCTACCCTCCCTGTGTAAATGTCACAGATACTATAGGACACCTTAAATAACATTAGCCATTTATGTGTAGGCAACAGGAAAGCTTTAATGAAGCCCTAGAACTCCCCTCCCTGCAAAGGAACTTTACAACTTTACCCGTCTAGTTGACAGACAGATAGTTACATTTCTGTATCTCAGTCTGGAGCTGAATCTCACCTGCTGTGTTTGACACAGGACAGGGCTCACGTCGGTTAAGATAATTGTAATTTCTAAGCCTAATGTTGTGCTTAGTTTGGCTCAAAAGATAGCATTTTTGAATTGCATGTTAAAATGTAGCTGCTGTAGGGAATACTTTGAGTAGTTATTTTTTTAACCTATTCTCCTGGTTTCAGCTGGGATAGAGTTATTTTTCTTTACAGTACCTGGTACAGTGCTGGTTTAGATTTAGGATGAGAATAATGTCGATAACACACTCGTGTGGTTTAGTTGTTGCCAGGTAGTTTAGCATTTACACAAAGTCAAGGGTTTTTCAGTGTCCAAAGCCTGGCCAGGTACACAAGAAGCTTGGGGAACACAGCCAGGACTGGCCAACGGAATATTCCCCACCACAGAACGTCATGCTCTGTATGGAACTGGGGAAGTGAGCCAGGAGGTGGGACTGTTGGGCATCAGATTTATTTATTTTTTCTTTTTGAATGTTTTGAGTAATTGCATCTATGCATCACTTGGGGGGGGGTTGGGGGTTGTTTTTTTTTTTTTTATTAGTTCTCCTTCTTTGTTATCTTATTGAACTGTCTTTATCTCAACCTAATTTTTCCATTCCACTCCCCATCCCTTGGAGGATGGTGGTGGTGAGCATGTGGTTTCATGGTGCTGAGTTACCTGCTGGGGTTGAACCATGGCACCTATGCAAGATATGTCATAGGCTCAGATGGTCTATTTGCAGAAGCAGACTTCACCAGCACTTTTCTGTCCTTCTCAAGTAATTTGTGGACAGCAGGAAGACAGGGAGGGGAGAGTATTAACATACCTAGCAGTGTACACTCATGGCACGAAGCAGGCACATTAATATTATGTGAGCAAGAAGCTGCAATGCTGTATGATTGGCACTTGTAAAACAAATAACAGATTCTGCCACCTCATTTTTGCTATCCTTTACTCCTAATGCAAAGGGATGTCTTGTGATAAAAGAGGATATCATAAAGACTTTTCCAAGCACTGGTCTGTTCACAGCAGAGACTGTGTCTTTCTACTTCTGCAGACACATTGATTCTGATTGAGGAAAAATCCTCACCACTATCCCGGAGGGAAAAGTCACTGGAAATGTTTTGTGACATCACTGAATTTTGTGTGAGCAGAAGCAGAGGAGAAATGCCTCTTTTTTTCAGTAGTTCAACATGTTGCCAGATAACTCTGCCCTGATGCATTGGAGAAAATCTAGCATTGAATGAAGATGGTGGGAGTTAATGAATGATTACTTGTATATAACATATATTTCATGAAAACATTTTAAATTGAAAAAAAATAAGCTTCATAACATTAGGTGCTGTAAAGCAAGGTGAAGGTAAATTCATTTCATACTGAAAATATGTGGTTGTCTTGATTTCAAAAAATTGACCCAAAAATTATTGTACCAAGAATAGAAATAATGATAACAAAAACCTATGGAGAAATAAAATGAGCACTGACTGTTTACAAATTAGTTTGAGATGTGAACAGCTCAAGCCCTTCAGAGTTTTTGAAGTAGGAATGAAATCTTGCAGGTAATGACAGTTATTCTGCACTGAAACTTCTGTTACCTTTTTTCACCAGCAGTTCAGTAGCCTACATGTTTTCTAAAAGTTTTCCTACAGACCTTCAGTTGTTTAACTATGTTTTGTGTATACTATTTTTCTTACCATTATTGTTATCTGTTCTTGATATGCAGATAAATATTGCTATAGAGATGACTGATAGGCTTCAAAGATCAGATTGGACCTAATTCCTCCTATGTCCTTATTTCATGTTGCAGTGTTCACAATCTATGGTCCTAGCATCAGCTCTGGTCTGTAACTCCACAGCATTTCTTGTGCTTGCTCTTGTTTATAGTGTTAGCCTATATTTTATCTATTTCAGCCTTAAGACTACATAGGGCATGGATATAATTTACTGTTTAAATAACTTTGTCTCTTGTAAAGCTTTATGTTCATTTATGGGTAGTAAAATTATCTGAAAGTGATGATTCATAGAAAATGCCAACTCATGTCTCTCTAGCCTCTATTCCTGGTTCAAGGCTCACATAATTTCATCAGGACTGTTATAATTTGGTGTGTAAACTTGCCTCAAAAACACTGCATATCAAATACATTCTTCAACCTAAAGTGGGCTATTGGGGTTTGTAGTCATCTGTATTGTCTGTCACAGAGTATGTGCTCTTCAGAGCTGGACTGCACAGTACCAGAGAGCTTCCCCAAGGAGACAACTCTCCTTTGTTCATTTCTGGCTGTGTTTTTTGCTTATTAGTTGAATTCTTGGCACAGTTGTTGGACAGATGTCCACAGCAGTCACAATCACAAGATTGTTTTGGGTCTTCTGGTTGTTAGGTTTGGTTTCCAAGAAACATTCAGTTCCGTCTTCATTTTCTGTGCCCTTTTGAGACATAGCTGTCTCCACCACCTTTCTGAAGGGCAAGGCAATCTTCTACACAGTTATGAGTATACAACTTCCTCACCCAGATAGCACTGTCATGTCACAGGATTTCAGTTATTGTATCCAGTCCACAGATATTCTAACCCAAGACTTTGAGCTGTTTCTATGAAAAGGACAAAAAAAAAAAAATCAGAGATACTACCTCTGCAGAGCTTTTACTGTTTGTACTAGCTTCACATGGATCTTACAGAAAGTCCCAGCAAAATTCATGCTGAATATAGCAGGCAATGGATTGAGCCTGATGAAATATAATGTGATGGGGTCAGGTGTTGAGAACCCATCTACTGGTACAGTGTATCAAGGGCTGCAGAAATATCAGCCGAGATGCTCTCACAGTGACAAGGAAACAGTTACATACTGGATCTCGAGAGCAGTGATTATAATGTAAGAACACTTGTAATCATCATTTTTAAGGTCCATCTAGACCAGTACTTTATTTCTGTCACATAGAAAAGAGTGAAATTTTTGAGAGAAACATTTTTTGGCACTTTTTTTTTTCATGTCTGATGATGGGTTTTTCCCTGGCTCACTTGCAACCATTCTGAAGTCCTGCATCCACAGCATCCCGAGGCAAGGAGATCTGAAACGTGATCGCACAACTACCATCTTTTGTGGTATTTGTCTAGACCCTTTTTGCAGTGAGGAAAGTAGCATTGCACACAGCTTCCAGGCTGTGGAGTTTGCTGGATTTATACGGTGGCACGAGGCTGTTCTCCGCTTTGTTCTTGGTTCCCTTGCTGATAGTCACTAATGTTCTGTTTGCAGTTTTACCCTTGCTGAGCATTAAACCACCAGTTTTTGGAACTATTACTGCCTATTCCTCATTCCTCAGTGGTAATAACCAGCTCAGGGCTCATTTTATATGCTGTTAGGAAGATTCTTGCAATTATTTGCACTGTGTTACAGCTTGCTCTGTTGCTCAGTATTAAGTCCTTCCTTACAGTCAGAACTTATCTTTACTACTCCAAATAACTAGATATCAGCACATTTTATCACCTCTCTTCTCATAGTAAGTTTTGTATTACAAGACATTTATCATATCAGATATGACTATGCTGAACAGCTTTATTTCCATGCCAATTCCCAAGGAAGGAAGCTGCCTTCCTTCACTGTGAAAACTCTGTTCAAGTCCTGCCTTTTTTTCCCCCCTTCCTTTAGGGTTTTTTTTGGTTTTCATTTTTGGAGTTTCATTGCCTTTGGTGTTCAGCTTCTTGAAAAGTCTTTGACAAATAACTACTCTGAGGGTGCTTTAGGAATCTATATAATCTGTATCAGCCAGATTTCACTTTTCACATGCGTAGGGACTCCTATGGAGAACTCCAACAGAGGTGTAAGTCTTCTTTCCAAGACTCCTCCTTAATGCATGATCTTTATTTACTCTCCTAATTCTTTTACAACACACTTTATTAATTCATCCTGGTCCACATGCCATCTCTGTAGATCCCTGACTCTCAAAGAACCATTAAAAAAAATCACAAACACATTCGTTACTTTTCTCAGTGCTGATTTTAAACAAGAGGTTATACACCATACTTTGAGTTATATTCACTTAAAGCTCTTGGGAAAATATTGTCTTATTGTGGTGATTATCTGTTTATCTTGTTCATTTAAACTTTAGCCCTTCCTACCAATCCTGCAATTTGTCATTGATTTTCCAATAAATCTTCCTAAAGTAAAGGTCTTGCATGGGGATGTCCCTAACTCTTTTAGAGAAGTAAGATGTCTATTCAGCTTTTCTGTAATTCCTTGCTATGGTCTTATCTTCTCTGAGGGTACCTTTAAACATTAATCACATATTGACTCAATCAATTCTCTGGTATACTTCCAGCTCATGGTGCATTTGGGACATACTCCTGGTTTTATACTTTCTGCAAGTTGTTCTTGAACAACAGTTCTGGTGTATTTAATTGTGACCTTATGCTCTTTCTATTTATTATTTTCTTCATTTGGATGTGCATCAGTTTTCAAAGGATGCTGTAATAAATTCTGCATCTTTTCAGGATGAATAAGCAATAAAAATATGTACAGTTTTGCTCAGTTCAAAAGCATAATTACAGTGAGGATTCTTGCCAGGAAGAAGCTCGAAGTTTCTCAAAGTTGAGAGAGTTACATAGCCTTCATACTGTCTAACAAGAATTTAAAGATATTTATGGGATAAACACAGCAAGCATAGCTTAAATATGAAGAAAGATTTAAGGAAGGGCATAAGAGTGTGAGCACAGTCAAAGGGCTAGGTAATGGGGATCCAGTGACTCAGGTTGTTGGGAAGCAAAGCTGAAAACTGCCCTCGTTTCCATAGCAATACTTGCCACCCACACCAGCAACTTCAGCTGTCTCCACCGTGCTTCCTCACACGAGTTCTGATGCTGCTGCTGCTTTCAACCTTGGGCTGCTCCTCCCTTTTGTTGTGCCTGAAACCAGCCCTGCTCTTGACAGATGCCTCTTTACATGATACTGAAACCCTTAGCCACCAGTTTTTTTCCAGTGGTCATGCCTTCGCAAGCACACCTGGAGCTGAAGAGCTCTGAAAGATTGTATTACTGTGATGGATCTTGTGTCTTTCCCTTCACTCTTTTTAGTGTGAGACATCATAAAAAAGGCTGTAGTTATATGAGTACTAATTTCTTGATGGAAACTTCACAGCCATGTAAGATATATTGCTTTGCCAAGTTGAAAATAATTTTACTCACTAGCAGCAGACTGGAATTGTTCTGATGACTTCCGCTACCATGCAGCTTGCTGTAAGAGACTGGAAAGAGTAGGAGGAGATCACAGTGTGGTGCACTCAAATCACGAATCGTATGTCAGAGGTTTAGCAGTGTGGTATCTGGGATTCTCTGACCCTGCAGCCACAGCTAGATTTTGTTTACTCAGTTTCAAAAGAAAAGAAAAAAAAAAAAAAGAAGAGCAGTTTATCTGGAGACAAGTTTCACTGCTGCTATAAATCTGGTGTTTACTGTCATTCATGTGCTTAGTGTGAAAGCCTTTACTGTATTTTGGATTATGGGGCAATATTTTTTTGGCACATACTATGGAAATGGATGTTTCTCACCTGTCTTATCAGAACACAAGTTAGAAGATGAGGTCATGTGGGAAAGATTCATGTTCTCTGCTAATAAGATCTGGCAAGTTAAGGAAAATGTGTTCTTCTAGTCTCAATAGTGGCCTTCTCACTTAACAAGTATAATCATGCAGGCTGAAAATCCCAGCTATCCAGAGTGTGGTTACTTCCTCTGAAGACCAGCTGGATGACAGAATAATTTCCTGGAATTTTTATGAATCTCAGTTTTTCAAATAATTTTCATGTTTTTCATGCAACTGCAAAACATGCTAGTCAAACTGACACCCCTGAGTCTCCCATGACAGAACATAGTGATACAGAGGCCAAACCAAAGTTATAGCTGCTTCTATGCAAACACACTGAAAACCATCCAGAAGAGACTGTTGTCTTCTGTGGCAAAGAATGATACAATTTGATTGCAAATGCAGTGCAGCAAAAAAGGAAGGGAATAATATGTGTTTCCAGCAAGAGTAATGACCACAGACAGATCACTTGCCTCTCATCCTCCGCATCAGCAAGACTGTAATATTGAAGACATGGAAGCATATATTAGCTGTCAGCCAAACACGCTGGAGAAATATTAGTGAGTTTATTTCCTTAGAGCTTCATCTGGAAAGCGTGACAGAAATAGGAAAAATGCCTTTGCAAAACCTTGCTTTTTCTGGCATACTTCCTCCATCCATAATGAATTGTTCTTTCTCTGCGGGGATACATTTGGGCCCTGGAATAGGTTATGTAACTTAAATTAATTGCAGTATTTGTCAGCATTAAAATACAACAACACAAAAGCTAAAACTTAGGCTTTAGTTTTACCAAAGGCTTGGTAAAAGTCAGACAAACACAACAGATAATACCATGAATGAAAGCATTTACTCCTTTTTAGATTTTTCATATTTCTCTGGCATGGGCTGGACTCGATGATCTCTCAAGGTCCCTTCCAACCCCTACAATTCTGTGATTCTGTGATTTCCCAATGGCTTGCTAAATCCTTTGAGCTTCAGCTTCTCTGTAAAAGTTTCTTTCCTTGTTTTTCATGCAGCCATGTGGCAAAGAATCTGTAAAGAACTCAGTATAAGCTGTGTGCACCTAACCAAGCATCATCCAAAATGCAAGTCTGGGGTGGGGCTGAGTGGAGTGGGAGGGTTGCTTAGTTTTTGGTTTTGTTCATCTGTAATTCCATTGGTCCAACCCAATCAGGTATAAGCAGAGATTCTGCAAGAAACAGAAAGACTGATCCATGTCTTAAGGTCAGGAAATCATAGATCATAGAATCATAG
>VXBZ01007595.1:364212-377353 GCA_013399135.1 Heliornis fulica | reverse complement strand
CTGCAAGGCTCCAAGTTCTGGTGTGGGTTTCTGTGTGGTGCTGTCACCAAGGTGCCTCAAGGAAGCTGAGGTGGGCTGATGCTGCAGGGAGCTTTCAGGGGTTAGATGGAGCAGTCAGAAGGATGTGAGTAGGGCAGAAGCATGGAACAGGCATCAGCTGGCAGGGTCATCCCCAGTGGTTGCTGTGGTATTTTCATTTCTGGTGGTGGGTGCTTGTTCTCAAGTTCCTGAGAAAAACCTCCTCAGTATTGAGGTATTGGCAGGAAGCAAGCTAAGAGCAAGAGCTTCTTCCCTTATGTGTATCTTCATCTGCCTCTTCTATCTGCTTGTCAGTACACACAACCCCGTTATCTTCTGCTCTGGAGGGATGCTGAGCTCAGGGCTGGCTCANTTTTAAAACCAAAACAACCCAGGGAAGCAACCTGTCACCTCTGCAGGTGTCTCAGCCTCCTCTCGACCACTGCAAGGCTCCAAGTTCTGGTGTGGGTTTCTGTGTGGTGCTGTCACCAAGGTGCCTCAAGGAAGCTGAGGTGGGCTGATGCTGCAGGGAGCTTTCAGGGGTTAGATGGAGCAGTCAGAAGGATGTGAGTAGGGCAGAAGCATGGAACAGGCATCAGCTGGCAGGGTCATCCCCAGTGGTTGCTGTGGTATTTTCATTTCTGGTGGTGGGTGCTTGTTCTCAAGTTCCTGAGAAAAACCTCCTCAGTATTGAGGTATTGGCAGGAAGCAAGCTAAGAGCAAGAGCTTCTTCCCTTATGTGTATCTTCATCTGCCTCTTCTATCTGCTTGTCAGTACACACAACCCCGTTATCTTCTGCTCTGGAGGGATGCTGAGCTCAGGGCTGGCTCAATCTCTGTGCCTGCCTGGGCTCCTTTTGTCCTTTAGGGACTGCTGGCAGTTACTGACATCCCACCCCATCAACTAGTCAATTTGAGAAGCTGCTCAGGCAGGATAATTACTTTTGAAAACCATCTTACTGATCCAGTAGACCTTCTGAGTGTGCTTCTAATCCCTGGGGCTCTGCAGGAGATGCTGAGATCTCTCTGGAAATCTCTCTGGAAAGTTAGGCATTTGGGGCTGGGTTTGTATATTTTTTGTGTGTGTCCTGCTAGACCTTAGAGCAAAAATGCAGTTGTGTTGCTATTGTCTCATCTGCCTGGAGTTTCATGTAGATGATGATGTGGTTAAAACTTGCAAAATGTAGGTCCTGGTGCCAGTCACCAGCACAACTGCACTTCCAAGGTTCTTGGAAGTGCAGTTGTGCTGACACCATCTCATGACAGTTCCTTTGGCTACTGTGAACACTCTGGATCTCTGGTTATGGAGCTCAGTACAGCAGCCCTGATCCAGAAAAATGTATTTACACCTTAGCAGGGCAGATGCTGTGTCCTGTTTCGAGAGCGCTCGGCCACGCCGTTGGCCGTCCCCGCAGTGATAAACAGCCCCAATAAAAGGCAACTCCACCCACAGGGAATCTTTTCATCGAGTCAAGTCTGTGAAATTTTTATGGGCACTTCCCCCTGCTGTGCTTTTTACAGGAGACATTACTGCTTTCTAGAAAAGTCTTTGTAACACCTTTGAAGTGACGTATTCACTGAATTAAATCAGGCAACAAACTGGGTAAATTGGGGATAAATTAAGAAAACAAAGCAAATAGGAAGAAAAGTGAACTCATAAACACAAGCAGGAGCACTCACTCCCAGCACTCTCTCCTGCTCACTGATAGACAGGTCTTAGACTCATGGATGCTTTTCATACCTGCAAAACTAAAAGACACAGGGAATATAAAGGACATTTTTCTGCTTACATATGTTTAATCATATGAGATTGTAATTTCTTCAGGACTGGAATATTTTCTCCCCAAAATCATGTGAAAATTTATGGCACTACATATCGTGGTAAAGGAGTACAAGGAGGAATGCTAAAATTAGGAGGGGGAATTGCTGTATCTGCAGCTTTCCTTGGAACTGTTCTGAGTGAAAAGTAATCACTAATCCAGATTGTGCCGGGGTCAGGTGAGGAAAGGGCTCCCTGTCCAACAGCACTCTCAGCCTGAGGCCCCTGGAATGATGCATTAGCTCTCACTGAGGTTGCAGAACTTACTGGAAATGCTTATATCCCTTTACACTCCAGCCCAGGGAGTTCTGAGCCTTACAGTGGGTTTAACATCTCACCCCTGTCTGTTGGTGAAAATTCAGAGCTGTGTCACATCCTTCACCCCAGAACTGCTCCTGAACATAGGTGGGGTCTGCCACAGCTTGGGCAGGTGGTGTAGGTACAGCCTTACCCTGGTGGCTGTGTGGGCCTGCTGCTTTCAGCCCATCTGCAGCTCTCCCATTCCTTTGGAACCTGCAGCTCTGATGGGTCCTGCTTACCCTGGGAACACCTCACCCTCCAGACAGCACATTCATCACCTCAGGTCCAGCTGGAGGAGATGCTGCAGTGTGTTCTGTCTCTGGAAGGTACTTCTAGGTGGAACCCAGCCCCTCTAGGCCTGTGTTGTCTTAAAAACCAGAGTGAAGGAGTTTTCAGAAGGGGAAACTGAGTTTTGTAATTCCCGAAAATCTGAGTCATCGCTTCCCGCTGCCAGTTACCACTTCAGGAGCTCAGTCTGCCAACTGTGTCCCAGTAAGCAGAGGAAGTGGCAAATATTTGGATATTGTCCAAGAAGAGAAGTTCTTCACAAATATTTCTTGCTGTTACAGTGGTAGGTGGGAGTCAAATGTGTGTTGCCCAGAGCTCTGAGGAAGGCATCGCACTGCACCGGGCTGTTACTGCACAGCAGCACCTCTTCTCACTGCAGATGCCTTTAGCTCCTGAATTAGTGCAGAATTCTGCCATCTCTGGCAAGACCTGACTGCAGATTGGGTAGGACAGAATAAAGCTGTATGTAAAATGCAGCAGGTTATAGGCATCTTTGCTTTCAAATGAAGCTGCAAGCTTACAGCTTCTCTGCCAAGCACAGTAGCTCACCACACTGATGCTCTGCAGACTCTGGCAGGGAGAATGCCTGATGCATTCAGCTGCTTCAGGACTTTTCAGATTATTTACCTGATTTACCTGAAAAAGCTGAGCTGATGAAGGTTCGGACCAGCCTGGAGGACTGGAAAGGCCGAGGAACCAGCCTCCCACAGAGAAGATCCCAGCATGGGTCTGGACTGGAGCAGGCTTTCCAGTGTCTGACTTCCAAGCTGCTCTGTTTCCCAGGCTGTGCAGCCTGTTGCTGTTTCTGTTTGTTTCAACAGGGGTTTCTGTATTTGTTCAGAAAAGGAACAACAACACTGTTTTCTCTGTGTCCTGTGGAAACAGAGATAGTGCTGTACCAGCCAAGCAGATTCACTCACTCAGAAACACTTTCTGCTTCCCCATTTCTCCCAGGAGACCATAATCTATTATTTCTGTGGCTTTTTGCCCTTTCCAGGAAACTGAACTGGGCATGTCAGAGAAAACCAGTATCAGCCAGAGCAGCTGCTGTGGTTTTTCTGTTCCTCTCATGAAAGGAGATTTAGGAGACTGGTGTCTATCCATGTCTGCACTTGCTGTATCTCCCTGGCAAAGAAAGGAATAATTAAAAAAAATTAGTAATCTGTGTTTATGTGCAGACAATACTTGATTAATCTCCACAGTCATTTAGCCAAATAAGAAGAGATTAACCACCATCCTAATCCATCAGAAATCAAACAGGCAGGGAGACAAAGCGTCTTACCCCGAGACAGACATCGCAGGGCTGACATTAGGGTTTAGCCTACATTAGTCTAAATCTAATTTAAGCCAGGATTAGGACTGTAAACTCATGGGTTTTTAGACTGCTCTTCAAGGTGTTGTGATGTGTGATGTGCTAGATGCAGCTCACACCACATCCACCTGCCACTGTTACTGATTACACCAGTTCTTGTTGCTAACAAACGTAAGGAAATTGGCTCACTCACTGATTCAAGCAGTTGGTTGCTGTGGGACCAGAAGTCCCCAACTAGCAGATCTTTTTTTGGAACATCAAGATCTGTCTCTCAGTTGAGAAGCATCAGGGGCTGGGATAATTGGAGAAGCAGCAGCTTGCTTTCTGCAGGAACACAGTGTGTGTGTTGCTGGTGAGCTGTCTGGGATTTGCAGATCAAAACCAAACACAATCAACCAACCAAATCTTTCCCAGGGACATTCTGGATTTCCTCAGGCTGTACAAATTTTCAAGCCTCTAAACATATCAGACCTGTTTCCCTGCATTCCATGTCTGTTGTCTGCCTGTACCCTGAAGCTAAGATGAAATCTCACACTAAATCTAAGATGAATTCTTCGAATTCAAATGGCCTGCTCTCAAAAAGCATTTCCTCTCCAAACTCTTTGGGGACATAGAGGAAACAGGCAGTGGCCACCATAGCAAATACTGGAATGGTGGTTTTTTAGGGATAAGTGTGAGAGATCCAAATGCAGAGGTGTGAAAGAGAGGCCAGACTCCAGGATATTCCTGAAAGTTGATCTTAGCACTCACCACATCTCTTTTTGTCAGAAATGTCATCACAGAGGTGAAGTGAGTAGCAACTGTGAGTCAGGTGGCAGCGTGGGCTCTGGCGTGACAGGGAACTTGTTTTCTCATCTGTCTGTTCCCGGAGCCATGTCCCCCAGCAGCTTGCTCACAACCTGCTGCTCTTGGAGACCACATGAGAGCTGGATTAAATTCTTAGCTGGGAAGTGATTTTGTGGGTGTTACCAAGGAAGAACTGCACTGTTGGTGTCTAATGAAATCCAAACCCCTTTAATTGGCCTTTCCTTACAGTGGATGTGCCACAGGACAAGCCAGATGTCCTTGGGGCTGATGGTAAGAGTATCCTAGAGAGGCAAATATCAACCCTCTGTGTTTGGTATCAACAGAGTTTTCTCCATGCTGGTAGTTTGCCATGCCAGTGTCCTGCATTCCTAGTAGAGATGGAAGAGGCTCATACTAAATGCAAACGATCTAAGTGAGCTTTCTAGAAAATCTTTTATAGATGTGCATTCTCATTTCTCACTCTTTTGGCAAAGAACTAAAATATCTTGACAAAAAATCCTTGCTGCAGCAAAAGCTGGATGTGTGAGGTTGCAGAAGTGCCATGCTATGCCAGCCTCACTTTCCAGGTAATCCTCAGCCTTGTGCCCTTCAGCAGCCAGACAGGTCCTTCGAAGGCTAACACAGGAACTGTCAAGCAGGGAATTGTAGCCAAGGGTCCAAGTAAAGGTGTGCTCCTGTGGGTCCCACCAAGCTGTCATCAGTAAAGCTTCTATGTGCTGTGTGTGTTGTTTGGAGTGACACAGGTCTGATCTAGTGCTTTACCCCTTTAAAGCACCATACAGCTATGAAATAGGCTTCAGGAAAAGGCAGCAGGTATTTGGCAACAAATCACCTGGCAAGTCCAGAAAGGAGCAATTTCTGTGTCGCTCAGGAGATGGTCATGGTAACATCCATCCTTATCTTCTGGGTCTTTCTGCTTAGCTGGGTTCTGTGGTTCAGTTGCTCTTTGGGCAAGACACAGGAATGCAGGTCCTGGTGGCAACTTGAGGCCATGACCTCGAGTTCTGTCGCCAGTAACAGGCGACAGAACTCGAGGTAATGGCCTCAAGTTGAGCCAGGGAAAATTTAGTTTGGATCTTAGGAAGAACTTCTGTCCTGAGAGAGTCCTCAAGCACTGGGACAGGCTGCCCAGGGAGGGGGTTGAGTCCCCATCCCTGGAGGGGTTTAACAGACGGGGAGATGCGGTGCTTGAGGACATGGTCTAAGGGTAGACTTGGTGGCGGTGGGTTAATGGTTGGACTGGATGATCTTAGGGGTCATTTCCAGCCTTAACAATTCCATGATTCTGTGATTCTAACACTGAAGGGGAAAGGGGAAGACCAGGAGGGTGTTGCTCCAGCTTGGCGTTGTGTTGGCTTTGCCCTCTCTCACATAAGCTCTTCAGTGTGGAAATGCATTCTGGGTTTTTTACAGTGAAGAGTTACCAGTGTTTGCTGTAAAATGAGCTGGGTTTGCTGTAAACACAGTAAGTGCTGCAGAGCTGCCCCTGAGAGTGCAGCTGGTCTGTGCCCACGGGAGAGCTGTGGACACTGCGCTGGGCTCACGGTGCCACGGGAAAGGGCAGCCTGTCACTCACCGAGAAACGCTGAGTGCAGCAACCCAGACACTTTGCCTTTTCCATCAGGCAACCAGGGCCTCTCTGAGGATTAAACCTACTGCTAAATTTAGCTACCTCTCACCAGAGTTAGTATCAGGAGTTAGCAGATCAGAACATCTTTGCAGGGAATGACGTGTGTCCCATGGAAGTCTAAGCCCTGTCACGCTTCTCCCCTCCCCTGTGCTGCAGCTGAGCTTGGAGCCGGGGACGTTCTGCCCGGAGTGGGACTCTTGAGACATCACAGGACTTCTCAAAGCACTTGAAATACCCACTCCCATCAGCCTGCTCTTGGTTTGTCCAGGGCCTGAGCAAAGTATGTTCATACCACTGAGTGTCACAGGAGACTAGCACGTCTCTGTGGAGGATTTTTCTCCGTGTATCTCATGCTGTCCCCCTCTTCCACTGCTTGGGTCACACAGAGACTTTAAATCCCACACTCCAGTACAGCTTCTTTTCTCAACTGCTCTGATAAGTTTAGAAGTACTAACAAACATTTCAATAGTTAGATCTGGGGGGAGACAAGCAAAACTCCTCAGAAAATAAATAAACTACTCAGAAAATAAATAAACTCGTTAGAAAATAAAGCACCCTTTGCTTCTTGGGGTGAAGGGCACCTGTCTGGAACTGTACCAGACTACTGTGGAAATTCAAGACAGCTTCTAAGTCTCACCAAATGAAACATGGGACTTTCACTACTAATCCTGTTCAGAAATGGTACTTTGAAGGGAGACAGCACTGTAATTTTTACATCTCTTGGAATGTTTCTCCTGCCTGTTCTTGGTTATCAACTATGATGTGACTTCACCCAAGACACCAGGAGCCAGGACTCTGGCACTGAGCAAGCAGAGCAGCAGCTAATGGTGCCACACTAGGTAAAGTCACACGTGGTCAAAGCATTTTGATTTTTTCCAGTTTGAAATAGAAACTCCACACACCATGTTACTTCCATTTATTTATAACACATTCAGGCAAACTTGCAGGACATATCAAAGCCTGATCTCTCTTCAGACAGAGTCATGTTGTCATTGGGTCACACAGACCAGATCGGAGCGTGCGGCGTCTGCGGCTGGCAAGGGTAAAGGTAACACACATGTTGCCTCAAGTGCCAGTGGACAGAGTCACTTCACAGCTTTTATTTGTTGATGGCTTTTATAAAACAAGATTCCTATTGAATTAACCATCCCATAAAACATTTAGACTTCTGCAGGCTAGTGATACCTCAGGTTTCAGCAGACCAGTATCTGCAAAAGCAGACAGCAGGGTTGGCAGGTGGAATTCCTGTTTTCTACTGAAGGGGAGGGAAACTCACAAAATTAAGGCACTGTCAAAACCCAAGCCCACAAATCATTTGACCTTTTGTACTGGCTTTCATCTGGTTGTATACCAGAAATATTTTTTAATTTTTAATTAACCTTCAATTTTGAACAGACACAACCCCCCCACACACATGCTTTTAATTCCTCCTCTTTATATTCCCAGTTGCAAGATGACAGCAACAAGCTTTACTGCTAGGGGTGGCAACATGCTCCTTAACTGCACCCCCAGTGCTCCCCCCTGTGCACACCATTCTGTCCAGTGATCCCTTGGTGATCCCCAGAACAAGTTCTGCTCTTTTAGGTGCAATATGTAAGATGACATTTTAACACAAAATCAGTTATAAGAACAGTTTAAAACTAGTCTAAAAGGCAGAAGTCACACAGCAGAACATGAATGAGCTCCAGACCCCTTCCTGAGCCACACAAGGCATTTCAGGATCCTCTTCACCCCTGGGCAGAAGCTGCTTCCAGACCAGTAGTTTGGCTGGAAGGGAGCTACAAAGGATGAGCAGTATCTTCACTTGCTGCACTTTTATCAGGCCTTTAGAGGAATTCTAATCAGCTGGTGTGAAATCCACTTCTTCAGCCTTTATATCTTGATTTAACAATACAGGAGATGTCCTGCATCCAGTGAGGGAGTTCAGGCCTTGAGCACACCAAAACCACCAGCAGGGAGCTGTGAGCTTAGGACCACACCTCAAAGTATCCAATTCTCTATATAAAGACACAATGTTTTCAAAAAGCCAGTTCCAGGTCCATGAATTGGGTGCCCTGGTATTTATAAATAAATAGTAATAAATACTTACACTCACACACCCTTCTTGTATCCCACAGTATTACAAACAAACCAGAATCATGCTTCTTCCACAGCTAAATATGACCAGGTTTGAGGTGGGACACACTATGGTTAACAAGGTGTAGCAGTGCTACACAGCAGTTTAGAGTGGGTAGCACTCAAGCATTTCACAGCTTCAAAGCTCCTGCAAACACAGACTTGGTTAAGTGACAATGTTCTACCCAGTAAGAATCAGAGGGAGCTTAGGTGAGAGAAACAGAGTTTGGCCAGGACACCAGAGTCTGTGTCCTTATTGCATATAAAACATCACAGTAATTGGAGATATGGCAGATGTGGGAGCTAAAAAAAATTTGATCAGGCTCATATGAGACCATTTAAGTTCCTTGAGTATGAAATCCAATTTCCACATTGATTGTGTCTAAGCAGTGGGTTGTTTCAGTAGACATCTAAAATGAAAACTCAAAGGAACCTGGGAGTTGCAGGACTACAAACTATTACCTTCATTTATAAATAAACTCACTGAAAGATTTCCAGTCAACTGGGAAATGCTGCATCATAACTGCTGACAGCTTGGGAAGTGGCACCCACTTATCATCCTGCACAAAGCTACAAATCCCTGAAAACATGATAAGAAGAGAGAGACAGAGATTGAGGAGCAAGCAGCAGCACACAGAGCACAAATGAAATTAAGGGACCGGCCTGGCAGTGCCCTGGCTTCCACCTCTCCTTGAGCCAGAGAGAAGGACTGGAGGATAAAGGAGGTCACAGGTGGCTGTGAGACTAAGTTCAGGAAGATTTTTCTTGGCCTATTTACTGTGTGGTTGCTTTTTTATTCTGCTTTCTTTGCTTTCCGTTTCCTTGTGCCTTCATTCAGGTCTTCTTTCGACTTTGCCGGAGGTGGCGGAGGATGGGAAACCTCGTGGGAGGCCCCGTGCTGATCGTGGTGATGATTAGTGTGTCCACTGGAGACAGAGCCAAAGAAAACTGGGCAGATGAAGCTTTCCACTGGAGCAAAGGGTGAGGCGTGAGAGTGAGTTGCCGTCATGAAAACCTGCCGTGCAACAGTGAACACTTCAGTTAAAGATCACATACCTCAGCTACAGAACACTGACAAGTATCCACTTAGCCCAGATAGAAGTCCCTATGTGACTCAAGGCTCTGTCACAGAGATCTCCAACCACAGTGCCTG
The DNA here is from genome assembly GCA_013399135.1 of Heliornis fulica. Lineage (NCBI taxonomy): Eukaryota > Metazoa > Chordata > Aves > Gruiformes > Heliornithidae > Heliornis > Heliornis fulica. The sequence continues at coordinate 367,911 of VXBZ01007595.1, read as the reverse complement.
ACAATGGAGAACTTAGCCAGGAACCTCCTGAGCAGACCTCCCCTGGTACATGTAGCCTGTGCCTTCAGCAGTGGCTCAGGAAGGTGAACACCCCCAGCTCAGGTCTGCAGCCTTTCTCTGGTTCCACAGGTCTGTTAGCAGCAAACCTGCTCTAAACTCACCTTGCAAACTATCATGAACATGGTGAAAAAGAAGATGAGGTTGGCTTCAGAGACAGGGAGCCAGTGAGTTTGCTGCAGAGTGAAGAGGATCGTGCCATACAGACTTGCCTTCAGAGGGCTACAAGAGAAAGAAAGAAAAAAGCCCCACATTTTCCAGGAGGTTTGCATCTTTTGCATCCAGGCAAATAGTTCTTTACATTTTTGGTCTGACAGGCTATGTACTTACAAGGACATGTGAAGAATTTCGTTTGTTTCTGGCTTCCAGACCCCACGCAGCAGCTGCTCAAGGTTAGACATCAAGGCAACACCAGAACCTGTGAGATGGTCAAAGAGAACAGCTGGAACTGCCACACCAGAAGAGAACTCTGCTGGTTTTCCTACATCCCAAGGGTAAGGACAACTTCAGGGGAACAAAAGGTTCCTGACACCCCTCCAAAATTTGAAAGAGGTTAGCAGGGCAAAGGCTCTCTAGAAAGTGTTTCCTGATGCAGCCACCCCACCAGTATGAATAAATAAACACCTGTGTCTGGGGAGCCTGACTGATGGAAACCTGACTGCTGCTCAGTGCTCAGTGCTGTGGTCACCTGAAACCACACTCCTGTCCAGCCCCAGAGGGCTGTGTGCCTCCCTGCTGTATCTCACCCTTCACCCATCCAGTAGCCATCATGATGAACCACCCGTGGTGGTAACGGTGGTGGGCGTGGTGGACTCCAGCTGCGATTTTGCGAACTCTCACCACTTCTTTCATTGCCACAAAGATCAGCTTCACAGGCAGGAAGCTGACACACTTGTAGAAGATGTTCATGGGGCAGAAGAATATCAAATACCTGGAACAAAACCACAGAGAGTTAAGGACCTGTTTGTTTGTTTGCCCTCAGACGTATGGAGAGGATTACGGGTATGGTGACATCAGCCTGAATTATGTCAGGGGAAAGGAAATGCTGGTTCTGACAACCCATATGCACCACAGAAATTAAACTAGGAGTAACTGTGGTTTATTTGTGCTCATTTCACTAACACAATGAAGAAAACTCTCCAAATCTTCACTGCATGCTGCTCCTCTCCTTTGGGGTGGCAGTGCAATGCCTGCTGCTCTTGTGGTTGGGCTGCAGCCCAGCTGCAGCAGCTATCAATAGAAACACTCAGTGATTGGACTGGACACAACCCAAAGCAATGGACAACTGGGCAGAGAAACTGGACACTAGACCTAGAAGTACAAAAGACTCAAACACTACCTCACCCCACCTCTTCTTCCCCAGCTGTTCTGAGGAAGACAATGCCTGTGTGTCACACCAGATGGTTTGTACACGACCAGCAGCATCTCATGCTTCATAAACCAGGTGAAACACACAGGACTCACCAGACTGCTGTGGCCAGGATGACACTGGAATTATTGCTGAAGTAATCAATAGGTGATTCTCCAAGTAACAGATCAGCAAGTATGTAACTTCCAAAGCAGTGGAGCATAGCACAAAGCCAGGAGGCAAAAGGGCTTTTACGAGACATCTCCACAGCTCCTGCAAAGCAAGTTGTAAATGAGAAGGCAGGTTCTGCAAATAAGCAGAAAATTCAAGACCCTCTGAGAAAGAGCCTTGTGGAGGGTGTTCTAAATTAGTCAAAGTCCATGTAAACAAAACACAAAACTGAGTGTTCTGTGAAACCTGAACAAGTACCAGCTATTGTCAAGAAATTATATGTGAGATCACAGCTTGCAGCCCCCCGCTCCCCCCGTAAGGTTCCAGAGTCGTTACAAGCTTAGGAACTGGCTAAGAGTTTCACTCTGCATTTTCTGCTACTTACTGCAATCAGAAAGAAAATTTTTCCCCTTGAAATGAATGTCTTTTTACAGTCTAAAAATAAAATGCATACTAGTACCATTCTCTCCATTGCTTCAACCTAGGTGCCCCTCTAGAATTCATGAACAATCTGTTCAGCTCTTTCATTCATAAGATAACCTGCAAAAATAGAACAGTGATTCTTAATCTTTATTTGAAAGAAGGGGAGTTGAGGATTCCTCCCTGCTCCTATACCAGTTTGGAAATGCCCTCTGAAAATACAACTGGATACTACAACAGTGGTACCATTTGGTAATACATTGTGGTCTCCTCCCTCAAACTTCTATTGCCTTTGGGTTTTTCTCCCCCTCTAGCCACTGTCATCTACCTCCATACTCTTCAAGGAAGTCTCTCATGAACATCAGTTCTGTGAGATTGTTTGACTGCATTAAACTGCTCCAGAGTCCTCTGTGCACCGTTCCAAATCCAAACTGTCCAGTAAGCCTGTAACAGGCAGTCAAAGGAGAATGCTAAGATGTTCTGTCACCATTACTAACGATGGCCCACCTTAAATAGCAGTAAGTGAATCAGCGTATGCTAAAACTATGACTGCTCCTCCTCTTCCATCCTCAGAGACATTTGAGCCAGCTGAAAGCACAGTGGAAGTGAGACAGCTGCAACAGCCATGATGGGAAGCTGGTTCTGTAAGAACTTGAAGTTTGGCTTGAGGCTTAAATTTAGTAACACTTGGTTTTCTCTGGCTCCACAAAGCCACACTGTCTCCAAGGAGGAAACAGGACGTTGCTGTCCTGACACTGATGGTCAGCATAGGAGCTGTGGGATGAAGCAGTGTAGGAATCTAGTGAAAAGCACACCCCAGGCTCACCCAGTCCAAGTGCAGTACTGGGCTTCTGTACTTTTAAAGCTGTTTTCATCAGGGTTCTCTGTCAACTACTCTGTGCTTAATGCTGGAAGACAGCTCTAAGTGATGATGCCTTGAAAACCCAGCACTTCTGTGTACGTGGAGTTTAAATACAACAGTGTGTAGATCTGACGACCAGAGGATTTAAAAATCGCACCCAAACGTGGGGTTTGTCCCCCCCATTCATCGGGCAGTTACACTGAAACCGTTCCGATCGAGAGCGCACACGCTGCCGACAGGACGACGCTCCAGACCACGGCACGACAAAAGCGAAGACGCAGATCTATCGCTCTTCACAAGGTAAACTCGGGAGAAGGCACAAGGTCAGGGAGGTGCCCGAGCACCGGCCCGGGAGCTGGGAGAAGCCCCGAGGTTGCTTCCAGCCTGTGCGCGTACGTGGGAGGAGACCACGGCCCCGACACCAGCAGGGCCGAGCAGCTGGGCGGGAGCGGGACAGGCTCGGCACCGCAGCGCGGCCGCGGCTGGCCTCGGGGTGCCTCGGGAACGTGCGGCCTTGCTTCCCAGGCTGGCCCGGGGCGTCTCCCGGGGGAGAGCCGGGCCCCGCGCCCCTGCTTCCCACACAAACCCGGATCTCGGTGCCATTCGCCGCCCGGGCCCGGCCCGCCCCCGGCCGTGACTGACGGGGCTGCTTCCGAGACGGCCGCCGGTTCCCCGCACTCACCGGGCTCGTACTTGAGGTACAGGACGGACACGATGAAGTAGGCTGTGTCGAAGAGCGGGAAGACGGGCAGGCCGGCGAAAGCGGCCGCCAGCTCCCCGAGCGGCAGGGCCCCGGCCAGCTCCATGGCGGCAGCGGGCAGAGCCGCCCGCCCGGCCGCTC
>VXBZ01007595.1:339058-359818 GCA_013399135.1 Heliornis fulica | reverse complement strand
CCCTGCGGCCGCCCCCGGCCGGAGTTGGGGGTCGTGAGGTGCCCCAGGCTCCGGGGACACCGGGAGAGCTTCGATGGTGGCTCTGGAGCTGCTCCAGCATCGAGCAGCCGCGGTCTTCGCGTTTATCCTTTCCTGCAGCGTGCTAATGAGCTTACCCGCCGCTCCTGGGATGCGTGTGAGCGCAGCCAGGCTGCGATTTACCTGCGAGTGGCCCTAACGTGGCAGCGGCGCTTACCCCAAGTAGCGTTGGCTCCTTTTGAGGATTTTTTGGCACATTAAAGCAGTTCTCCGCTCAGGTGTTTGTTCCGTGAGAGCACTGCAGAGCCTGCAATCTGTCGTATTTTTGAATCTTAGCTCAAGAGTCACCGCAGCAGGACGCAAAGGTGGGTTTGTCTTGGCCATCTGCAGTTTGTGAGGACGGCGACGGGTGCCTGAGGCTGAACACACGCCTGTGCCTGGGTTACTCCAGGGGGCTGCGTGTGTGAGTGGTGCTGTTAAAGCCGTGCCCGCTTCTGTCCCAGCGAGTGGGGTGTTGTTGGAGCCGTGTTGGAGTTTTGCAGTAGCTGATATGAAGTTATTGCCGTTTGGAAGCGCTCTGCAGCAGCTGTGTGTGACAGGAAAACCCAAGAAAAATCACCCTGACCTTGTAGCTCCTTCAGTAATCCCAGCCCTGTGCGTTTGTCATGAGCTGCGATATTACATGTTTCGAGTAACAGTAATGAATTATAATGGTAATTGTGGGCTTTTAAATGTCAGAGTTGTTTGAGTTTGCAGTACTTGAACGTGGCCCTTGCTGAAATGTCGGTTAGGGCACTCCATGAATTTTGTTTGCTCAGAGTTCACTTTTTGAGGCTGCGGATTTTTCACTTTACGTTAGGCCGAGTGTCAGCCTAGTTCAGTAACATTCAGACAGATCTGTGGGTTCCTTTCACTTCAGAACTGTCAGCAGCAATGGTTACCCTCTCTCTGGTGGGACTTCCAAACCCCCCCTGGCCAGCAGCCGGGAAATACACGTTGGGATGGGTATTTTTCCCTTTCTCCGTACGTTAATGTTACATTGTACTGTGAGTGTGTTACGTTGTGCTGCGAATGTGCTTGCAGTTTGGTTGTGAGGAGGAGGAGGAGGACCAGAAATAACCAGGCAGCTGTCTGCAAGGGGAAGTTAGAGCATCAGCCAGTAGCTCTGCTGAGCTTCCAACAGGTCAGTAGCTCCATAAGCTTAGAAATAATGTATGGTAAATTGTAATTCTACATACTTGATACTTATCCAGGGCAGTAATTGGTGGCAGAAAAATCAGCCCATTGTTCAGAAACGCCTGTAGGCAGGGGGCTGTCTTCCATTTTAACCTTTTCTTTGAGGGAGAGCAGAGGTGGTATGGATGAGATTAGTTGAGCAAGCTTAGATCTGGGATGGTTTTGTCCAAAGTGCATAGAATACATGGTAAACCATCACTCACGCTATCTGCCTTGCCATCTTCATGAGAGGAAGAGAAACTTAAATCTTGAACATATATAAAGGCAGATTCTACATTTTAACTGCACTTGGACACCAGCATAAAAGTCCAAGAAAGTGTTCAGATGTTCTGCCGCGGGGTGAAGTCGCTGCGCTATGAGCTGCTGCGCCGGCGCGTCTTCACGGGAAGAGCTGGCTGCTTTCTTCTGCCTTTTAGAACCTTCTCCCAAAAGAAGTGGTTGCATTCAGACTTCAGTATTCGTGATTGTGACTGGCTTCCTTGCTTACCAGGGAAGTCAAACTTTGAGGCCTGGGTTTCACTCAGGCTTTCCAGTACGACTGTTGGTATGTGGATGTGTGTGTGATTCCCCTGCCACGCAAAGCTGTGCTGAGGGTGGAAGCTGTGCTGGTGTTAGGTGTGCAGAAACAGGTCTGTGAGGTGGAGGAGGACAATATGGTTCTCTGTAGTGCTCTGCTGCAGGGCACTGTGTAGGTAAACCTCAGCAACACATTCTGTAGCATGAACTGTGCTCCCTTGTGGCTCTTCCTCCAGTGTAGCTGTACAGGTCTTTGTGGTATGTACAGATCACGGTTAACTCTACGGTCTGACCTCAGATGTCAAGAAAAGAGAGAGATGGCTTTCCCTGCCTGTGCTGAGTTGAACCTGCCAAAATAACCTTTCCCCCAAGCCTCCAGAACCTGCTTGCTTCGAGAAGTCACCTCCTGTGCCGACTGCTCGTCTTTGGTGAACTGCTGCGTGAAGCCGAGCGGGCTCAGGAGCGGTGCTTCAGTTGTACACAGCATTGAGCACTGGGACCTCTCCTGCCAAGTGCTGCAGGATGTGTTTATGACTGAATTTCACACACTTGGTTCAGAATTTACATGGGGTAACCTCTACTTCAGAGGAGCTCTATAAGAAATAAGTTATTTTAAAAAAACCCAAACAAACCATCATCATGGAAGCCAAATGGGATTGTGTCTTCATGTATACAACCTTTTCCCCCTCTGAAAAACTTAAGGGCAAACTACTTCTTCCACACAACTTGACTGATGTTCACACTTAGTGTTTCCTTCCAGAGCTTCTGTGTTAGCAAGAACGTGCTGTGACCCGTGTCAGAGGAAGACCCGGGAGTAGCGGTGTCACCCGCTACGGTGGGTGATGTGACATCCTGGTGGGGAAATCCCTTTTCCTGGAAGAACTGTCTAGACATGGTGACTGGAGAGGAGTGTCCCAAACCTTGTAGTAGTTGTGTGAGGTCTTACAGGGGAGCTATTCCTTTGGGCCCAGTGTGTGGAGAAACCAGCTCTTCCCAGAGAGCAGAACACCTCCGCCTTGTTGAACCGTGTATGTTAGTTTTTGCTCCGTGGGAAAGCCTGTTGCTTCCAACCAGCAGTCAGAACTGTGCTTGCAGTTGGATGGTTCCTCATCCTGAGTGTGCTACAATCTTCTCCTGGTCTTAAATATTCGACAGTGCTTTAATTACTTGCTGTGAATACCTCTCTGATGCACACTGCGTTTGTGTAGCAGCTTGCTGTGGGGCTGGAGGTGCCACTGCTGCCATATCTCGGTGGCCTTGGGAGGGGGGCTGTGCTCTGCAGTGCTGGCAGTAACTGGTCTGTGTGCTGAAGGCATGAGCTGGCCTGGGGTCATCTTCCAGTTGATGCAGAGTTGCTCGGTTCAGATGCTTCCATGGCCGTTAGGGTTGCTCCTCCAAAGCCTCAGCAGCACAGGCCTCTGGCCTCCGTGGAAATCCCTCTGGAGCTGAGTTTGAAGGTGGGGCAAGGTGCAAGATGCTGTGGTAGTGGAGACATTGGGAGTTGAGGAGGATGGTGGCTTGCTTCAGGAGGGTCTTGGTGTTATGTGTGGGTGAAAGGAGGCTGGGCATGGCCTTTGCCTTGGCTTTGTGCCTTTCTGTGAGGCCTCAGTAAGCCTGTCAGCCTCGAGGATGCTGTGGTGTGTGGACTGGGACCTGCTGTGCCTCTCACTGCTTTTGTGGATCTCCTTATTGTAGCTCATCTTGTCTCAGGCAGTTTGGCCCATCAGGGCAGGGAATTGTGAGGGAATTGTGAAGTTATGGTGTGGTGACATGCGGGTGGCTGTGGCAGCCCCAAACACATGGGCTCTGAAGTGTCAGCAGCATGTCAGTCCTGGCTTCCCAAAACAGGTTTGGGCCTCTCCTGGAAAGCCCAACTGTGTTCAGTTTTGTCATGATTAGTGAGGGTTTTGGTGCTCAGGGCTCTAAAGAGCTGGACACGATTGAATTTGCCTGTTGAGGGTGGCAATATGGCTCCTTGGCCTTGCTCTGCAGCTTTCCTGTCCACCTCTTTCCAAAACATCTTTTCCTTGGTGGAGGTGTGCTCCAGCAGTGCTGGAGGTGTGCTCCAGCAGTGCTGGGATGCTGATGGAGAGACCCAGATGACTCCCAGTTTGCAGTTGCCTGGTTGGTCGCCTGGGCAGCCCTGACACCCTGTTACTGATGGTCCTACAGCCTGTCACTTCTTGAGGAGCTTCTCTGGGGAGGGTAAGAGCTTTCCCCTGCACAGCACCCCTTGAGGCTAAGGCACAATCTGAGCAATCAGAAGCAGCCTGGAGTGTGGGTTGAGGGGTCAGAGCCAGGGGAGTGGCGGGTCGCTGCTCTGTTGTCAGGGATGCTGGCAGGAGTCATTGCTCCCGAGCTCTAATTGGAGGGTTTGCTTCGGCAGCGGTGACAATTTAAGTAACACCCACTTCTTACTGCTGCCACACACACCCATTTCATGTGTGCAGCTATTGGCAGGACTGTGTGAACTGAACCAAGGAATCGATCAGCCTTAAAAAGAAACAATCCAGAAAGCCACAATGGATGGGATTTTCCAGGTAGGTTTTGATGTATCTCACCTACCCAGTGAAACTGGCAGTGTGTCACTGGCAGTGCTGGCAGCAGAATCGGTTGTGAGAGTGTTTCAGCAAGTACAGGAGTTGAAAAGTGGGGTGCTGTTAGGTTCCCTGTGCTCCCTGCTCTGCCTGAGCCCTGCAGGAGAGGGGGATGAGCTCCCTGTGGAAGCTCATCCTGGGCAAGGGCCGTGGCAGTCTGGGCACCATGCAGGGAGCCATGAGCCACGGCCTGGAGAAGGCAGCTGAGGGGTAAGATCTGGATCCTTCCAGGAGAGCTGGGCTCAAACACACTTCCAGGCAGCTGAGGTGTGAGATCTGGATCCTTCCAGGAGAGCTGGGCTCAAACACACTTCAGGCAGCAGCTCCCTGGGCTGCTGGTGTGCCCGGGGCCCTGTGTTCCGCTGTTGCCTGGCACACGGCTGACCCGAGAAAGGGGACCTGAGGCAGTTGAGCCCTGGGAGGTCTGGAGCTGGTGTGGGGCAGCCATGGGGCACAGCTGGATCTGCCACTGCTGCCAAGGGACTGCAGCCTGGCCCTGGCAGGGCAGGGGGGAGGGTGTTTGCTGTCAGAAGCTCCTAAGTGGGGAGAGACCCAGTCTGTGCCCTAAAACCTGTGGAGACCTTCAGTCTTGTGTGTTTCTGCACTCCAGACCGAGGACAGAGAGTCCATTGTGTCACTGGTTGGGGGTTTGTGTGGTGGGTTCAGGGTGAGCCCAGTTTAGGTGTGTATAAGGTGTGAGCTGTTGGCATGGCCGTGTGACACAACGGCACCGTCATCCCGCCACCTTTGGCTCCTGATCAAAGTGGTTTCAGAGCAGCTGAAGCTTTTTCTCCCAGTGTCCTGTGAGGGGAGAAACTTTTCCAGTTTCTTTGGGGAGCTGCTGCAGTTGACAGGCAGAATTGTCTTTTTCTCAGGAAGGACACAAGTTCCAGGGTAGGTAAAGGAGGAATCAGTTCTGGCTGCTGCAGAAAGTTGATGCTAATAAAGCAGCACTCCCTTGAAGGCAGAGTTCCTCAGTATATTAGATTTGGAGTTCAAATTGACGTTGGTGTAATTCTTATAAACAAACAAACCCGGGTCTGTTTTGGCTGATAACGCTTTGCTGCTATCTCGTCTCACCCATGTTGTGCTTGGTGATAACTGCAAATGGACTTTTTTTTTGGTCCCAGTGACATATGGCATGATGTTTGCCTTGAAAGAAATATTTAAGGTAAAAGTAAGTACATCCCATTCAGCTTAATGTAAATGAATAGTGTTTATTCAGCATTCTAACAGCTGGAGTATTCTTCCTGCAGGTAATTCCTGCTTTCAGTGGTCGGAACATTGTTGAAGTGCTGGCTAATTGCTTTAATTTGGGGTGCAACCTGCTAGACTTCAGTGTTTGCTGGGGCAGGGGTGCATGCTGAAGTGTGAGTGATAGCAAAGCACACTGTTTTCAGCATGTCCAAACAGTCAGTGATAGAAACTCCTGTTGAAGGTGATTGGTTCTGGTTTGCTGAACAAAGTGGTTTCCTACCATAGTGCTGGGGAGGGAGGAATCCTACATCAAAGTCTGTCTGTAGGATTCAGCAACACACTCGACTGGGTGTATTTTGAAACTTTGTGCTGTAAAGATGACGGTGCAGAGGTGGAAGCCCTGTTGGAGGGTGACAGCCAGCGCTTCTGTGGAGCTGCTTCCTCACGTCAGAGTCGGCTCGCAGAGTGTCGTGGTTACACGACAGATCTGAACTGGCTCATTGGTGAGGAGTGTGGAGCTCTGAAAGCAGAGGAGCACAGCTTTTCCATAGGTGGTGACACACCTTCTTGGTTTGTCTGCAGTGAAAAAACCTGCAGTGCATCTACAGCCAGCTCTGAGGTGCTGCACCCCCGGCCTGGGGTGCTGGCGGGGGATCGTTGAGCTGGGCGCTGTGGCCGGGTGCCCCCAGTCGCTGTAACGCTCCTGCTGCCGTGTAAAGGAGCTGCAGGAGAAGGAGCAGGGAGTCTGTCTGGAAGCAGCCTAAAAGGGCTGGGAAGGTGTGTGTGTCAGTATTGCACCTTGGCCTTGGAAAAACTACAGCTGGTCCTTGAGTGGAGCGTGGTGGGATGGAAGAGGAGGTGTCAGGGGTGTTCCCCCGCGTTCGGGGTGGCTGGGATTGTGGGGAGCTCACCAGCCAAGAGTCTGAGGGCTCCTGAGAACCTGTCTGCCCTCACATGTGAGGGTTCCAGTCTGCCAGCAGGAGCTACTGGGTCTGGCTTCGTGTGGTAGCTTCTTTGCAGGACTTTTTAAGGCTTCAAGCACTGGTGGGGCGTCCTTGCAGGTAATCACGAAGGGGCTCGCTCCTGGGTTAGAAATGACCAGTGCCAGGCTGCAGCTTCCCCAGTGTCCTGTGTCTAGATACAAATGAGCTGCTGATGGGGTCTGGGTGCTTTTGTCCTGCCAGGATCACAGTGGGCACTTGCTGCTGGCTGGGTGCTGGTAGTCCTTCAGCACTCAGACCGGAGGCAGAGGTCTGGTGTGCTCACCAACCCCTTTTGTCTCCAAGTAGCTGCTAATGACCGAAGGAATGGCAGCATTCCCCCTGCCAGCAGGGCCCTGGCTTTCCCCAGGGCTGGCATTCTCCGGAGAGCTGAGGGATTTGGGAATGGGATACAGGCAGCAGTGGTTTCTCTAGAGCTCCTCAGGAGATGGGAACATCGATTTCAGTTTTCTTTGCAGATCCATAACACTTCTCTGTGGTACGTGCTGGCAGCACGTGTGTCAGGGATCCCTTTTGATGGGATACAGTGACTGAACCCCATACTGGCAGTTGGAAACTTCCCCAGTTTGCAGGGTGACTTTTCTCAGCTTCTGTGAACAAATACTCCATGCTTCAACTCTCAAGAGCAGCCACACAAGCGTGTTGCACGTGTGTGACGAGTTAGTAAGCTCCTGGGTGCCACAGGCCCCTCTGTCACCACTGGAGGAGTCGTCTGGGACACTTCCCTGCCGGTCTGGAGGAGGTGGGGCTGCAGCACTGACCACCACCACGGTGACAGGCATTGTGAAGAGCTGAGTGAAGTGTCGCTGTTGTGGGGACATTGTGGGGCTTTTCTGCATTGCATTTGGACATAAGCTGTTACCAGCTCTGGGTAATGTTCCATGTGAGGGGTAACATAATATTTAAGAGCTCCAGAATGGTCTTGACCCTGGAAGCCTTTCTCCTCACATCCTTAAATGTGTGTTGTGTAACTAGATCCTCGCTGGTCCTCGGGGTGCCTTGAGCTAGACACAGCAGGTGGCTGCACAACACCTCTGTCCAGGCTGTGCCCTGAGGGTCTCAGGACTGTGTGGGTGTCTGACCTGGCTGTTACCCACCTTGCAGCGGGGCAGTGAGTCACTGGGAGTCACAGTGAGTGCTGGGAGCAGAGCTCAGCTGGTCCCTGCCTCCTGTGCATTAACTCTGGCGCTGGGTTGTCACCTCCACAAACACCTGCAGTCACACAGCGCTGACACCCTGTGAGCTCCACGCGGTGACACGTGCTGCCTTGTCCCACCACATGCTGAAGGCACTTTTTGCCTGCCCTGGGGTGGGAGCACAGGGCTGGGTCCAGCCCAGCAGTTTCCACTGTTACCTTCTGTTGAGTTTTGTGTTGGCAGGACCGTGCTGTTGTAGACGTGTGCCCTGGGTGGGCGTAGAGAGGCAGGTGGGAGGTGTTGGTGGGGGTGTGAGCTCACCACAGAGCCTGTGACCAGTATGGAGCCCACAACAGCCTTGGCCATTCCTCTGGGGTCAGAGCTCTTGGGTGAGCCTGCCCTGAGTCTCTGTGGTGCAGACTGCTCCACGGCACTGCCTGCAGCCTCAGGGTTCACAGTTGCCATTTTGAGTCTGGTTTGGGTTAGACAGAGATGGGTGTATCGTTGTTTCTCTGCTTGCTGTTCAATGCCTGCTCCCCTGGGGGAGTCACAGGGGTGTGTGGCTGGCAGGGTGGCCCGTGGTCCATCACCTTCCCTGAAGCAGCAGCAGCTCCTTCCAGACTTGTCTGATGTGTCCTCAAGCCTCTCTGGTGGCTATGGAAACTCTGAGAGCCGGAGCGCGTTGGAAGCGCTGGTTACCCCTGGTACGCAGTCGGTGTTTGTCTTGTTGCAGATGAAGTTGGCATGAGAACAGTTGATCACCATTTTCTTTACTATGACTGGTAATGCTCAGGAAGGCTTGTTCCAAGCCTTGTGTGTCTCCTCCCTATTTTTTCAGCACTGTGTGAACCGAGTACTCAAAGTTTTTCTTCTTAGCGGTGTCAAAACCTCTCATCGCTGCTCTTCCCTTTGTGTCATTCTGCAACGGTGCCACCTCGAGAGGAACTTGTCATTCCAGCCAGATTCCCTTCCCATCCTGTCCCTGACCAGTGTGGTGTGGAGTGAAAAGCCAGACTGAAACGATCTTGTTGGGTTACCCTGTGAAGGGTGCCCTGAGCCGCGGCTGCCCCGCGGTGTGCGGCGCCGCGCCGCCTGCTGCGGCCCTGTCCGGCCTTGGGGACAGGCCTTGCCGTGTGACGGGGTTTCACTGGGCTTCTCAACCCCAGCTAAGCTGTTTGTTCCCTCAGGTTTGATCCAGCTCATGGTCTGGTGGTTTGGGGGTTGCTGGGTGTGGGGTTTTGGGGGGTGTGTGGTGTTGCAGTGAGTGTGTTTCACATGCGACCGAGGGGTGGGCACGACAGGTCTGATTCCTACACTGCTGTTCCACATGTTTGATGAATGCTGAAGGTGACAGGCAATCACTCCTCTCTGTGCTAACAAGAATGTCTTTGGTTATTGGCCAATAAATCTGGATGGAGTAGAGCATTCTAGTGTTGGCTGTGTTGTGTTTGCCTTAAGGAGCAGGAAGACGCCCTCGGTGTGCCGCTGAATTGGTTATGTTGCCGGTGTGCATCTTCTCTCTCTAACCTGTGGTTAATTAATATCTTGCCTTCTAAATGACTCCACTGGTGGATACCCCTCCACTGGGTGGTTTCCTGTGCTGTGCCACAGCAGGGAGTGCTCTCCTGCCGTCTCAGGGGCTCTGCTGGCCTTAGAGGCTGCTCTGGAGAAGAACTAGAGAGTTGACGGCACTTTGCAACCACCGTGGGTTTATTTGTGTCTCCAGGCTGGTTGCAACTGCTGGGGCAAGCTCTGAGTTATGCTGCAAACTCCTCTGGATCTCTTGGTTGCTCCAGTCTCTCTCCACCTCACTTATGTGTATACACACTGCCAGAAGGTAACAGAGGGCTGAACCGTTGTCCTTTCTCACGTGACATGTTTCAGGGCTCCCAGTGTCTCTGCAGTGTCCCCTTTGGTAGTCTTGTTTCCTGATCCTGCCTTTGTGCAGCATCTCTGGGAAGAGATCTGGATGATGTTACTTTCCCCTTGAAGAAAGCCCAAGTGCTAACAGAGTATGTGCCAGTTGGGTTGACTCTGAGGTCGGCCTGGAAGCTTGGAGTGCTGGTGGGGATCAGCTGCCTGTGCCTGGCGGCTTTCTCTGGCTGTTGGTGGTAGCAGAGGAGTGTTCCTCCTCCTGCCCCTTGTTTGCAGCACGAGTTCTGATCAGTGCTCAGAGCTGGACTTCAAATGAATTTCTCTCTCTCTTAGAAAATGCTCTCAGTGGAAGACCCTCAGCCCAAGCCGTTGATTCCCTCATGTTTAAAGATCTGCTCTGCTAAATGCTCTTAGGAAACTTGTCTCTGTCTTTGAGAATAACTTTTGTGTTCTGTTGAATGTTTAAACTCCACTTGGCAAGATGAGTTTCAAACACTTCCAATGACTATGCCCAAAGTAGTGCATGGTCACTTTCCTGGCATGTCACTTCTGTGAATAGCCTTCCCTGTACCCTATCTTTAGACAACACCATGTCACACTGGGGGTAGGGGAACCTCTTAATAGAGCAGCTGCAAGGGAACTGAACTAAATACCAGCAGGTTGTAACCTGGATTCTAACTTTGTGTGTTTGGTCTGTACCTTGGAGTAAATGACATTATAGTTACTGTTCAGGACCTGTCACTGTCTGGTGTCTGATGCATCCCCCATGATGCTCTATCCCCATTCCCACATTTCAATAAAGCCTGCTGTGCACAGTGACATTTCTTTACATTATTCTTTATGTTTCAGCTTCAGTGAAGCAGCTTTCCTACGAGTCTGATGCAGAGCCCAGCCCCCGGTCTGGGGTGGGAATTTGTGCTCGGGCACAGGTCCAGCAGCGCTGCTCTGGAGAGGGCCAGTGGGAGCAGCTGGTGCTGTCCCTGTCCCTCCTGTCGGGCCAGCTCAGCCTCCCTGGCAGCCTCAGCAGTGGGATCTCGAGCCCAGGGGGTTCTTGACCGTTCTCCTGTGCAGCCTGAGGATATGCCCAGTCCACGGTGTGGGATGGGTTTTACACGCCGCTGTCTCCTGGAGCGGTGGGAAGACAGTAAAACCAGTACAGATGCTCTGAAATCCTGTACAGACCAGACTGTGTGTCTTGGTTGGATGGCCACCAAAACCACCAGCTTGGCAGCAGAGATCTGGCTTTGTACTTGGAAGAGAGAGACAGGTGTGTTTCCTGTTGGTGGTGAGTCCAGGTCAGTGTTTGCCTTTGTGGAGTTGCTCTGATGCTGCTGCAGGGGGGATGTTACAGGAGTTCCTGAAACTGGTGACACAGGGAGTGTTTGTAGCCTCTTCTGAGGAACTCATTTGAAGTAGGAAGACAGATGCACTCTCTAAGCCAGTGTCTTCTGGTGTAGCTACTCTGGGTCAGGTTATGGGTGGTCATAACCTCTGATTTCAGGAGAGTGGTTACACCTTGGGTTTAGATTAGGGACTCCAGGCATAGGAGGCCAAGTTGAAATACCCCTGGGAAACTGTTAAAGGTACTAACCTGACCCTCATGGTGATGATACTGTGTCAGAAGTGCCCTTTAGTGCTGTTACATGTTTATGCAAGTCATGAAAAAGCTTTTCTGGCCAGAATCCAGTAGGACAGGAGGACTCTGTAGTAGAAGTTTCACTGCAACTGTTTTTTGTACTGGTGCACCCAGCTCTCAGCTTTTCTTGCTACCAGGAAATGTTTCCTCCTGCTCCAGGCCTGGTCTGCAGGTGAAGGAAGAGAGTGAGCACGTAACACTGGAGTGTGCTGGGCCAATATAAGCCCTCTCCCAGCAGGTTGGGAGTCCCAACCCTGCTCCAGCACGTGGGAACGGTGATGCCAGCTCACACTCAGAGTGTGCCTGGGGAAGAGGCAGGAGACCTGGAGGTGGCAGGGAACAGCTGCCTGTTAAACTCCAACCCCAACATCCTTTTAAACTGCTGTCTAACACTGACCCTGGAGTTACTTACCAAATTGTTCTTGATTTATAAAAGCTAAAATTGGATTAAGATGGCAGTTAAAAAGAGGAAATTAAGCTGCTTGATCTTTTCCAGAGAGTTCAGAGACCCACACCCTCATCTGAGGCTGTAGTAAAACACGTAGTGCTTAGCTCGGAAAAGATCTCCACACCAGTAGTAAGCTCTGGAGCACGGCTGAATGACTTGGAGCCTGGCATGGAGTAAATAAGATTTGTTTTCTGTGACTGTCATCAGGGTTGGCTGGAAGGGATTAGTGTAGATGACTCAAAGCAGATGTTCTCCAGTAAACTCTCCAGTGAGTTAGTCCGTGGGCCAGTCTCCACGGCGTGGGATCCCCCCCGTGGCGGCTGGGGGATCCCATGCTACTCCCACGCTATCCCATGTTTCCACGAGGTCCTGGTGTTGCTTCACAGACCTCCTTGGTTTGAGGTGACACTCGTGGGTGCAGCGTGAGTGGATGAAGTTGAACAGAAACTGAAATGCTGTGCAAGTTCCTGAGACAGACTTGTGCAACTGTGCTCTCAGCAGCGGCCCAGGGGAGCGGAGTTGCCCAACTCCCTTGTTACCTTGCCTGAGTGCTGGGTAGCCAAGAAGCGTTGTAGTAGCCATGTGCACTAATTAGGGATCGTTTCTGGTGCTGTTCACAGTGGGATGATGCCCTGGTGGGTTTTGTAACTTTAGTCTCATGTCAGTTGTGTGACAATATATTAATTTTTGAGGTAGTAACAGGTGGTTTATGGTGTAGATACGGGTGTACAGTAACAGGTGCTGCTGTTACTGCCAGAGGTGTCTTCCCATTGAACAGGTGATGAGGCCCTTCAGGGTGGCCATCTCCCATTCACCTCGGTGGTGCCACAGGGGCTCCACAGGCTCTGCTGTTTGAAGTGGGAAGGGCAGTTTCATTACAAGCTCTGGGTGAAGCATCCCACGAGAACAGCACAGAACTAACCGGGGAACCGGGGTGGAACCCTTGTTGCCCCTGCCTGAACATCTTTGTTATCTTGTAGTGTTTTAAGACCACACTTCCCTGCAGGTGAGGAGGAAGGGGGAGCGACAGGAGCTCCTTGCAGCTGATCCTGAGCGTGAGCCTTCCCGGCTGCCCGGGGTGACGGCGGGTTTCACTGGTTCCCAGTCTGCCAAGGATGCGACGCGGGTGCTTGTGTGGGGCCAGGAGCTGAGCGCTCAGCGCACGCTCAGCGGTGTGAGGCTGCTTCCCCTGCCCTCCCTGGCACCCTGTGTCCCTTGGAGGGATGGGGTCGGTCTGGGTGGTCCCTGGGAGGTGGTTTGGTGTCAGGGAGCATCGGCCGGGGTGTGTTTGGGAATACTGAAACAAAGGCAAAGCTGTTGCTGGAAACTCCCTGGTCAAACTAACCTTTCTGTACCCATGAGCATATCACTTTCCCCATCTTCACCTTCTGATAGACTAAAGATCCCTTTTTTACCACCACTTTGTCACTTAGATAATGAATATTTGGGGATTACCAGTGACTGCAAAAAAAATAATTGTACCAATTATGGGTGTGGGCAATACACTGGGCTTCTCTGCCCCCTGGTCAGAGTGTAAAATGTGTTGGGAAGGAGAGTATCATGTTTTGCAAGACTAAAAATGTTTGTCTGGAAACTCCCAGAATTGAGCACTTGCTACCTGAAGGTTCTAGACACTAAAAACCCCCTTTTATTGCTTAAAACTGTGATGCTCAATCATCCTTCCGAGGCACTGAGGGCAGAGCAGGGATCGAAACATGGAAAGAAGTCAGTGTGCTGCAGTGAAATGATGTGAATTCGATGTGGTTTAGTTCTTACTGCAGCTTTAAAGCTTGAGCAGAGTTTTACCAGACCTGACCAGAGGCAGGGCTGTAGGTATCTGCAGAGGCATTGCAGTTTGGTGATGACAAGACCATGACAAAGGCATCCACCTCGGGTCTGCAGCTGGCTGTACAACCCCAGTTACAATCATTCACAGCCTTTAGAGACTTGAGAAGTAAGTTGGAGAGGAGTAACTCTCAACCAGGTGGAGTGTTTAATTGCTGGTGGCTTTAGCCGAGTATCTCGACACGGAGCAGCTCTGCTGCATGTGTGTGCACAAGGCTCTCTGAAACTGGGAGACTTCACCTCCTGGTTGTCCTGTTCTGTCTTCATGGAGGGGTAGAATTACCTCGAAAAGCTAAATTCTTGGGAATTCTTGAAGCAAAGAACCTTGCAGCAGAGCTGAGAGCATGGGGCTGCCTGGAGAGGCTTGGGGCGGGCGTGGGGTCCCTGCACAGGTTCTTGCTGCGAGACTTTTCTCAGATGCAGCTCACGTCCCGTTGAGTCACAAATGAAATTAAGCAATAAACAAGAGTGTGAGTCCAGTTCTCCTTTGCATGTCTCTTAAATCTGTCTACAAAGGTGAGTTAGGAGTTTGGGGGCCCTTGAGCCATCAGGTGGTGGCAATACGGGTCTCTCTGGTCTTCCTCACAGAGATCACGAAGATCACAGTGTGTGGTGAGGCCCACCAGAAAACCTGATGCACCCTTTGTTAATATAATGGGCTTCTGGAGTGTCTCCTGGGGAAATAGAGCTCTGGAGCAGTGGTGGGGTTTTGAGGAGAATCCCACCCTCGCCTGGTCCGTCCGGCCGGGCAGGTGTCTGAGGACACCCACCAGGCACCGCCCCGGGGCTGCGCTCGAGCTCCAGGGTGTTGGTCCTGGGCTCTTGGAGCGTGGCTGCAGGAGGTGTCCATGTTTTGAACAAAGCTGTAGAGTGGTGGCTTGTGTAAACCCAAAGTGGTGCCTGCAGGAGTGAGGTGAGATTTGACTCGTGGCTGCTCCCGGGACACTTGGGTTACCGAGTCCTTGGCCAGGGCTCCCGGAACGTCGCACGTCACGCCGGGTGTGTTGCCAGCATTTCCTTTAGATTTACCTAAGAGCATGTTTGTGACAGCTCCTGCAGATCCCAACTAGGTCAGTTAAGTGTCCTTGTCCCTGTTCTGTGAACAATCAGCTCCCCAAAGCCAGACAGCGTGAGAGTAATTTTGTGATTAATGCTCCCAGCAGTTACAAAGTGGAAGGTCTTAAATTACATTTGATAACTAAGACTGTACATGAAACATGAAGTGACTTTGTCTTCCTTGTTGCAGATCCATAACATGGTGGCAGTGCTGGAAGTCATCTCCAGCCTGGAGAAATATCCCATTACCAAAGAGGCACTCGAGGTAGGTCACCCTCCGAACACCGCTGCGATTTTGTGTGTATAAAAAGACTTTCTCTGTCTATCTCATTTCCATGAGTTTTCCTTGAAACAATAGATTGATTGCAGGGGATTCACAATTAAGATATTATTTTGTTCCTCCCGTGCTGCTTCTGACATCCCAGTGCATGCACAGCGATTCTCTTGGGTTCAGATCAGTTCTGCACAGCACAGTTCTCCTTTGTCTGGCCGCTACATTCATCATTCCTTCCTACTGCTTAATCCTGTTGCAGTCACCAACACTGCTCTGGCTGCTGAAGTACCAGTCACCTTCTTTAGGTGTTGGGTGACCTGGCACCACAGGCCCTGATGTAGGAACAGAGTTTCTCTGGGTCTGTAAAATTAACCTGGAGCTCGGTGAAGCAGACCTGATGCCGTGTCACAGGCTGCAGAATCGGTGGGACAGCAGCTCCAGCCTCACTGGCCACTCCTAGAAACAGCCCAGAGAAGTTTTTGTGTCTGAATGCTGAAACTTTTGTCACTTTATATTTAAATTGTTGGTGTTACTTGCTTTTAACTATTGCTTAACTATAACTCCAGCTGCGGCTCAACGTACGTATCACACTCTGTTGCCATTTCTCTCACGGTCTGGTCTGTGTTTTCCTTAAAGTGCCTTTCTTAAGTCCTCTGATTTGTGGAACCTCTTTGTTTTCAAATGTGCTTTGGGAACACTCAAACACTCAACTTCCTTCTGCTTATGAACCGCTGTGGGAGCCCCTAGGAATGCTTGTTCCAGTCGTTCTCATACCCTTTCATAGTACTGGGGAGTGAAGGGAGAGGAGGGATGGAGGAAGAAGGTAGGATGTAAGTAGCACCCTGCCTAGTCAGGTTTGTGATTTTTATTGTCAGCTTATGCTGTAGCAGGCAAAGATTCTGGATGTTTCCCTGGCCTCTCTCTGCATTGTGGTAAACACGCCCCTTTTCTGCCTTGGGTGCTGCCTTCCCCCTTGAGCCTGAGCTTTCGCCTTTTACTCTCAAGATCCTCACTGGTTGGAGAACTCCTTCCCGGTGTTCTCGCAGCTGATGGCTCTGCTGCTCCAGCCAGGCAATACAGCCAGGCAATACAGACAGGCTGAGTGAAACCTGCAGCAGGTTTCCTGTTGCATGGCAGAGCCCTGGACCAGCTGGACTCACGTTCCAAAGAGCTGAAGTCAGCACTTAAGCCCTCAGTGGTTTTGAGCTCGGTGTTCCTTCGGGTGAGCGTTGCACAGCAGCAGTGTGCCAGGAGGGCTCTGTTCTGGGTGATGCCTGGTTTAAAACTGCATTTCTGTTTCGTTTTAGGAAACGAGACTTGGGAGGCTCATCAATGAGGTGAGGAAGAAGACATCCAACGAGGAACTTGCCAAACGTGCCAAGAAGCTGCTGCGGAATTGGCAGAAGTTGATAGAGCCCGTGACCCAGAATGAGGCGGTGCCGCGGGGGCTGCCCAATCCACCCGGGTCAGCAAACGGGGGCGCTCACAACTGCAAAGCAGAAGCTCAGCTGCCTGCCGTGGCCGGAGCAAAGCCCATCAGCGACCTGAAGAGCAGGAATGACATCCAGAAACTAAACTCTCCCAAGATGGAGAAACTGGGAAATCGGAAACGGAAAGGTGAACACAGGGACGGGCATCAGGGCCCTCCTCCCCCCAAGGTCTCCAAAGCTAGTCATGAAGTATTACAAAACTCCTCACCCCCTCCCACAAACGGAATTGGAGGTAGTCCTGAAAATTTTCCCAGTCCTGTAGAGGTAAATCTACACGCAGGGCCTGAAAGCAGCAGGACAGAACTCAGTGAAAACGATAAACACAGTAAGATCCCAGTAAACGCTGTAAAACCTCACACCAGTTCTCCAGGACTTGTAAAACCATCAAGCACTTCCTCCTTATTAAAGACTGCAGTGCTTCAGCAGCATGATAAATCGGAAGAAGCCACGGGGCCGCACCAACCTAAGAGCCCTCGCTGTCCCTCGTTTAGCCCTAGGAGCGTTCGGCATGACACGTTTGCTCGGCAGCACACCACGTACTCACCAAAGGATTCGATGCCTAGTCCCTCTCAAAGGCCTCAGTTCTTAGACACTGCACAGGTGCCGTCACCGCCACCGTCTCTGATGCAACCGTCGTCACCTCCGGTGCCAGCAAAAAGACTGGAGTTCCCTCAGCAGTCGGTGGCTGAGGTGTCTCAGCACTGGCAGGAGCAGCAGGTACCTTCTGAAAGCCAGCACAGGCACCCGGCGGGGACGCTTCCGCAGCACACGTCTCCCAGCTGCAAAACCAGCTCCCACCCTGGGGAATCCCTCACGCCACACGTGGGCTTTTCACAGGACGCTTCAAAAATGGACAGTGATGATGCTGCTTCGGGTTCTGATAGTAAAAAGAAGAAAAGGTACCGACCCAGAGACTATACGGTCAACTTGGATGGGCACGTGTCGGAAGGGGGTGTGAAGCCTGTGAGGTTAAAAGAGAGAAAACTCACTTTTGATCCCATGACAGGACAGATAAAACCCTTAACACAGAAAGATCCTTTGCAGGTAGAAATCCCTGCGGTTACTGAACAGCACAGGACAGAAACGGAAAAGCAGGAGCAAAAACCCAACCTGCAAAGCCCTTTTGAACAAACGAACTGGAAAGAGTTGTCCAGAAATGAAATCATTCAGTCATATTTAAACAGACAGAGTAGCTTGCTGTCTTCATCAGGAGTACAGACTCCAGGAGCTCACTACTTCATGTCTGAATATTTAAAGCAGGAGGAAAGCACTAGAAAAGAGGCTAGAAAGACTCACGTTCTAGCTCCTAACAGCAAACCTACAGACTTGCCTGGGGTCACGAGGGAGGTCACAGGCGATGACCTGGACAGAATACGTGAACACAACTGGCCAGGCGTGAACGGTTGTTACGACACACAGGGTAACTGGTATGATTGGACACAGTGCATATCTTTAGATCCACACGGGGATGACGGTAGATTGAACATCCTGCCTTACGTCTGCCTCGACTGAGCACACTTGTGCTGCAGCTGCTTTCTCACACGTGCAGTTAGCGAAGGCGGCAGACGCTTATGCCACTTACAGACGGGGAGAGCCTCCTGTCCTGGACAAACAGGCCCAACGAGCAGAGGGTGTGAGGGAGCTGGTTCTCTACAGCTCTTTCCTTTTAAATTCTCCTTTTGTGAAATGCTGCTACCAGTTTACTAACAATTGCAAAGGAAGGCACACGAAGGTTGATAAATTGAGTTCAAAACTCTAGAGCGAGCCAGCTATAAAAAAGTGTTAGTCCCCGAGAAGTGAAGAGGATTTCCAGCACTTTCTGAATGCCGGAATCTTATTACAGGCAGGTACAGAGAAAATTGTGGAAGTTACCTTAACAAAATATGCATCTATTTATTTGACTTGATTTGGGTTTTTATTTGGCAGTGAGATATTTGAGAGACAATGTGCAAAAACTGTAGTTTTATTTGTATCACATCTCTGAACATGATTGCGTTTTTAAAGTCATGTGGTACAGAGATTGGGTTTTAAACGCAGGTGTTGCACTGCAGGCTGGGAGACCAGCTTCAGCTCAACATTCCATAGGCATCCACATACTTTAGTCTGGTTTCAGTTTAAATCCAGTCTCTGAGAAATGCTGCAAAAACTAGATGTTTAACGATATTTTTGATCCCACCACCACCAGCCAAATAATTTTCCTCCTTTTCCCTTCCTGCAAACTTCTAGGAAAAAAAAATAAAAAAAAAACCAAACAAAAACCACACACACGAAAAAAAATACCGAAAAAAAAATCACCTTTTCTAGAATCTAAATGTAATGAGGGTGCTACAAGTTTGTAACTGTACTGTGAGAGGGAAAAAGGAAGCCTGTTTGTATGCTGGAAATATACTTGTTACCATTCCTTTAGATATTGTTTGCCTTATGGATATCCATCATAAACGCAATTTGCAAAAACAAAGAGCCTTAGTGAATGTACAGTAACTAGACTTCTGTGTCTGTGGGATGCAGAAGGGAGCAACTTTGCTATTTGGTCCTTTAAGTGGACACATTGTGATATAAATGTGGAAATAAAAAAAATTTGCACAAACCAGTTTGTGAATTATTTATACTTATTGTTTTTTTAAAGTTTGCTCAGTTCAGACCAGCTAAGGGATCCCGGCACTGCGAGTCCACCGGAGCGGTGTGAAGCTGAATCCCCTCCGACGCTCTCGAAAGCAGCTGGCTGTTAGGGATGTACAAGATGTCTTCCAAGTACCTTGGTGGGATTCAGTCACACAGGTTGGAATTTTTTTCTTAAGCTCTGGTTGCATCCAGGGTCTGGAGACTGGTAACCCGGTTGCTGTTCATGTACCTTAGTCTAAAGAAATCGTAGTTCATCCTTTTTCTCAGTAACTCTGTGATACTTTATTCCTCGTTGTTAAAACGCTTTCTGAAGAAAGCCTTAAGCTTTCTTCACTTGAACCAGGCTGTTATGAACTGTATTTGCTTTAACTTTTGGGACTAGTTATTTCCTGCAGTCCCCAGCACTGGGCTTTGTGGGGGGGAGAGGGGATGGTACATAATACCCAAAACGTTTCTAGGTTTAGTGATGTTAACTGTTAACCCCTTGGTGCTGGATCATCCTTCTGTGGAGAACGAGGAGCCTTGGAGAGCAGAGTCAAGCTCCTTGGTGATTTGAAAAGGGTGTTCCTTGCCAGGTATATGTGAAGTCAGGTTGTTCCCTGGAACTCAGCTGACAAGGTTTGGTTTATCTTCAAGTTGTTCTTGTTCAAACCGACAGCTTTTGTGACCTGCCTGGTACTGAAATGTGTGTGTGTGTCTGGGAAATCTCCACTGCTGTCTGTCTGCTGCTTCTGGGATGGGAGATCTGAGAGTGAAACCAGAAAAAGGGGTTACCAACAACTGTTTCCAGGTGTATTTTCAGTTCACTTGCAGTTTGTCCGGCTGCAGCCGATGAGGTCAAGCAGTGTGCCCCGGACTCGGGGAGCGCCGCTAGCGAGCAGCTCACACAGGCAGAGGGCTGAAAGCTGGTTGTTCTGTTCATGTAAAAACTACTGTTCATCTGCACCTCCTCCCTCCTTCCCTGAATGGTTTTACTTAGGAACAGGGTCTGTGCTTTTCTGAGGCCTTTGGATATGGGGCAGAGCTCATGAAACAACACAGTATTACCCTTCCACTTTGTGAACCCTGTTGTTTTCTCCACTGCCGATGCGATCGATGGCCCTTGTGGACTGCACTCGGTGAGGTGATGCCCCAAGTTCGTCTCTGCTTTCAAATTACACCCAGTTTTCGGTAGCAAACCGATTTTGCTGGAGAGAGTGTCGGGCACTGGAGCCCTTTCCCCAGGGGAACAGAATCGCTGGAGGAGGTGCTCCCGATGCGGGCTTTGAGTCCTGGTCCATACTGAGTCTGTTCCCTCAGTGTCAACCCACTTGGGATGTCATGTGGGGCAAGGCCTGACAGCCGCCACTTCCACATGTCAGTGCAACTGTTCAGTGAGCTCCAGCGGCCGCGGATAAGCTGACAGGCGCAGCCTGTGGATTCTGTAAGCGAGTTCCAATGAAGTTTGCCATGTGCGTATCCGCTGTGTGCTCTCGTTTGTGCGTGGGCTCGTTTCTCTGCTCCTGCCTCGCCACCCCCAAGCCCGCTCGCGCTCCCGGGGAGGGCGTGAGGTGCCTCAGCCGCGGATGGCCGGGGCTGCCGCTCCCTCGGGGCCCCTTCCCACCGGGAGGTGCGGGAGGCCGGCGAGGGTGCTCGGCCTTCTGCCGGCACTACCCAGCCCTCGCACCGGCTCAGGGCCCCGGGAGCCGCCGGCCTTCCCCCCGCGCTGTAAGAGCGGGGCTTTGCCCTCAGCTACGTGCGCCCCTCCCGGCCCTCTCCAGCCCCGGGCGGCGGAGCGCTGCCCAAGCCGGGGACCCCCGCCACGGGGCCGAGC
>VXBZ01007595.1:313624-333085 GCA_013399135.1 Heliornis fulica | reverse complement strand
ACATGAGGCGACGACGGTGGCGCGGCCGCCGCTTCGAGCCCGGCGGGGAACGCGGGGCTGCGCGGGGGCCGCGGTTGAGGGGGGTGGGACGGACACGCGCGATCCTCCGAGGCGCTCTGTAAAAGCGTGTTTCGTCCGGTAGTGTTGTGCAAGCAAAGTCAGGACGTCGAGGCCGCGGCACAGATCCAGCCGCTGCCGCAGCCATCGCTCCCGGCGGCTGCACCTATCCCAGCCCCGCAGGGCACCCCTTCCGTGGAGGAGCTCATCCAGCAGAGCCAGTGGAACCTGCAGCAGCAGGAGCAGCATCTTCTTGCGATGAGACAGGTGGGTTCACGATGAGACAGGTGGGTTCACGATAAGCGCTCACCTGGTTATCCCGGACTGACAGCGCTGTAAAAACTGGGAGCGATGGGGGAGAAGGCGGCTTCCATCACACTGGTGGTGGTTGGCAGCGTGAGGGGGAGTCATACTTGCCTTGTGTTCCACCATCACTGTGGAGCAGAACTGTCTGGTGTGCTGGCAAGGGGGGTCTTTGGTCAAAACCCTTTTCTGTGTGAAAAATCTTGTTGGTTTCTGGAGTGTGACTGGTTGAGTGCCACAGATTGCTGGGGACTGCGAGACACCCAGCTCGGAGTATTCTAAGGCGGATTTTTTGCTGCTGGGAAACAAACCGGAGAGTTGCTGGAGGACAGCAGCACACTGACATTACATTCTCTGTGTTTAGGAACTTCCTGCAGTTTGGGGGTTTTGGGTTGGTTTGGGTTTTTTTGTGTGTGTGTTAGATTTTTGAGGGATAATGAACTAGACTTCCTGAAGAATTAAGAGTCTTCTTGTAAACGAATAACTGAAACATGTGGTTGTGTTGCTTGTAAAAGGCCTTGGTCTTCAAGATAGCTACTGATGGTGAAGAGAGCAGCTATCAGCAGTTTAGCTCTTCAATTGGATGTAATGTAACTCCTTTTTTTCCCCCTTTTTTTTTCAGGAACAAGTCACATCGGCAGTAGCCCTTGCAATTGAGCAACAGATGCAGAAAGTTTTGGAGGAAACCCAGTTAGATATGAACGAATTTGACAACTTGTTGCAGCCAATAATTGACACTTGTACGAAAGATGCGATCTCAGTAAGTGCTCTAAATGCAAACTGCTGGTGGGTGGTGGGGTGAGCTCCGAACAGCTTCAATTCAGGGACTGTAGAGTAAGCAGCAGCTTTATTGCGCTGTGGTAGGTAAGATGATACCAGGTACTCAGACTTCCTTTTTTTTGCAGCTGTTTCAGGGCTCTGGGATGAGTCCACACGATACAAACACATTAGACTAAATATTTAATATTTTCTTCTCTAAGGCTGGCAAGAACTGGATGTTCAGTAATGCCAAGTCGCCTGCGCACTGTGAGCTGATGGCCGGGCACCTGCGAAATCGGATAACGGCAGAGGGAGCTCACTTCGAGCTCCGCTTACACCTCATCTACTTAATTAACGATGTGTTGCATCACTGGTGAGAACTTGGAAGTTTTGCTGTGATACTCTGATTGCTCTCTCCACTAGATACCTTGTTAGCTTGACCAGTCGCCTTTTAACGTGTCCATTCTTCTCAGCAACTGCTTGAAGATGTCTGTAGCCAGCACAGTGATCTAGTGCTTTAATAATCCAGTTCAGTTCTTACCTACTTTACGTATTTGTCCTCCAACCACGATGTTACAGTAAAGATGTCAAGGAGGGAAGTCTCTGTGTTATGAGCCCACTACTTCTAGTATAGCAGGAGTCAGGCTGAGTTGAGTATTGCAGGGCTCTATAGTGTGTCAGTGAAAGGCAGTGACTCTCCTTCCCATTCCTGTTTTGAAGCCAGCGGAAGCAAGCACGAGATCTTCTGGCTGCTCTACAGAAGGTGGTGGTGCCAATCTACTGCACCAGCTTTCTGGCGGTGGAGGAGGATAAGCAGCAGAAAATTGCCCGAGTGAGTATCTGGTTTGGTGTAGCTGTAGCTTTGCTTTGCTAGGTTAGTGCTTGCAAGTTCACAAACAGGAGGGTGGAACAGAACTGCTGAGGCTGTTGCAGTGTGATTGTGTTCAGAAAGTCTGTTGCAGGGTGTTAATTCTGTTTTAATTCATGTTTAAGGTAGAACTTCAGGCTGCCTGTGTGTCCTTTAACAGTCACTGCAGTGACAAGTGCACCTGAATCCTCTGTGGTGCCCAGATCCTAGTTCTTAACAGAGCTATAGACATAGAAATGCTGTGTCTCCATTTGTCTTTCACTGTTTGTCACTTCTGAGAACCTTTCACTCTTGAATTTATGCAGCTTCTTCAACTGTGGGAGAAAAACGGCTACTTTGATGAGTCCATTATTCAGCAGTTGCAGAGCCCGGCTCTTGGACTTGGCCAGTACCAGGTTAGCCACAAGTCACACTTCTCGTGGTGGTGTAAATGTGTAAATGAATTTAGGAAATGTTTTCCCTTTTATGTGAGGTGAATGTGAATCTCTCCTCCCTTCCCACCCCCTTTACAAGGGGTTACAGCAATCATGTGAAACAACTCCTTACATCACCCATCCGATCCCTGGCTGATACAGGCTTGGACAGTGTTTTTGTTAACTGCTACAGTCACCTATGTGTGTGTCCACGACTGTGTGTTCTCTGGTTGGGGAAATGAATGTTTGGTAAAAGGAAACCAAAGAAATCCTTGGGAGATCCCAGTGCAGGGCCACCAAGATGATGGAGGGAGTGGAACACCTTCCTTCTGAGGACAGGCTGAGGGAGCTGGGGCTCTGGAGCTGGGAGAAGAGGAGACTGAGGAGTCACCTCATTAATGTTTATAAATATGTCAAGGGTGAGTGTCAGGAGGATGGATCCAGGCTCTTCTCAGGGATGGCCAGGGATAGAACAAGGGGAAATGGTTCCAAACTGGAACATAGAAAGTTCCGTCTGAATATAAGGAGGAACTTTTTCCCTGTGAGGGTGATGGATCACTGGAACAGGCTGCCCAGAGAGGTTGTGGAGTCTCCTTCTCTGGAGACATTCCAGACCCATCTGGACACGTCCCTGTGTGATCTCCTCTAGCTGATCCTGCTCGGGCAGGGAGTTGTACTGAGTGATCTTTCGAGGTCTCTTCCAGCTCCTGATCTTGTGTGATTCTGAAAGAAGCTGTAGCTTTCAGTCACAGGCACTGAGCAGCTGGTGTGGCTCATCTTCGCGGGTAGTAACGGGCGCTGCTGGGTGTAGCTGTGTCTGAAAGCTGAGCACTAATACAGACAGTGGACTCTAGTCTGTGGAGAGGATTCTGGAAATCCCCTTAGTGTGACTGGGCTCTTTGCCCAGCAGGTTGTCCTGCACTCTGGTGTGTTTCTTGGGAGGGTGTGAGCAGCATAGGAGGCTCTGAATGAGCAGGCAGGGTAACTGCTCCAGGTACGGTCTTAACTCATTCTGCTTAATTTATCTTGCTTCATCAGGCAAATTTGATCACTGAATACGCAACCGTAGTCCAGCCTGTACAAGTAGCCTTCCAACAGCAGATACAGAACCTGAAGACTCAGCACGAAGAGTTTGTGAACAGTTTGACACAGCAGCAGCAGCAGCAGATACAAATACCACCCCTGGAGCCCGAGGTGAAGTCGACCCCCCCACCTCAGGCGCCCACAGCAGCACCGGCCTCGGCGCCGCCCTCTGCTCCGGTTACACAAGCAGGTACGAACGAACCTGTTCTGGGCCCGGCAGGAACCAGGGGTGGTGATGTCATGAGTGTTCTGTTAACTTTTTTCCCTCCTTGTTTAGTAGTGAGCTGAGGTTCTGTGCTGGTTTGGTTGTGGCAGAAGCCCTTGGAGGCTTGAGGCTGGCACGGTGTGATGCTGGAGTGTAAAGAGAACCAAAGCTGTGAATGTGAATGAGATCAGAAATCAAACCTCCTCTCCCAGTAGATTCCTGCTGAGTGTTTGAATGTCCAACAAAATCTGGATGGAGCCAGTTGTGGGGGTGCAGGGTGTTACTGCCTGGGAGCTGGATGCTTACAGTAGTCTCCTCTGTTTCAGAGGATGGTAAATCTCAGCTGCCTCTCGCTGGTTCTGCAGAGTATGACGCAGCGGGGTCTGGAGTGCAGGATCCTGCCTCCGGTGGTCCCCGTGGCCCAGGATCTCATGACCAGATTCCTCCAAACAAACCACCCTGGTTTGACCAGCCTCACCCTGTTGCACCGTGGGGTCAACAACAGGTAAGAAACAGAGTTCAGAAGCACGAGGGAGAGGGAGGGGTGGTTCAGGATGATGGTTGCTCCCTCCTGTCAGCCATCACACTTCCCCTGTGAACAAAGAAGTGCTCTCGGAGTACAGAGCTGTCTGCCTCAGAACAGTTCAGTCTTTTCCTGCCTTTCCTCTGAAGCTGAGGTTGCTCAGACCTTGTATCCAGCAAGCCCTTTCCCACATGCTCTGTTTATCCCACATTCTCTGTTTACCCCACAGGTAGATTGGGTTTTTTTGCATTCTTTATTTTTGTGGCCTCATGACCAGGCTTCTTTTCCTTACAACTAGGGACCACCTCACTGTCCCCCGTGGAATAACAACCATGAAGGAATGTGGAACGAACAGAGAGATCAAGGCTGGAACAATCAGCGAGAGACACCTTGGAATAACCAGCCTGATCCTTCTTGGAACAACCAGTTTGAAGCACCGTGGAACAACCAGCACGAACAACCTCCATGGGGTGGGGGTCAAAGGGAACCTCCATTTCGAATGCAGCGGCCACCTCACTTCAGAGGCCCATTTCCTCCACATCAGCAACATCCCCAATTCAACCA
Source organism: Heliornis fulica (assembly GCA_013399135.1). NCBI lineage: Eukaryota > Metazoa > Chordata > Aves > Gruiformes > Heliornithidae > Heliornis > Heliornis fulica. The sequence goes on along the minus strand of VXBZ01007595.1, from coordinate 328,310 downwards.
GCCCCCGCATCCGCATAATTTCAACCGCTTTCCACCTCGCTTCATGCAGGATGATTTTCCACCTCGCCATCCCTTTGAAAGGCCTCCTTATCCTCATCGTTTTGATTACCCCCAGGGGGATTTTCCTCAAGGTAAAGTGTGTACCAGGCCAGGTTTTGTTAACGCCGTTACGTAGTGCTCGTTCTTGGTGGACCCTTGTGGTTTTCCTGAGGCATGTTGAGTTGTGGGGGTTTGGAAGCTGCTGCTGACAGCTCAGATACATGCAGAGTTGGAGGTTTCTGTGCTTGGTGAGTCTCCCCTCCCTCATGGATGGAGATGACCTGAAATGTGATCCTGACTGAACTCCACACACGCTCCTCTTGCGCCTGTTTCTCTCTGAAAGAAGTAAACTCCGAGGTGAGAAGCAGCATTTGCTTGTAGACTGGATCTCCCACACATCAGGCCATGGATGAGGGTCCTTTGGTGTTTGTCCTTAGATACAGGAAGTTAGAGGAGGAGAGGCTGGAGGCATTTCTCTTCCCTTACTGAGGAGCTCTCGTTCCCTGCCCTGGTGCTGTGTGTTTGGCAGTGTCTGGTCTCCCTGCGTGGTTGCTTTGCCTCCGGCTGGAACGCGGTGGGCTCTGACCGTGGTCTGTCGGTGTGCCTGGCCTCTGGCTCGGGCTGGCTGCTGCTTCCCTTGGGAAGTCTGGTGGAGTTCAGTCCCGTGGGGTTTCTGCTTCACATGCAGAAGCTGTGACTGCGTTGGAACGGTCCTTATCAATGTGGGGTCTAAAGATCGCTCTGCTCTGTACGACTGGCTGCTTGAGAGCAATCAGGCGCCTACCTGGCGGTTGCGGTTTTAAACTTCAGAGATTCTCGATTCCTCAAGGCCAAAAACCTTTGAAAAACAATGAAGTAGAGTTTAAATGTTTAGGATTGTGATGGACTTCTCCAGTAGAGATGGTTTTTGGTTGTTTTTTCGTCTTTGTAGTCCCGTTTGGTTGGGTTTGTAAGAGTCCTGATGGTGGGTAAGGAGAACAGCTCTTCCCAGCCTGAGGGAATTAAGGTTTTAGCTCAGGAAAAGATGATCTATTTTGGTTTATAGTGGTGAGCCAAAACGCCTGTGGCTTCGTGTGGAGTGGTTGGAGGAGGGGATCTGCTGAGAGAGACGCTCAGATTAGGAAGGCAGAGAAACAGTGACAGAGCGGACTCGGGTCATGATGAAGATGAGGCAGGTCTTACTGGCCGAAGATTGGGCAGTGGCTGCAACGGCTTTTCCTGGAAAAACTCTGGGTCCTGCTGTGGAAGGTGTTGATTTCAGTCTTGCATTTTCTCTCTGTAGTGCAGAGGGTTCAGCAGGGTGTCCTGGTGCTGACGGCACGTGGCTCGTCCGTCGGGATGGGACGGATGTCATTCACCTCTCTGTTTAACAGGATATTATCTCTGCCTCTTCCTCAAAAAACACCTCTTTAAACAAAGTAATTTCTTGTCACCTACTCATGTGAGTTAATTCCTGCCATGTTTATTCCTTTGGGCATGTTGATTTGGCACAGAGACAGGACCCGCTCCGGGTCCCCGCTAAGTCATGACTGTAGTTTGGCTTCAGCAGCAGCTCCCGCCGGTGGCTGCCCTGCTGTCTACTCTCTGACCATGCTGTGTCCCAGAATAAGCAGGGGCTTGGGGTAAAGCATCCTGTTGTCCTCAGAGCAGCTGCTGCAGCCACAGGGGTAGATGCACTGCAAGGTCTCTATGAACATGGACCCGTAGCCGGCCTCCAGTTCTGCAGTCCAGTTGCTTTGCTGCGAGTCTCCGGCACCAGGACTGTGTTCTGGGAGAAACGTGCTGATTGAAGTTCATCTCTGCTTGCTTTCCTTCCTCTGTAGCTCAATAAACTCTTTTAACCCTCCTGCTCTGCAGAAATGGGACCTCCCCATCATCATCCTGGTCACAGACTGCCTCACCCTGGAATCAGCGAGCACCCTCCCTGGGGAGGGCCGCAGCACCCCGAGTTCGGGCCTCCCCCGCATGGCTTTAACGGGCAGCCCCCTCACATGAGGCGACAGGGCCCCCCTCACATGAACCACGACGATCCCAGCCTGGTGCCAAACGTTCCCTACTTCGATCTTCCCGCCGGACTGATGGCTCCGCTTGTGAAAGTAAGTGTGTGCAGGGGCCCTGCGGGGAGGAGGGCGAGATCCAGATCCTGGGGTCGATATAAGGGACAGTTTAATGTGGGCAGTTGTAGCTTCAAGTGTTCCCAGCCATCAGCCAGTGTGGCTGCAGGGTACACGTGGGCAGGAGGGGGGAGAAGGCCGTGAAGATGGTAACGTTTGCAAGTGTTGTGTCCCAGTGAAGGCCATTAGACCTCACGTGGGAAAGACTCACTCACTCTTGAAAACTGTACCTCTGATTTCAGAAAAGAGAAATCCCCAGGGATTTCCAGGTGGGCAGAGGGTCCTTGCAGTTCTGATGTGGCCACTGTGTGCTGGTTCTCTGTATCCAGAGGCCTCTTGCACCGCTAACGTCACACATGCAGTGGGAGACAGGAAAGGAACCTGTATGGGCGTCATCGGGGCTCCGCACCCTGACGCGGCCTGTGTTGGGGAGAGCTCACAGGGCTCTTCCATCTTGGACTGTTACTCTCGGTGTACACCAGCCAGGCTTCCATCCAGCCACTCCTACCACAGAGGTGGATGGATGAGATCTGCATCTTGCCACTGTACCGATGCAGCTGTGCTGCAGCACGTCGCTTTGCTCAGGGGCCTCGGGTGGTTTCGCTGCAGCACGAGGAAGCAGCGGCTCCTCCGCAGAGTCCTTCTTGCAGCACGTCTTTATCCAGCAGTGAACTGTGAGGCCCCTACACAGTTAAGTGTGTACTTGTCTCTTCAGGCAGCCACCCCGTGACAAGAGTGTAATTTGTTTTGTTTCCAACAGCTTGAAGATCATGAGTATAAACCTTTAGATCCTAAAGATATACGTCTTCCACCCCCGATGCCCCCCAGTGAGAGACTCCTGGCTGCAGTTGAGGCGTTTTATAGTCCACCATCTCATGACAGGCCTAGAAACAGGTAAGAGTAGGCATTGCTAAGGATACAGTGAGGAGTATGCCCTGAGAAGCTGTCTCAGACCATGAAGTGCCTCTCTCTTCCTTCTCCCATGTCCTGGTTCCCCCAGTGCTGAGAGGCTCCTGTATTTAACCTGTGCACCCTTGTGATCTTGTGCCGAGACCTTTCTGCCCGGCCCCTCGCTCCCTGCGCAGTCCAGCAGAAATCCTGAGTGTCCCTTGACCAAAGTGGAGTCTGACAGCTGTTGTTCTGTGCATGGTTGATTTGTTGCAGTGAAGGCTGGGAGCAGAATGGGCTGTACGAGTTCTTCAGAGCTAAAATGCGAGCGAGGCGGCGGAAGGGTCAGGAGAAGAGAAATAGGTGAGAGATGCTGCTGCTGCCGTCCGACTCGTGGCTGTTCCTTCGGGGGTGCTGGGAGTCGCTCGGGGCTCACGCAGGGGGCGAGGCGCGCTCAGCGACACGCTGGTGGAATCACTGAGTTCCACCTAGTTGGAGTTTGCAGGAAATGTGTTCTGGTTTTTCACTGCCCTGCCTGCAGAAGGGCTTGTGTGGAACTGTGGTTGAGTTTGTTGTGTTTCTAGAAGTTTCACTGTGGTTTCTCTGCCTTTACCTGTGCAGTGGGCCTTCGCGGTCTCGCAGCCGGTCTAAAAGCCGAGGCCGCTCGTCCTCCCGGTCCAATTCACGATCCTCAAAGTCATCTGGCTCCTACTCGAGGTCGCGCTCTCGCTCTTGCTCTCGCTCACGGTCCTATTCACGCTCTCAGTCCAGGTAAGAGTGCAGCAGGCCGAGGCCTGGGCACCAGCAGGTGGGGAAAGCTCAGCCCTCAGAGCTGAGTGAGGAGCCCTGGGTGTTGCTCTGGTAACTGGTGTGTGTGCTCTGCTGTGCTCTCCCTGTCAGAAGCCGGAGCAGGTCCCGCTCCTCTCATAGCCGCTCACGGTCACGCTCACGGTCAAGGTCGAAGTCGTACTCGCCAGGAAGGCGGCGCCGGTCCCGGTCTCGCAGCCCCACTCCCCCGTAAGCTCTTCTTTGTTCATTCCTTCTCTTACCTGTGTGGTTTGGATGAGTACCACAAAGTGCAGGTGCTTCCTCGTGAGCTGGGTGTATTTGGCCTTTCAACAAGTAGTAGGTGATGGGAAGCAGGTTCAGAGAGCTCTCATACGCCTCTGGTGCTTGTGGGGGGATATTATTACTCTGTTGTGTGGGAGTTCTGTTACAGCCAAATGCTGTGTAACTACAAAGGGCTCATACACCTCCTGGGGAAGCAGGAGGAATCCTCTGAGTATCCTTGGTGTTAGGGAGTCGTGGTGTGTGTTTGCCCTTGTGCTGAGAAGCTGGTAGGGTGTTTCTCACCATTTTATAACACTGTAACCTAATACCTTGTTAGAAGAATAGCTGAGTGGAGGAGATGGGGTTATACTGTTAATGTTTGACAGAATGTAAGTGCCCTCACTTTGTGTCACAGCTGTATCAGTAGTTAATTTGTTCCTTTTATTTCTAGTTCTTCAGCTGGGTTGGGCTCCAGCTCTGGGCCTCCTATACCAGAATCAAGACTTGGAGAAGAAAATAAAGGCCATCAAATGCTGGTGAAGATGGGTAAGATGCTGTTCCTGCACAAGGCAGGAAAAAACTGCAGCACCCAACTCTGGGATACAGTTAATTGGTGTGTGTTGATGTGTAATTATCCCTTGGTATCCCAAGGTCGGTGTGAGGATGGCTGGAGACAGCAGTAGCCAGAACATGGGGCAGTGGTGGGAAGGATGTGGATAGGAGGATGAGGGGTTTGCACTGAGTAGACCTGGCAGCCCCAAGGTGTTTGGTGTGGATCAGCACCAGACTGGACAGGCTGAGCTTGTGCCCTGAAGAGGTTTTAGGGCTGTGCAGGTGTTTGTCAGCTCCCAGAACCTCCCTGGTTTAATGCTCCTGAAACAAATGGGAGGGTTTCAGTCTGGGTCCTGCTGTTGCCATGGGTTGTTTCCAGAATGTCTGTGTCTTCAGAAGCCTGGTAATGATAAAGGTAGCGACAAGGTTGTGATGCTGTGTGTCCTCTGCAGGCTGGAGTGGGTCTGGAGGGCTGGGAGCCAAGGAACAAGGAATTCAGGATCCAATTAAAGGAGGGGATATCCGAGACAAGTGGGATCAATACAAAGGAGTGGGAGTGGCGCTAGATGACCCCTACGAAAACTACCGACGAAATAAAAGTTACTCGTTTATCGCGCGCATGAAGGCCAGAGATGAGTGTAAGTGACCGGTCCCTGCGCGCGGCGGCGGGATCCGTCCCCTTTACTGCAGGCTGTAAACCCAGATCAATCAGTAACTCTGAATTCTTTCTAGTGGTGGGTACTGTGACCCAGCAGGTAAGGCAGCACACGCTCTGGTTAACACGGTGTCTTTTCCTTTTCAGGGGTTGTGTTCTAATTTCTGAAACAGTAATTAATTCATTAGCCTGTTGTGTGTGTGTGTAAGCAGCTTCCCAGCTGCAGCACTAAGAGCCTGTGTCTTTGAACATTCCCCCTCAGAAAGCAGGAGCAGTCCCAGAGGGAGCCATGCCCCAGGAGGGATGGGTGCCTGAGCAGGAAGGGCTTTGTGGCCAGAGCACAGTTAGACCACACTTGCTGTTTAGTCCAGCCTAACTCCGAGTTCCCTACAACTAGTACCGTGTTCTGCCAGGGCTGGAAGCAAGTGGAGGTGCTGTAGTGCAGGCAGGGCTCAGAGAAGTGGAGGTGCTCCCAAGTGGTAGATTCTTGCAGTCTGAGTTCTGTAGCACTGCTACAGCAGCCTGTGATTAAAAGGGAAAAAAATTGGCGCACTAAATGAAAAGTCACTTCTGCCTCTGGCTGCAATACAGCTGTGTGCTAAAACGGGTTCAAAATAGCCCAAAAGGAATAAAAATCCTGCCTAGTAAGAGCCCTCGTTCCACAGAACGCTGCAGGCAGCTCAGGTAACTGCACAATGTGTAAGAACTCTTTTCCCTATTGTTGCAGTGAAGCGTGACACGCAAGACCCTCCACCGCCCGAATAAGGCTCTCTGAAGAAAGATGTCTTGCATCTTGTATAAATCCGGATTAAAGTCTGGAGGAAGTGACAAATGAATTACATTTAAAACAGTGGTGAAAAATGGAAAGCTATGACATGTGCACTTGTCATTCAGTGTTTAAAAAGGCCAGCTGTAAGGATGACATGTCTAGCAAGTTTAAGAATTTCCATTTATTTTACAAAATTTTTTAATTAGTTGCCCCTTTTATACTAGAACAAAACCCCAGTTGAGCCGTCCCCGGTGCAGGGTTGTGACCCTCGTTCCTGAGGAATACAGACGTTCTCTGCCGTGGTGTCATGTCTCTAGTTCCATAATGTATGTTTATTTCTCTCAAAAGGTTAATTCTATTTGAAGTGGAGGGGTGCTGCCTTGGGATCAAGTCAGACTGATGCTGAGCAGTGTATCCTAATGTCTAAATGGGGAATGAAGCATCTAGTTCCAGTACAGGTGACCTATGAGCACTGTGCGAGCTTGTTAGAACCTACCCTCCAACCTAACGCCCCCCCAGCAGCTGGTGCAGCCCCACCTCTGGTCAGAACACGAGGGTGCCCTGCCCTGCCCTGCCGCAGCTTCCCCAGCGCTCTGAGGGACGATCGATGCTTCGTGCCGGGAGATGTTCTTGAAGCCTTTTCTATTTTTGTATATACCCTTTAATAAAGCTGATTAGAGGAATAGAAGAGAATCCATGTTCTCTGCTCTGCAAGTTTCTAACAGTGAAATGTCCTTGGAAACTGCCTTCAATCTAAAAGAGAAAAAAGCCCACCCCCCCCGACCCCCCCTTCCCTTTCGTNCCTTCCCTTTCGTACCCGTCTCCAGAGCCCGCCAGCTGAGGGTGTTAGGCCCTGACACTGCACTTCCACTCCCCAGCTTTGCGTGGTGGGAACCTCTTCCAGAGCCGTTTGTCTGTACAGCGGAGACCCTCTGGCCCTGTTCAGTTAATATGGTGAAATGCCAGTTTGTTCTAGATCTACTGTAGTTGTGGAACTGTAACTGTCTGTGAATCAGCATAGCACACCTCTGTGTCACCAACTTGTGAGTTTTATTGTTTTGCCTTCCAATAAACACTTTTTTAAAATAAAAGCAGAGCAGTGGCTCGTACTTCAGAGCACAGTCGGGCGTGTTGGCTGTGAGCCTGCCCTGAACGTATCGCAGCTGGGCAGCGGTCTGGCATCATTCCCTGGTGACTGCACTCCTTGGGGCAGAGGTGCCTCCAGCCATCCCAGATGTGATGGTGGATCCCATGATGTACACAGTACACTGCCAGGGTCTGGCTGAAGGCTCCTGCCTCTCCCTTGGTGGGGTAAGTAAAAAAATCAGAGATCAGAAACTCAGTGCTGCATAAGAACACGCACAGCTCTGCATACAAATCCTTCCCAGAGCGGCTGTGACTTATCTGTGCAGTCAGGAAGGGCTTCTCATAAGAAAATGTGACTTTTACTTCACAGTCAAAGCTGCTTTTCCTCCTGTGCTTTCCGAATTTCTTCCCGTGCTTGCTCGAAGGTGAGAGGTGGAGATCTGTGATTCCTGATGTACTGCAAAAAACAAAAAAAAAAAAACCAGTTGAGATACAAATATAACTCCACAGTGCTTAATAAATCTGTGTGTCCAGGGAGCTGTGCTCCTGGAGTAACCCCAGATCGTCCTGCTGCAGCCCGAGGAGGAGCCTTGCCGGTCTGACAGCTCCGTACCCACAGCAGAGCTTGTTCTTCCAAAACTCTCTGAATCCTTGTTGCTGGACAATCTCCTGCCTTGCTGTTAATGTGCATGAGCATTACAGTAATTTATTCAACAATAATAGGAACTTCCTGATTAATGAACAACAGGCAAGGGAAATCTGTTTGCTACAACTGCTAGATGTGCGTGGAAGGGAATAAATGCTTATTTTCCAGTCTAGTGTAAATACCTCTTTAGCTTCTTCCAGGGTATGGTAATGGAACTTCTCGTTCTCCAGCGATTCCACAAGGGAGAAGTGAAGCTGGTGAATGTTCTCCACAAACTGCTGAGTCAGCAGCAAGTGCTGTTTCAACATGGTGTTTATAACAAGAGCTGTCGGGCTGTATGCAGTCAGGGCTGCAAGGAACAGAGCGTGGACAGGTCAGTGAACAGGCCTCAGGGCAGCGGGTTTAACTGTGTGAAACACAGGGAAAGGGGGTGGTGATCACTGTCCCCAGTACCTTCGATGGCATCTGGGCTGACGACGTGGCTGGCAACTGGGACGGGGTCGACACAGCTGTTCCCCACAGGAGGGTCGAGTACGGCCGCGGTGTTTGCTGTGGAGGGTAAAATCAGAGTTAGGAGGGTGGGAAGGGCGCCAGAACACGGCTCCTCTGCAGCACTCACGGGCCACGAGTGGCTGTAGAACACTGTGGAGCCTCATGGGCTCAGCCAAAACACCAAACAGTTCTGTGAGCTCTGCAGGACCTGCACTCTTCCCCTGAGAACATGGGCAGCTTTTCAGCCCCAGCCACGGGGAGAGAGGCTTCTGTACTTGGGAAGCTGCCGTGTTCCAGTTGTGTTTGTCTCTGTGAATGGGGCTAAAAGTGGCTCTTACTATGTTTTCATTGAAGCAAAGAGCAGTGGAGATGAAGTGACCCCACAAAACACTTAAAGGCCACGTCTGTCTTTTCTGGAAGAGGCCAGAGCGCTTTCCCACGAGGCAGAACCCGCGACGGGCGAGCACCCTGTGCCGATCTGACCGCGGGGTTTGCAGTAGCAAATGTACTACAAAGCTGTCACCTTCCATTTGAGAACCTTACTTGGGCTCCTGCAAGCTCTGTCACTACTGCTGGCCCATCCACCCAGAGATCCTGGGGGGGTCAGGATCCTCATTTAGCAAACACCAGCTACGAGCTCTCCTCTGCTGTCCAACCCCCTTTCTGTGAGTGGCAGACTAAAAGGTTGGTCTTGAGAAAGATTTTAATTGTCTGTGTAGTCAGCTAAGGCCTCTCTGAGCCGACCAGGCCAGCGTGGGAAATCCTACAGACCCCAGTGAACTTACTCTTTGGCCAGGAGTAGGAGAACAGAGGATCCACTGTCTGCACCGCACGTTCCCTGACCGTCACTCTGCAGACCTGGTCACGCTGTGCTCTGGCAGATGATGGTGGCAGTGCTGAAGATGGGCATTTTCCAGAATAGCTGCAGCTCTCAGAATGTTCCTCAGACATTACTGAGCCAGATTTTGTGTCTCTTGTAGATAGAGAGCTCTCAAAGTCGTCAGAATATTCTGAATTTATAGTTCTCTCACCATCTTCAAGACAATCCTGTTTGTGTCTAGAAACATCTGCAGAAACCCCACTTAAATGTTCAGAGATTTCAGCTTCAGTCGCAGTTTTTTCACTATTCTCTGTGGAAACCTCTTTCACCCCAGCAGCAGCACTTAGCTGATGGGAAGCTTGGTCCTTCTCCACCAGGAACACATCTGGTTTTGGCTTTCTGTTTGACTCTTGAGTGACTCGGACGTCTGTCCCCTGTAAAACAGAACAGCTGTGTATCAGGAGAACTGACAGAACACAGCCTGGAAATGTCTCCATTATTCCTGCATATGGTTCTACATATGCTGGTCCTGCAGCATGCCACCAAGAGCTGGCTGCTAGTGACTAGGACCCATGGAGCTTGTTCTGTGTCACCTTGCAGTGCCGCTACGTTCAGCAAGGAAATGCCAGCACTGCAAAAGGAATTCTGCCAGGTTCCAGCAGCCTGTGAAATCCTGATGTAGCCCTTGCAGCTGGTGAGACACCACCTCAGACAACCCTCAGACATACTCACTCTAGAACAGCCACCCTCCACCACAGTACGACAGAACCCAGTATGCACCAGTAGGGACCTTCTGCTTACTTCAGGCTCTAACTCTGCGGCCTCGCTGCTGATACTCGGTGCCAGATCATCAAGGCTCAGGATATTCAGTCTGAAGTCTGCAACCAAATGACATGTCATGAGAATTCACATGGAAACTGCAGAACGCTTCCCCTTCAGTGAGGAAGGTGCTAAAAAACCACACCAGTGCTACAGCCCTGCTTTGAGGTCACGTTTAAAGGTAAAAGCAGTCAGTTGCTCTCCAGCTTTAACTTTGCAGCAGCTCTTCATAAGGTTTCCTCCTCTGCCTGTCAGTGGATCTGCTAACCCGAGTCCCAGAGCCCCTCGGTGCTCCTCATTCACACTTGTCCTCACTCAGACCTCACAGCTATGTGAAAAATACTGGAAACACTGTAATCGCTTAGAAGACACAATTAAGGACCTGGGGAAGACTCATTACACTGAGCCCTTTAAATTAAAAGCCAAGAAAAATACTAAAATATTACACTAGAAAAAGAAATGGATCAATGTAATTCCTTCAATAAAGCCTTGGTTTGTGTAAAATTACACTACTGAGTCCCTCTGGAGTGAATATTTGCCCATGTTCATCAGGAAAGTCAAACACCAGTACGGCTGATGCCAAAGCTACTGAGACAACTTACCCCCTGAGCTGCTGTGTGTGGAATCTTCTGCACCAGCTGCTTCTGAGAATAACTCGTCTAATGACCTGATTTCACTTCTGTCCCTTTCAAGGGACACTTGCCTTGGTTTGGTGTTGCCTGCTGGAGGCAGAGGAATCTTTACAGTACTGCCTTTCACGGAAGACGACAGCGACTGAGACCTTGCGCTACGTCGTGCTGACAGGTTTCTGCTGGCTGGTGAATGTGTTGGTGAATTAACTTGACCAAAAGAATTTTTCTCTGAGTCTTTGCTATGAAAGGATGTTTTAGATACCTCTGTTGGTGAAATTTCCCTACAAGGTGGAGGAGGCTTTCCTGATGAAACTGGAGTCTTATCCTTTTGAAAAAGATGAAAAAGAGATTTATGTGTTACTTCATTTATTATGTGTAGATCACTAAAAGGAAACCAAATTATACTGGACAAGAAAAGAGTGATTTTAAAATGTGAATTGAGGCTAAATCATTTAACGAGCAAGCCACAAATACAAAATTAAAATTGAGAGGTGTTTGGTGTTATCTAAACAAAATGAACTGCCAATTAGAACAATCCCAAACAGTGTAAATAAAAATACAGCATCCAGTTAAACCTGTACTTGCCTTTTCATTTGCAACAATTCTCTGATGCTCGTTTCTGCTGGAAAACTCGGCAGGGCTCTCCATCAATCCTCTCATTTCCTCTTCATCACTACCCAGACCAAGCTGCTGCTTAACCCTAACGTGTGCTCCAGGGCTTTGGATGCTGTGCTCTCCCCTAGAGCAGGCATCACCGAGGGCTCTGCAATTCTTCAGGTATTTCTTGCCCCTTGCACTCGGTTCCTGACTGGAAGCAGAGGAGAAGGACTCTTCACCCAAAAGCTTCTGGCCCAAGCCGGTGGGTTGCAACTCCATCTGCTTCCTCCGAGCCGTGACTTTGCTTTCTAGTTCTGCCGCTCTCCTCAGAACTGAGTTCGACCGCGCGTGGGAAGCGCTACCCGGGACGCTCTTCGCTACGGGCCTGCTCACAGCCTGCGCGGCTCTTCCCGCCGGCCGGCTCCCAAGGCTTTCACGGCGCACGTCCAGGAGCCTCATGAGGCAGTTCGGGGCCGCTCCGCTCCTCTCCAGCTCCGCGCCAGCCGCGGGCGGGTCGCTGTGCCCGGCTGCGGCCGCGATCTGTCGGGAAACTCCGCCGCGTCCCTGCCGGGAGGAGGATGCGCAGAGCCCTCAGAGCAAGCGGCTGGCGGCCCGGCGCGGCTCCCCGGGCTGGGCACCGGCTCCCCGCGCACGGCCGCAGCCCCGGCCGGGACCGGCCCCTCCCCGTCTCCCGTCTCACCTCCGCTCTCCGCGCACCAGCGATCGCGGCCATCCTGAGGCTCCGGGCAGCGAGCGGACCGTCCAGCACTAAACCGAGTCCCGGAGACCGCGACTTCCCAGCGTTCCGTTCCCTCATTGGCTCCGCGCATGACCCTCCTCCGGCACCGGCCAATCCCGAGGAAGCACACTGCCTCAGGCCCGCCCGCGCGCCGACTACAAGTCCCAGCGTGCACTTCGCCGCGCGGGCACGTAGCAGCACCCTCCCCACCTGCGGCGCTAAACTCATCTGGTCCCGTATAAAGCGGGAAAGCGCAGCCAATCAGGGCTCGCCGTGGAAACGGCGCGGGGCTGCGGCGCGAGGGGCTCCCTCCCGGCGGCGCGAGGGGCTCCCTGCGTTCTGCTTCTGGGAGCCGTCCCTGGGCAGCAGCGAGGTGAGGGCAGGGTCGTGGGGCGGCTGGTGGGGCAGGGCCCCCCGCACCGCGCTGTGCCTACTGGCTTAACGCGTGTCCCTGGTGCTAGCCTCGCAGGTCGGCCGGCTAGAGGGAGAGGTGGATGGACGTGGAGTACGAGGCTGGTTTGGGGAAGCTTAAGCTCATCGCAGGGAAGGTTGATGGAGACGCGGTGTGAGATGAAGGTATGTGGGTTCCACTCAAGTAGCCTATAGAAGCCATCTTGAGAGTTGAGGATTGGCACTTACAGATGTGCCAGGCAACGCAGTAAAAGTATTTTTGCTTTGTGAATGGAGAAGAATGTGTGTGAGAGTTTCTGTTGACATCTTTACAGGTCTACGAGCTAGTGCAAGTTCTACATTTTATGCTATCTGCTCATGATTTTAACCGCTCAGTAGCAAAGGGAAAGCTCTGGTCATGCTGTGAATCCTGAGCAGAAGATGCGTTGTGGTGGGAGTATAAGTTTTTTTCCTTGAACGTAGAACAAATTAAGTGGCACTTCACATTGCTGCATCACGTTTGGTGAGCTGATAGTTACTTCTGCATTGCTGGAAACTGTTATTGCTGTTGTGCAGCTCTTCAGGGAAAGTGTAAAGGAAGGCTGTCTTGAAATAAGGATGTTGTGTCTGCAGCAAGTTAGCTCTTCCATGCTTGAGAGGGCTCTGTGTATTAACAAAATATTTATGCCAATTTTGAGCTGACTTGAAGGATGTAACTAAAGTTATTAGAGTGAGCTTAGACAGAAAGTATTTGTTCAGTGGAATTATTAAGACTTTTATCTGAAACTACATACTGTAGACCATTACCTGCCCTTATTTACTTGTGCATAGTTTCCAGTGACTTGGTGTCAACAAGTATTGCAACCACTTCCAAGTTCTTCTAAATCCCCTGTCTATTCTGATCGGTTTCATACTGATGCATGAAAATAAAATGTTGGTATTGGAGTCCTGAAAAGCAAATCAACACAAAGCAGACTGAGGAAGAGCAAAGGAAAGGCTTACAGAAGAAAAACACTTTGAGCAACAAATTAAGAAAAAACTAGAGAAAAAGTAATCTGGAAAGGATAGAGCAATGCAGAACGCTGTAGAGAAGAATTCTAGTTGTTACTTGAAATAAGTTTATGCTTGGGGTTTTCTCACTTTATGCTTTTTCTTCACTTAAGAATTTTGATGTTAACAGCTTGTTGAAGGCTGTACTAATGGAGTTGTGTTAAATCAGCATTTTAATAAAAATTCAGAGTTATTTTTTATTAACTATATCTTAACACTGCTGAAATGTATTAAAACCACTCATAATAAAGCACTAGGTTTTGGAACCTAGTTTAATACTCAGTAAAACATTCATGCTCATTTTTGTTGAGGAAATAACATAATAAGCTGCTTATATTTCATTAAAGGGTTCAGTATGTCAGATATGTGAAACGTGTTTCACAACATACTTCAGCCGAAGGAGGAGATAAGCTTTGCTGAGCCTCTCTAGTAATTGTGCCCCTGTCAGAGTTCCCCAGATCTCTGCTGCTGTGTAGTTGCTGCGAGGGCACGGTGGCTGCTTGTGGCTCTTCTGCTATTGCTCAGCTGATGATGGGATGTTCTGGCTCTGGGGGGGACCTGTGTGACTGCGGTCTGTCCATCCATTAATCTCTCCTCAGAGGTTTAAATGTAGAGGAGAAGAATTTCAAGCTGTGATTGATGTGTCTGTCTTTCTGACTGACCCATCTTGGCACCTCACTCTCGTGACTTGGTCACGAGGAAGTCTTGGTCCTTCTGCTCTTCTGCATTTCCTTCCCCTCTCCAAGAATTAATGATATAAATTCAGCAGAAACTGAAGCCAGATTTCAAAAGTCAATAGTTTACATTTACCTCTAGGCTACACCACGCCTGGCTGAGAAGGTTCTGTGTGGTGAGGAGATAGGGAACGGGAGGATCTGGGGGAGCCCTGGCTGCAGCCAGGCTGGAGTGACTGAGGTCAAATTCTTTTTACTTCTGCTTGTCTGTGCTGTCCCCTGTAAAACAATTCCAGTGTGGGGCGGAGAACTCTGGAAACTACTGAAACACGCTGTAATTGCTGTCACCCTTTACCATCTTCCCGAAGGTGCTGCTGTCGATCTGGGTTCTGTGAGACCGCAGTGATCGAGCTTCCTTCGGGCTGCCGGCTGCTATTTACACGTTCCGGGCAGGGATTTGCCAGCTTTGTCACTTTAACACCGGGTACTTGAGCATAAACCCGAGGGAGCTTAACTGGGCGAAGGTTTATTGTCGTGAAGTAACTGGCTGTGAAGAACAGCTGGATGCAGACCTGAAGGGCCGATCAGGCCCCGACCGGGCTACCTGGAAGAACGTTCCACGGGGCAGCTCCAGGCTTCCCCAGCGGAGGCAGCTGGAGGAGAGCCAGGGCAGG
>VXBZ01007595.1:267165-312943 GCA_013399135.1 Heliornis fulica | reverse complement strand
TGGCTCGGGCGCGGAGCGTGGCGTGTCGCGGCAAGAGGCCGCGTTTGGAGCTCGGCTGCAGCGCTTGGGCTACTTGGGTCGGGTGGTGGTTGTCAGGAGGCTTTGGATTAGTTACTCACCCGGATACTGTAAACCCGCACGGCGTGATGTTTATCCGTTCCCACACTCCTGTGAAGACGGTTCACTCCTTGAAAACAAAAGAAAAGCACCACCACCTCCCCCCGGTGCCTTGAAATTAAAGCTGGTTCCTGTGCTGCGGTTAGGCCAGTCAGGAATTCAGAACTACTGCTGGTGATAGTTCACATTTAAAAATATGCCAACCCCCTTTTAATAGTGATTCATATTTTCAGATTATCACAAATCTTCCAAGGGAGTTCTGTGATGTAGTATGTAACTTACTGTGCATCGTATTAAGAGAGCGCACTGAATAGCAGTAGAAGTCCTGATTAACATCTCTTTAATTAAATTAACATGTTCAGAAACATCTGAAAACACCCATGCCTGTACAAACTGTTATCCAAATTTTTCAAGTGATGTGGTGCAAAATATATATGTAAAATAACCTCTGGTCTTGAAATAGTTTGTTGTTGCGGAGCTTAAATAGTACATTGGTAAAAGCAGATCCAGTATTTGTTTTACAGGGAACCCTGCGTCAGTGGAGGTGTTTAAATGCTGATGGGTAATTGAGAGACTGGCATCACTAGAGTTTTCTGTCATTGAGGGGAAAATGGGCCATGTTCTATGAACATATCTGTTATTTTGACATATTATTTTCCAGCTAACTCAGTAGAAGCATTTTAGCTTAAAACATCTTACTCTACAGTGAACTGACAAGAACAATATAGCTGTAATCAGGACAGTAAACAGAATTTCCCTGGGAATGAATATGCTTCCTCTTTTAATAGCCTCCCTGTCACTATTACCACAGAGATAATGTGCTAGTTATGATAAATGCCAGAAACGGCCTGTAGAGGAGTAGGAGAGGTTCCATGTACTGTAATGTTGAAGCGTGTTCACTCAGAAAGATAAAAGAATATTGATATCAACATATTGGGACCTATGAAGAATATGGGTAATTCAGGCGTCAGGGTGTTTAATTGTATTTGTTCTCATTAATTTGTTATGGTACTATATGTAGGTTTTATGTACGTTTTTATGGTGTTTTCATTTAAGAGAAACTTAGTTTGCATACTCTAACAGGTTTCAACTGGCTATGCATGAAATCAGTTTGAGTTAAACAACAACTGAAACATGATTTATCGTTGATAACTTTCTTTTCTTGACTATTTGATCACCTTATCAGTGGTCTTTCTGCTGTGGCAGGCACGTTCAGCTTACAGCCTCTGGAAGTTAGAGAGTTACATTAGAGATACTGGAACAACAGAGATCATTTTGTAGCTCAGTGTTCTGAGACAACTCAGGATACTCAGCAAGCTGAGTAAGGGCAAAGGTAATCTTTCTGGGGCAGTGGCAGCCTTCTTTTGGCTCTTGTCTTTATGGGGCACCTTGTTTTTTTTCTCCTTTCCAGTACCTGTTTTCATCCGTCATATGATGCAACTGGAGTGGCTGAAAGAAAATTGTGAAACAGTAGGACACCAAGGAAAATAATTCACCTGATCCAGAGTTCTCTGTGGCCCTGAGATGACCTCAGGAGAGAGGGCTGCTAGGAAGTGGCTTTATTATTTGTTCTGGTGTCAGCAGCTTATGCCTTATCCCAGATCTGTGTTAAGGGATGCAGAGATGTATCCATGTGCATGCGCTGTGTTCCACAGATGTGTTGTACCAGAGAGTGCAAGTTCCAGGCTTGAACTTCAGGGTTTTTACAGGAAATCAGCTTAGTGACCAAGCAACGGGGCAGCAGGGTTCTGAAGCGTCTGCTTGGGAGGCAGTGTGCAGTGTTGGTTATAGATCATGTTTAGGGGACTGTGAAGTAGGCATGGAAACCAGAGGGTTGTTAAACTGTGCAAGCTGAATCATTACATCCTTTGACCACTCATCAGCTGCAAACTTCTGAAATGTTTTGTGTCTGATTGCCAGCATGAACGCTGCCTCATGTAGATTCTTTATCAGCAGTTGCTGTCAGGTTACAGAATCCTCTTGAATGATAGTCATGTAGTTACATCACACGTGGTGATGGGTGGATGGGCAGCTTTGCTGTTTTTATCATTTGAGCCCATTTTGTCTTGCTTGCTATGTCATGATGCAGTAGTTTAGGTCAGAGAGGCTTAATTTTTGCAAAATTCTGCAAGTAGAGGATTGACTGATGAGGTGCATTCCAGTAGCACTTGGGTGCAGGTAATGCTGTGGAGGAAACTTCCCAGCGTTTGAGCACACGTCACTTGGGGTTCCTGCCGCCGCTGTCAGGTAAGTCAGCTGTCTGTCACGGCTGGGGCTATCCAGTGAGGTGACAAGAATGTCTGGTGGCAGGATGAGATCACTCAGTACTGCTGCTGGAGTGGCTTCCTCTGTACCTTGGTATGAATCCAGTCTCTGCATGCTGCAGTATACTTACCAACCTAGAGGAGCTCGTAGCTGGTCTTTGGCTAGCTTCTCTTTGGCTAGCTTCTCTAGGCCTCCTGAAAAGCAAGAGCTGTATACTTTGGTGGTAGTTGTCTGAAATACACTAGATTTTATTCAGTTGGACATAAAATTTCCTACTTCACACTTCCACCTCTTTGAATTATGTGTTTTCTAATTTGGACAGCAACACAGCACTTATCTGTGCTGATTGTTTACAAGCCAGCAAGAAGATGAGTCAGATTTATGAGTTATGGTTGCAGCTTGCTTCTTCTGAACTCCTGTCGAGCTTCTGGAAGAGCAAGAGCTTACAGGGGTTACCAGTGTTGGAGAGTGCAGTGGTGTCTTCGTTGATACAAGCAAACTACGTTTAAGATGTTGAGGAAGCTCTTCTGAAGAGGCATGGGCAGAGTCAGTGTGTGCTGGCGTTTGGCTAGTAGGGTTTATTGTACACTTACAGGAGGGTTCTCTTTGTGTGAAATAAAATTCTGTGCTCTCCATTGGTCTCTTCTTACATCATGTTTCTGCCCACCTTCCCTCCAGCGTGGGCAGAACATCCAGAAATCTCTGTGGATGGCAGGGATCACGTGCAGTGTCATTTGGGAGCGATGGGAGCTGGCGTGAGGTAATAACTCATCAGGTGTCTGACTTACCTCCTGTAGGTGGAGGGCGATTGTCCCGAGCAGCCCTTGGGAGGTTTCAACATCTCTGCACCTCACTCATCACACTGTTCATTGGGTGGTTTGTTGCTTGGGGTTCAAGGCCTTTGTTCCAAGAGGTGACTTGTTTGAGACTGGCTCGTACCGTTTTTGTCTGCTGGCGTTGCGGCTGGAGCGCGGTGTGGAGATGTGACCTGCACGTGGCCAGAGCTTGTGGGGACCGTGGGGAACCAGTGGGCAGACAGGTGGGGGGGCTTCTGCCTCTTTCAGCACTTCAGGTCCCATTTTCTCGGCGTGTTACCAAGAGGGATGAGGAATCTGCTTGTTTAGTGTACTGAACAGGCAGAGGTACATCGTGTCTGCTGCTTTGGTGTAATACTGTGATCACACCAAGTTCAGGTCTTCAGACAACATTGCAGGGAATTGTGACGTGTTAATTAGCCATATATTCTATCCTTTGCTTAACTCTGTCCCAGTTTAGGATCCTAGTCCTGAAAACACATGAACACAGGCACCTCCTCTGTGTAACTGTTTGCTGACAGTAGCCCATACCTGTATATACAGCCAGGAGGTAGTCAAGTCAAGGTGAAAGCTCTGTTGTTGATAATCAGTAGTCTCAAACTGTGATCTGAGATACTTTGGCAACTAGTTCAAAGCTGTTCTACAAAACCTTATTGCCATATAGCATTGCCAGTGAACAACTGTGTGAGTATTGGTACAAGTGCTAGTGATTAAGAGGTTTCAAGAGGTGGCAGTAGTCTGTTGGCTGCAAGTTTGGGGAGATGGATGTTACCCACATTCACATTTCAAGTATCCAGTTTAGAAGACAGCAGAGTAACATACTGTCTTATATTTTTGGTACAAGTAATACTGAAAACACTATATGCTGCTTTTTCCATCAGTCTTTAAAGGTGGGCTGTCTGCGATTGAAATTCATTTTTTGTTTTCTCAGTGTCTGTCTTTTCTTTTTTTCTTTTGTTTTCCAGTTTTCTACTGGGAATCCATTATATGAAACTTACTACAAACAGGTAGGCTCTTAAAAACGAATGTAAAAGTAAAGTGTGGTTTCTTCTTCTCCAAGATGTCTGTCTTTCCTTTCCCCCTTGCAGTGCTAAACTTCTGTAAATTCTCTGTGCTGAGTGGTAACACATGATTGTGTAACTCCTTTTGACCCAGAGATGAGATGTTTCATTTCTCCCCTCTGCCTCCATGACAGACAGGCTGCAGTTGAAAGTGAATTTTTATCTTTCAGGTAGATCCAACATATACAGGGAGAGTTGGGGCAAGTGAAGCTGCGCTGTTTCTTAAAAAATCTGGCCTCTCTGATATCATCCTTGGAAAAGTAAGTTGAAGGAATTTGATAATCCAGTAATTATCTGTGTGCTTGCTTAAGTGCAGCTAACCTTGAGCTGAAAGGGTTTGCAGAGCAGGAATTTGGTGGGATGCAAATCGAATCCCGTGAACATCAGGTTAACCCCAGACTGGTGGTAGCTCCAGNTTTGGTGGGATGCAAATCGAATCCTGAATTCCTGTGTTCTTGGTGGTAGCTCCAAGGGTTGTTCTGAGCTTCATAGGAGTTAAAAGGAAAAAATGTCTTTTGTGTAATAGTTTTGGAGTTGAGAATTAAATAACATGGTGTGTCATAACTTCAGAGCTGCATGGACAGTGCAAGAGCACATGCAGTGTGGACTGTTGAGCTGAGTTTTATTTTAAAATCACAGTGGCAGTTCTTCTGTATCCCCACAGATATGGGATTTGGCTGACCCGGAGTGTAAAGGATACTTGGATAAACAGGTAAATCATAGGTGCCTGTGGACTTCTTAGCTTCCCTTACACAGATTAGTCTTGTTTGCAGGAAACACTGATAGCCATAGGAGTTAAATGGAGATGTGGCTTGGGTTTTTTCTCGAGTTTTTATTTACAAGATGAGGGTTTTTTTCTTAGCGCTGCTCATACCCAAGTGTCTCTCTCAGTGAGGTTGCTGGAGAAGTATGTTTCTGCCTGTCTTGTTTTGTAAATAATCAGTGTGTGTGATAGATGTGTAGTCATTGAGTCTTTAACAAAGACAAAGTATGATTTTAAGCTTTATTTTAGAAGTCTTTCTTGCATGAAAATGTAGAACTGTAATTGTTAAAAATGGCTTGGAATGTCAGGTACCAAGTTACTTTTAGAATGAAGAACTTTCTTTTAAACATGAGGGTAGTTGTTGCTGTGCAGTTAACTGGATGGGGCTGTGCATCTGCTGTTTTCTGTTGGGTTGCACATGTGTAGTGTTAGTCATGAATGGGTTATTTGAGACTGATTTAGACTGGATGCTGTTTTCTAAAATAGAGAACACTGTTGTTTGTAGGGTTTCTATGTCGCGTTGCGCCTTGTGGCATGTGCGCAGAATGGCCATGATGTTAACCTCAGCAGCCTGAACTTGACTGTGCCACCTCCTAAATTTGTAAGTAACATATACCTAAATCTATGTATGTCTTACATGGGAACTAAAGCTTCAGTTGGAATGCTGGAATGATCTTCTCTTTCATAAATGTGATGGTTCTGAGACTTTGGGCAGCTGTCACACTCTTCCTTAAGACAACTGTAGTCATGGCTGCCATGGTCTGGTCCAGTAGTATTCCTCCTTCCTGGACTGCAAAATCGAAGCAAGTTATCTGTGGTCAGCTTGATCAGGAAGCTGGTGTGGCTGAACTCTAAATTTATTATAAAAGAGATTATTTGGGAGCCAGGTCAGCAGGCGTGTGTAGGAGAGGGCAGGACGGCAGCATGTGCTGCAGCAGCTGCTGTGGAACCTCCTTCACCTTCTCTTCACCAGGTACCCACACACGAACTGGCCTTATCAAATACTGTCATAGGATCGATCCCCATCACTTCTTTTTGTTACTTGGGTGCATGTGAAGCCTTTTGTCTTTGTTCAGTGTAGCTTCATGTCTATAACCATTTCTTAAGGCTGTTAGTGAGGTTTAGAGACTGAAGTATGGGTATATATGTAAATACATATAAAAACATCTTTAATTTTTAGCACGACACTAGCAGTCCTCTGCTGATCACACCACCTCCATCAGAGACTCACTGGGCTGTTAGGGTAAGTGTGCAAGACAACACATTCCATCCATTCATTAAAGTAAATATTTTCCCTGTCTGAAGTTTTCCCGGTGAGAGAATTTTGTATCAAATATAATTACAGTTTCCAAGGGTCTTCCTTTCTGATGACAGACTTGTGCACAATAGAGAATATTGAGCTGTAGCTTTATATTTGAAATAATTATTAAACAAGCCTTTGACAACCCCTGGTGTGATGTTTTTAAGACTCAACAAATTTTAATCTCGTGCCTGGATTTCTTCCAGAATCCTAACAGTAAGCACTTCATGTTTGTAGAAAGGAACCCCACGGAGATCAGCAAAGCATTTCACCAAATCCGTCCTGAAATACTAATTTAAAGCTTGAGTTCCTGTGTTCTGCTTGGTATTCAGTGATACACACAGTAGATATCACTGGAAAAAAGTAACTTTTGATATTTGATATATACATTGGAATATTTGTATTGGTTAATTTTCAAATGCAGACATTTTCTGAAAGGTAGAAATTTAATGAAATCACTTCTATTGACAATTTTTTATTTTTTTTTACTTGTTTGTTATGCTTTAAAGTGGGAAGCAAATTATTTGGGAAGAACAGTTTGTATTTCTACAGAGTTTGTCAAAGTTTGTTTAAAATCTGGTCAGACTGCATTGTCCTTGTAGAACAATACAGAAACACATCTGGTGTGCTGCATGTTCAAATCTCATAGCTGTTGTAATCTTGGCTTTGAAATTAAGCTCCTAAATCTAGCTCCATGGGGTTTATGTTTAAATGCAGCATGGTGGCACTTGCAAGAAAGCTTGGAAAATTAGAATGAGTACATTACTGACCAATCTTAATTTCTTGCAAGATCTCATTTTCCACACTCACACAGGCACACTTTTTTACTTATTCAGGCTATTTCTTACCAACTAGGTGGAAGAAAAAGCAAAGTTTGATGGTATTTTTGAAAGCCTTTTGCCAGTAAATGGTTTACTTTCAGGAGACAAAGTAAAACCAGTACTGATGAATTCAAAGCTACCTCTTGATATCCTTGGAAGGGTAAGTACCCTGTTCAGATTGTTATTCTCTAGCTTCCCATAGTTTTAGTGTTAAATATTTAAATTTAACTTACCAACATAGATCAGGGTTTGGCTGAGAGTTTACATTAAGTCCATGCTGTAAATCAAGACCATTAAGAAGGCTCTGAAGTCGTCCACTTAGAAATAAAAATAACAGTAGTAATTTGGGCCCTGGAGTGTATTGACTCTGTTATCTCTGTATTCATTGTAAGAGCTGAAAATTTAGATTTTCATTGTTTAAAAACAAGAAAATGCTCTCCTAAATCATAATAATCAACTGTTTTGCCATTTTTTTCAAATACAAGCTATTAGACATACTATTAAATCTGTTTGTGCAAGAGAACACTTTAAACCATCCCAGTTTATTGTAGCTGTCAAATTGTCAAGTAGTTTTTATTCTGAGATCTGAGTTCAGTGCCTCCATCACATATTTTCTGGGAAAGCAAACCTTTCTGCTTCCATTTAATACATGTGTTCTTTCATGTTTTGCATATTGATATGACTGAGAATTAACACATTCTGTGTAAGAGCTGTATCTGTGTTATATACTTTGATTTCTCTGCATTTTTCTCTGTATTACCCACAATATCTAAACTGTTAGCCCACACCCTCTGGACAATTCTGATAGCCACCTCTGGATGATGTTAATGAGCTTGATGGCTCCCTGATTGCAACACAGAAAGATGAAAAACCTGCCTGTGTTACATCCAGAATCCATCAGCATCAGTGTTAGATCACACTGCCAGAAAACTCTAATCCAGTCTGTTTCTTAAGGGAATGTTTAGCTAGGTCTAATATAAGCAATACAGTCTTCACAAAAATACTAGTAGTCTTTAGAGATGGCATTTAACATCACAAGCAGAAAACTTAACCTGTTTAAATTGTCACTTTTATCATAATTGCTGTAGGTCTGGGATCTCAGTGACATTGATAAAGATGGGCACCTGGACAAGGATGAGTTCGCTGTGGTAGGTTGCTTTCAGTTCTCAGATCACAGTGTGTCTGCTAGAGCAAATTGCTCCATTTTTTTTCTCAAGAGCTTTGCAGCTTTCTCTGCCACAGTCAACTGTTCTGATCTGAATTGTTCACACAGAGCTATTAAATGATCTTTCTCAAATCCATCTGCTGACTCTTGCCTATGTCATCAAGATTAAACATTTTGGAATTATATTCAAAATTATCTGCTCTGGTTTACATCCCTAATCTTACTGTCTTTGTTTTACTAACATGTATATAAATGACAGTGGAAAAATCTTTGTTGTTTTTTCTTCTGATTGTTAATGTTATCTGACCTTCTGCCTTTGTAGGCAATGCATTTGGTTTATAGAGCTCTGGAGAAAGAACCAGTTCCTTCACTACTGCCCCCTTCTCTCATACCACCTGCGAAGAGAAAGAAGACCCCTGTGTTTCCTGGTGCAGTTCCTGTTCTCCCTGCAAGTCCTCCACCAAAGGACAGCCTCCGTTCTACCCCATCTCATGGGAGTGTCAACAGTCTGAACAGCACAGGGAGTTTGTCTCCCAAGCACACCATCAAACAAGCACAGGTACACTTTCTTCTTTAAAATTATTTTATTTCCCTGCCTCACTCGTTTAGGACAGTAGTCTGCAGGGAAAAAACCAGCCTGCTTTTGATTTCTGCTTCACATCAGCCCTTTTTGAAAATGTGTTTGTTGTTGGGTGATTTGGGTGGGATGGAGTGAGGATGGTAAAACTTGGAGGAATGGAAGCAGAACAGGTAAGTTTTAGTCAGTGATCATAAGGCCACGAATCCTCTGGGGAATTTGTGAAACCCTAGAAGGGTGTGTCTGCTTTAATGCCAGAGAAGGCATTCATCTACTTTGTAAGGAAGATGAATGTAATATTTCCAGAGAATGAATGCTTTTCAACTGATAATATCTGTTTATCAGTATTTATAATTCAGATAAAAAGAAATAAGCTGAAGCATTCCAGGGAAAAGGGGAAATTAGTAAATAGGTAAAAATACCAGTGATCAGATTTGATTGTGCCAGGTACTCAGTACATCTGATTCAGTGTTGTTGTACTCAGTGCTTTGATAAAGACTTATTATCTTCTTTTGCTATATGAAACTTTGTTTTACAGCCCTCTGTGAATTGGGTAGTACCAATGTCTGAAAAAGTGCGATATGATGAGATTTTCTTAAAAACAGACACAGACTTGGATGGGTTTGTGAGTGGCCAAGAAGTGAAGGACATATTTATGCATTCAGGTCTGTCCCAGAACCTCCTAGCACATATATGGTAAGAATTTCCTAGTAGCTGTATTTTTGTAGCTTGCTGATCTGGGAAGTCAGATTATCCAGCCAGAGTTGTGATCCTAATACTAAAAAAAAAAAAACCAAACAACAAACTAAAGCATAAAACCATGCAGCTCCCCACGCCCCCAACCCCTGACTCAACATCTTTTGCTTGTCCTGTTGCCACACTACAACATGTGAGCTGTATAGACAAACAAGGGGGAAAGAAATACTTCTGTGGGAGGGGGGTGTAGGTCACAGTCTGTGAATTGTGATTGTTTTTTGAGGTTTTAGTGCTCTGAATATTTTCTCTGTTTATGCTGTTCTATTCAGTTAAATACATCCAATAAAACATGGCATTCTTTCACTAGAATAAGCAAGCTGTGCTGGGGCTGAATCAATAGAAAATTCTATGTATATGTGTATTTCAGGCTGCTTAGTATAGGAGAACTAAACTTTTCTTGCTTGTAAGTATGATATGTTTTTTTACCAGGGCCTTGGCAGACACAAAACAAATGGGAAAGCTAAGCAAAGATCAGTTTGCATTAGCAATGTACCTCATTCAGCAGAAGGTCAGTAAAGGGATTGATCCTCCACAAGTGTTGTCCCCAGATATGATCCCTCCCACAGAGAGGAACACTCCCATACAGGTAAGTTACTGATTATTTATAGATAATACTGAACTTATGTGCTTTGAAAGTACTGGGCTTTGAGTATTTATTTTGTAAACAAAATTTACAATTATGTAATACTATGCTAAAGAATTGCCATTTTTTTCTTAAGAAATACCTGTAACCTTTGAAAATACATACATTTTTAACAAAACCCTAAGTAAAGAATATTGCATAAGTAAAGGAATAATAACTCTGGGAAGTTTAACATGAAAAATACACCTTTGTCATGGAGAAGGTTTTATTTAACTTCAGGCAGCTCTTAAAAGATGGTTTAGTAGCCTGTCCCTGACTGAGATCAGTACCAAATTCCTCAATACTAAAAATAAAGGTTTTTAATGGCTAAAGGAAGAGTGATGCATTCCCAGTTTTTAGGAGTTGGTGGTAGATTCAAATCCTTGTTTGCATGACAGTCCACAGTCCTGTATCCATCACTGGTAGTACCATTTCATTGGAGTATCTGATCTTTTGCTGAATGCTGCTTTGCTTCTTCCTTCACTGTGTTA
Source organism: Heliornis fulica (assembly GCA_013399135.1). Lineage (NCBI taxonomy): Eukaryota > Metazoa > Chordata > Aves > Gruiformes > Heliornithidae > Heliornis > Heliornis fulica. The sequence goes on along the minus strand of VXBZ01007595.1, from coordinate 302,190 downwards.
ATTTCTGAAACTTAAATGTGTAAGTACTTCTACCATGTCACTGCATTCATCTTTTCTATAGATTATACAGTATTTTCCTTTCCTTTGTTTACTTTCTCTAACCAGAAAGCTTCAGAGCCTCTAAATATATTGTAATTGCTGCCATTGCTCTGGTCCTTTTAAGGCTTCTCCTGTATCCTTTTCCTATAGACTCTGTCAGGTTACTTGACCCCTGTAGGAGCTGAGATCTCAGCACTAACAGAAATGCGTCGTGTGAGTAACTGTAACATCCAAAAGAACACGAATTCGCTTATGTATGCTTTATTTCCACACCTGCTCCTGTCTCTGTGCTCTTGTGTTCTGTGGCACTTGCTGTTGGCATGAAGAGAGTGTCACAGGAGGGTGAAGTTACAGCACTGGCTGGTGACCCAGTGATGCTGCTGCTTCCTTGAACAGTTACAGGGGCGTTGGTTTATCCACAAGTTCTTTGACAGGCAACTCAGCGTTGGCATGTTAATAACAATAAACATACTTTGGTGTGAAAGCTTTAAGCTTCCCATTATCTTACATTCTTTGCATCTTTCCCATCTACTGTGTTTTTAGCTGAATATAAAATGAAATAAACTGTATGCTGTTGTGAGCATAGCAGGTTAGCTTTCTGTTCATGTGGAGCAGTGAGCTGTGTTATCCTAACCAGCACAGCAGATCGTGTTCACTTAGTTTGTGATCATACTGGGGAGTGGTTATCATCATCCTGTGCAGGACACAGTACAGGTCTCTCAGCAAATCTGTATCTGGTCTGAAAATAGAAAAAGTGATGTGGGAAGCTTTTGGTTTAGTAGCTTGAAGAATCAGTCTGGGTTGTTGTTCTTATTTGTGGTTATGTAATGGCAAGCTAACAGAATAAATGCTCACCCAAGTGTGAGGCCTTATTTAACTTAAACTATATATTCACCTTTTATTTTGGAAAAAAAAAGGTCACATTTACCAAGCTGTTTGTGGTTTGTTGGTTAGGTTCTTCAGGGTGTTTAATATCGAATAAAGCCAGACTCTGTGGTTGCCACAGCAGTCTCAAGGTGAGCAAAACAAGCAGAAACTACTTTCTTCTTTCTCAAATGCTATTTTAAAATGGCAGGTAGCTGATCTGCCATACTAGCAGTGAGTTCCATGTTTGCTCAGTGGTTTTTTTCAAAGAATTAGCAATTCTTTTTATAACAATTTTTGAAACAATTTTTGCTGAGATCCTTTAATAACTTCTAACCCATTCCTGATCTACAAGGGATAACCTCTGCATCTTCCCTCATCTGCACATGAATGTTTGTAGAAGGAACCTGCAGGAAAATTGGGTATAATTGCAGAAATAGGTGTTAATTTGTGGCAGGGCTCAAGAAGACAGAAATTAGTCTGATCTCATGAAGTTCCCTGGAAGCTTTGCTGTTGACTCTAGCAGAGCTCGGTGTTAGGGGAGAACTTTAACTGTACCACTGGCTGCAGTTTATTTGTTGACGTTGTGCATGTCCATTAGCTGCTGTGTGTTTGGACTCCTGTCTGCTAAATGGGCACAGAGAAAATTCTCCTGTCTCACAGGTAGAATTGTGTGGCATGCTAAGTGGATGTTGCATAATAATTTGATGCTTCCCATAGAATTTTGCAAATGCATATGGTGAGGATTGTGTCTGAGCTTTGTCATCAGCCTTTGTAAAGGAAGATCTTCTGTTACAACTGGGCATTTTAACAAACTGTTTCATTCTTAACAGGATAGTTCAAGTTCTGTGGGATCAGGAGAATTCACAGGGGTGAAGGAACTGGATGATATTAGCCAAGAAATTGCACAGCTGCAGAGGTAATAGTTGTGGACTGTTCACAAAATCCTACAAATTAATTATACAGTACTAATTTATTAATTACTTTTAGTCAGTTTATCATTACTTGTCACTGAAGTTGGTGGCAGATCTCCCACTGACAGCCTGCAGTTAGCCAATTACGGATTCTCCCAGGTGCCTTTAGAAGGTTCATCTGTGGCATGGGTAGTATTTTTCAAAGATTAATGCACCTTTACTCTTTTAAAGAATGTATTGCAAAATGGACTGGCATTTTTGGCTATGTGTGGTTTCCAGATTAATGTTTAATTGATTTGCAAGTGTGTGTGTTGTATTACTCTACTAATGAATAAATGTGCATGTTTATCTTGTAGAGAAAAATACTCACTAGAGCAGGACATCAGGGAAAAGGAAGAAGCAATCAGACAGAAAACCAATGAAGTTCAGGTAAAAACTCTTGTTTATCACTATTATTTTTCATTTTAATCTAAAATCATACATGGAGAATTAAGCATTTCTTCTGTCTTTCCTCATGTTGCTTCTGGGCAAGTCTTTCCTCCTTTCACAGGATTTTTCTCTTACAGAAATATCTTTATTTTTCCATTCTCCATCTCTTTTCTTTTGATGCTGGCTAAGATAAGTAGAAGATGGTATATAAACAGTTTGAAATTACTCTTTTGTTAGTGCTTTACTAGCACTGTAATTTAGGAAATCATTGTTCAAAGGGTATTTGTTTTGATAATTAAGACAGCTCAATTACATGTGCTCTGTGTCACAGTCTTTTTCCATCTCGTGGGGACTGATTTGTGTCCTGATGTCTCCTACAAGTTCCTGCAGAAACAAATTATATGAGTGCAGGGAGTAGCCCATACGATATAGAAAATCTTTAGGATTTTGCTACCCTGTTACTGTGGTTGATTGTTCCTATAAGATGTAACAGCTAAAGGGGAGTTACAAACTGTGTCATTTTCCTCAGGAACTGCAAAATGATTTGGATAGGGAGACAAGTAACTTGCAAGAGCTAGAGGCTCAGAAACAAGATGCCCAAGACCGCCTGGATGAAATGGACCAGCAGAAAGCCAAACTGAAAGACATGCTGAGTGATGTAAGGCAGAAATGCCAGGAAGAAACACAGGTGGTGAGTGTACGTTAGTTCTGGACATGCTTGAGAGCATCGTGTCTTTTGCTGAAGGGAATTCTATTTATTTAATGAAGAAGTTTGCTTTATTTATTATTTTTTACCATAAATAGTGATTTCCACACAGAGATATTTTGGAGAATTTCACTAACCTAGATACCTTTTGTAGTGATCATAAATGGGGAGGTTGAATCACATAATCTCCAGAGGAACCTTTCTGCATAAATTCTTACTGTTCTGTGAATATATGAAACACTTATTCAACCTAACAGAGTAATTGAGAAGCATTATTCCTGACCTAGGAGACAGTCCATGGGCAGTGATGTGTATTTGGATCACTGTGAACCTCATTAGTAGGTAGGGTGTTACCTTGTTATAGAAACATAGTGTATACGGTCCTGTAAGAACAATTATGAGGAGACTTGAATGTAACTTCAACTCTTACCACATTTAAAAATCAACTTTACAATACTTGATAAATGTTTGAATGGAAAAGAGCCAGGGTGAAAAAACTACAAGGTTTTGTGAAAAAACAAAACCTACCATCTCAGAAACCACCTTTTAATGTCCTGTCTAATTAGTGTGGTATTTCTGTCATTTAAAATACTAATTATTGATAATATTTCTTGGGTTTAGTCAATGTGCTTTTATCAAAGATTTTGTGTAACATAACAAGCAGCATGCAGTTCTTCATATTAATTCTTGTATTTTAGCAGTTGATAGGCTGCTTTTCAACTTTCTGTTACTCGTTATAAATTTATAGTATACGAAGTCACTTTTTTTTTTAATTTCACTCTGATTTTTGTAACGTTTTGTTTCAGATTTCATCACTAAAAATGCAGATTCAATCTCAGGAATCAGATTTAAAATCACAGGAAGATGACCTAAATAGAGCAAAAGCAGAGCTGAATCGCCTACAGCAAGAAGAGACTCAGCTCGAGCAGAGTATCCAGGCTGGGAAAGTGCAGCTTGAAACAATAATCAAATCTTTAAAATCAACACAGGAAGAAATAAACCAGGTATTCACTGTAGTTTATATCATAACTTTTTTATTCTCAAAAGGCTGAGTTGAACATCACCTAGCAAGATGAGAAAAAAGAGGAAAAGAATAATTACAGGTTCATGAAATAAGCCTTCTTGACTGGTGCTTAGTGTGTTAATTCCCAGTTTGAGTCGGAAAGAGCTCAGCTCTGAGGAGAAAATGCAACTTTCTGGCTACTGTGTTTAAGGAATGATAGTGTTGTTGAATGCCTAACATACTAAAGTCTTTTTCACTGCTTAGGCAAGAAGTAAACTTTCTCAGCTCCAAGAGAGTCATCAGGAAGTCAGTAAGAGTATAGAAGAGTACAACGAAACCCTCAACGGCGTTCACGGGGGTAGTCTGACGAACTTAGCAGACATAAGCGAAGGCCTTGGGCAGACGGAAAGGAGCAATTATGGAGCTATGGTAAAAACATAAACTACTGTTCTGTAGTGTATTTTGCAATAATTAGGTTTGTAACTTGCATCTAATCTGAAATTAAGATGTTTACTTGCCTTTTGGTATGTTAGCAAATACCGTGATCCCTGCAAGGCAGCAGTCTTCAGTGCAAGGCAGAGATTTTAATGCTCATGGAAATGCTAATTCCTAAGCTTTGGGTTAGATCTTGTGCTGGGATTTTGTACCTGTATAACACTATGAATATGTAAGCAAACTGTAGTTATGTAAAGAAAAAAGGAAAAGGTCATGTTGACCCTTGATTTGTAACCTGCATCTTGTAAAAGGGATGAAAGAATCTGGTGTCTCTTTACCGTTGGAGGCAGCGTGAGGGGTAGTTGCTGTTGGGTATTTCTGAAGTTAATGTTGAATGGCTTTTTGTGTCTGTGGAGCTCTGCTTGTGCCTTGTGCCTCTGTGGCAGCTGTGGCAAGAACTGGTTTCATCACAGGGACTCAGACAGAAGGGCTATGGGAAGCAAATGAATACAGTGAAGATGTTTCATAATTTGAGGTTGCTGCTTGTTCATGCAGGGTTTTTTGTAACCTGGCCTCTGCTGACAAACCTCTCTAGCGTCAAAATGTTGGGGTAACGCTCTTCCTGCCACGAGGTGCTTTCTAGTGTGAAATCAGTACTTAGAGATAACTTTGAGCTCAAAAGGAATCAACAAAAAGCAATCTTGAGTGTGACTACTGATCAGTAATTTCTTGAATTTGTAGTCCATAAATGATTTGTGGATTTTAAGTAACTGTCTTACCTGAAGCTGAGCTGTAAAATAACTAGTAGAGAAGAATGTTTGGATGAATGTAGTGGTTGGAGTTTTTGTTTGGTTTTGTTGTTTAGGTGTTTTAGAACTGAATATATTAATATGAGAAACAGTTTAACCTTTTATTGTTATCTCTATAGACTTTTGATGTTCTTTGTAGTCTCAAGCTACATATTTATTTCTACTTCTGCTCAGAAACCACTTATTTGGAAAGTTGTTTACGAAGTAATTTTTAAGATCATTAACCAGCAACCAAGATACCATAAAATCACAGAATTGTAGGGGATGGAAGGGACCTCCAGAGATCATTGAGTACAACCCCCCTGCCAGAGCAGGTTCCCTAGAGTAGGGCACACACAAGTCAGCACCCAGATGGGTCTTGAATATCTCCAGAGCAGGAGACTCCACAACCCCCCAGGGCAGCCTGTCCAAGGGCTCCATCACCCTCACTGTAAGTTCTTTCTCACATCGGTGCGGAACCTCCTGTGGTCCAACTTGTGGCCATTGCCCCTTGTCCTGTCCCCACAGGCCACTGAGAAGAGGTTGTCATCTCCTTTTGTCTCCCATACTTCAGATATTGATAAACATGGATGAGATCCCCTCTCAGGCTTCTCTTCTCCAGGCTGAACAGCCCCAGCTCACTCAGCCTTTCATAAGGGAGATGCTCCAGGCCCTTAATTTCCACAAAGTGGGTAACTGAGCGTTTTAGTCATGGTAAGTTGCTGTAACGTTTCTTCTCTTAATTTTAGGATGATCCATTTAAGAACAAAGCCTTGATGTTTACCAATAATACACAAGAGTTGCATACAGACCCATTCCAGTCAGAAGATCCCTTCAAATCGGACCCATTTAAGGGAGCAGACCCTTTCAAAGGCAGTAAGTGACCAGTGGCTTACCCGAGACCTTGAAGACCGATTGTTGAGTAAATGATATTTTCACAAAATTTTATCATCTTGCTAAATAGTGGATAAAACAAATGATTTTTCTATTCTGCATAGGTGACCCATTCCAGCATGATCCTTTTGCAGAACAACCACCTGCTCCAGCAGGTAATAGCCCTTTTGATGACAGGGCAGATGTGATATACACATTTTGTAGCCAAACCCAAAACGTTTCCAAAGTTTTCCTGGCTTCACATTTTTGGTTTGCATGTGGGACAGGGTGTGCATTCAGGATCAAGATGTTAATAACATGCATTTAACTCTTTATTAAACCCATAACCTTAATATAAACATGTACTTGTCCAGCTTTAGTAAATACCCTGTTCAGAGAGATGCCTGGAAGTTTTATCTGATTGAACAAATAATTGTGCACTTCCATAAGAAAAATCAGTGAGTTTGCTGTCAATTATAGAATGGTTCATTGTGGCCATGCTAGGTGCTACACTCTATTTACCTGTTCTTACTCCTCTTAGATCCATTTGGAGGTGATCCATTTAAGGAAAGTGACCCATTTCGTAGCTCTGCCCCTGAGGATTTCTTCAAGAAGCAGGTGAAGAGTGACCCATTTACCTCAGATCCATTCATGAAACCCCCCACTTTACCCTCAAAGGTCAGTAACTTTTAAATCTGCACATAACTTCTTCCTTTACTACTGTCAAACTTACTGCTGGAAAACAGAAAGGAATGAAATATCACTGAATACTTTTCTCCTAGCCAATGAAATATGATTAAAATTCGTCTTAAAATGAAGTGTGAGTTCTTAAGGCAATCAGCAGTTTGTTCTTTCCAGTTCCATGATAATGATCTATATTCACTCTCGAAATATCGTTGGGTGGATTTTTACGGGTTTTTTTCTCTGTTGGGAATTGTGGCCCACCAGCACCTCCTCATCCTCACCATTTCCTCCATGCCATCCATATTTCTGTTCGTGCAGTCACATAGTGAATCAGATCAAGGAACTGAGATTTTGTTTTATTTAATCCTTTCCCTCACCCTTATGGCATTCATTGCCTGCTGCTAGCTGAGGGTTAGAACAGTGTCTTGGTAGCAGTCAGTGAGAGGTTAGTTTGTCTTGCTACATTGGTTTGTACTACAGACTTTTCAAACTGAAGAGCAACTGCAAACAACATCTGTTTAAAAAGAAGCAATATGCAGATTCTCTGGATTAATAATACTGGCAATGCCTGACCTGAATAGTCAGTCTCTGTACTTAAAAACTGAATGCTTCTGGGCATGATTTCGTGTTTTGCCCTGGTTACTAATAGTGCTTGTATTTTAGTGTGACACGCTTTTCACATCAATGTTTCACTTGTAGGTACTTGCTGAATCAAGGCTATCATTAACTAAATGCACTAATAATACAGGTTTCATATAATCAGTCAATTTCTCCTACTATATGTCCAATGAACAGAGTTGTCTGAAATTGGAAGAAAATTGTCTTAAAGCAAGAGATATTGATATGCATTAAAAAGACACGTGCACAATACAGCAGAACAATAATTATGTACATCTATTCCTCTTTAGCCTGATCCTTTTGAAAGCAGTGATCCTTTTACGTCTTCCAGTATCTCTTCAAAAGGTCCAGGTAAGAAGAAAAAAATTTCTCATGAAGATGTTTTTGGTTTTTTTTTCCTCCTGACAACTTGTAGAAAACATGTTGTTTTATGGAATTCTTGTGCCAGATCAAAATATCAGTGTTTTTTAATCATCTGCCTAGTTTTTTTACTTTATTGGCAGCAAACATCCTTCATATTCTTATTTTAAATAACTTTTTTCTCACGTATCTCTTTCAGATCCATTTGGAACGCTGGATCCTTTTGGAAGTGGTGCTTTCAGTAGTGGTGAGGGATTTGCAGACTTCAGTCAGATGTCAAAGGTAAAGGTTACATGGAAAGCAACTGTCTTTTTAAAAATGTATGTACAGGCACTTTTGGGTTTTTTCAGAGTGTGACAAGATTGTAACTTTTCAGCTGACAACTTGCTTTTGTCATTTTTTTTCCGATCAGCCTCACCACTAACTTAGCAAAGCATTTTCCATCCATCTTGGGTATGAGAAAGTCTTTGGTGGTAGATTGCACAGGAATTAATCACCTTTTTCACAAACATTTTCAAGTACCAGAGGAGCAAAAGAAATAACTTTGAGTTTTCTCTTGTAAGAAAATGTACTTGTTCCAGATATTAATGTATTTCAGTGTCCAACTTTCCTTTAAGTGCTGAAGTTTGTTCCTTGGTTACTTCTCTCTCATAGCATCCTGACTTGTTCTTAACTTCTCCATTAGTACAGGGAAGCAGAGGAAGATGAAAAACATGGTGCATTGACATTTCATAGCTCCTAATAGAACTGTTGCTTCCTTGGTTTCTTGGTATAAACCTTCAGCCAGAGCTCCTTACCTCCTCATCTGGATCAGGGAGCCTGCTGTTAGCTCTAGGACAGGGAGTTTGGAGTTTAGAGTTGGCATCAGATGCAGTTCCACAGTAAACTGGAATGCAATAGAGTGAATATTAACTAGAAAATAGATTATCAAATCACTTTGACTAGTTAAACTACTTGCATTTTTTCCCTAACCCTTCTTACTGCTTTTGAAGGGATTTTAGCTCTCCTCTAGGTGGCAACAGTCCTTAGCAATATCGATGTGTTTGAGTCGGAGCTTATAGTGAAGGTGCAACTGGGAGCTTTAGCTTTGCCTGCAAAATCCCTCTGTCTTCATTTCAGGATGAGACATTTCCCTACATGGCATAATTTTTGTGCCTCTTTTAATCAGCAGGAGAGTCCTTCACAAGAGCCAGCTGAATATAGGAAACAGTAAAAAATATTTTGGAATTCTCCCTGAGTTTTTACACACACTCCACACCCCAAAAAACCCCTGAACTCCAAACCAACTAGCTCTTTGTAACTTAAAGCATGGGGGGAAAAGCTATCCATTCTATAATCTACTTTTTTTTTCCCAGTTTTTATCATGGTTGTGTTTATCTGAGTGACAGTCTGGCTGCAGTATGACCGTTCATTACCAAATAGTAAAAAGTAGAGTTTTACTTCCTTTTATTTTTCTCATCAGCCTTTTGCTAGGACTAAAACTTCTAGAAGTACTTAAGTGATTAAGACTGTAAGTACTTGAACATTGATGAAATCCCAGCACCTCTGTCAGTGGGTGTTAGCTTCTTATACTATTGACATAAGTATGTAAATTTGTCCTGATTTTTTTAAGTTAATTCTTTTTACTTGAGTTAACTTGCAGCTTTCATGAAAGAACAGGCATTCTACAATGGGCTTACATTCTTTTTCTTTTCCTTTTTCCCATGTAGTCAGTAGCTTCTGACCCCTTTGCCTCCTCTTTCGGAGGGATGGGATTCTCAGATGACCCTTTCAAAAGCAAATCAGACACACCAGCGTTACCACCGAAGAAAAATGTCCCTCCACGACCCAAGCCACCCAGTGGTAAGGACATTCTCTTTTTCATAGCTAGTTGCCCCAATTTCCTGAATATTATTGGACATAAGGGCAAGTTAACAGTTTCTATCTCATTATCTCATATTTCAGATATGGAGGAAGATTATCATTAAATTGACAGGAGTTCTCAGTGAACGAGAGAGGAACTCTTCACTGGAAAACAGATGATTAGGAAGTGGTGTGACAGATACATAAAATCACATCTGCCAGGGAAAGATGTGGAGGAAAAAATTATGTCTTACAAGTAGGCAACAAATGAGAAGTAAATGGCATCTTCAAAATAAACAAGGAGATCTGTTTTTACACAGTACTCTAAATTTAGGAATTTTATTTTTCCAGAGAATGTGGTGAATGCAAAACGGGTTAAATGATAATTTAATATTATCCTTAAAAGTAAAACCCAACAGGGACAATTGGGTCTGGCAAAGGCCAGAGTACTCTTGCTGGCTTTTGTGCAGTTGAGGTAGTCTGAAGCATGGCTGGATCTCTGCTGTGTTTTGAGGTTCTTCCTGAGGCAGCTGCCACTAGGTGCTAGCAAGAACAGGGTACAGGGCTCGGTAGTCCTGATCTATCCAGGTCTGATCATTCTTGCATTCATGCATCACTCCATTAATTAAATACAAAGCACTTTATGAGGGTATAGCTTGTTCGTGCTTCATGTCCATTATGTATGGAAATTCTTAGATATGTATGAGTCTCCTTTTAATTGAGAATAAACCTCCAATAGTTCATCCTCCTTAGAGTTGATTTTCAGAGTATTCAGATACCAGTGAAACTGTTTTAAGAACTGAAGCCCTGTAGAGCTGTGTAGTTTCAAGTCTCCTTTTAACAACAGTGACACAGTTCAGTTAATACTAGCAGTGAACTTTGAGTTGGCTAAAAAAAAGCTGGATTCTGCTTATGAATAGGCATGTAATTTTGCCCTAAATATGTGGGCCAACCTCTAGTGTTCTCATATATCTACTGACACCGCTAAGAAGCATAAGAAAAAGAAAACAGATCTGTTATTAATGCCTCCCTGTCTAAATGTAGATTGTCTACCTTTGTGCTGTTGCATTTTGGAGCAGAGCATGCACCCTGCATCCATCCTGGTTGCAACATGTATCATTGACCTGGCTGGTTTTTTAAACAAGTTATCCTAGAACTATCTCCTTGGATAATTGGAAAAGTGCTTTCTACTACCAGGGTAGATGTTGTTAACTATCCCATAGATTGATCAAGGTTTGTAAAACATCTAATCCAGTAGGCTCAGGAGCAGACCATCAACATCATATTTGTTTGCTCCTGTTGCTGTGATTCCTACTAAAACCCTGAAGCCAAATGTTGAGGTTCTGTGTAGGTGAGTATGGGTGAAAATTTGTTGGGCAACACTCTAGGATTGGGGAAAGGTTCTTGAAGCAGTCTGTTCCATGCTGGCTTTGTGGAAATATTCTCTACTGTTGAGGTTATAGAGAGCCTTTAAGTTATTAAAAACCCCATAATACATAACACTGGCACATATCAACTAGTAGGACACACATGAATAAAAGCAGAAATAAATATAGTTGCCTTCAGCTTTTCTGCCATTGTGGGAGAAGTTATTTTGCTTTATTTGGATTCCAATCTTTTCCATCTTTTAAGAAATGTCTACATAAAATAATTCAGCATTTTAAGACCCATATAAAGTGCAATGGGTCAGAAATACTAAATACATCTATATTATTTCTTTCATGTGGTTTCTCTCTATTTCTCCTTTGAAATGTGATTCTTCCTAGCAAATACAAGGTAAAAGTATACAGCAAAGGTGAGAAATACATGCCATAGGATTGCCTCACCTACATGGGTGGGTTTTTTTAATTTATCTCAGTTTTGAGGAATTTTTAAGAACTTTCAGCTTTGACAACTTGTTTTGGATTAAGGCTGAGTGCACACATCTATAATCAGTCTTAAAAATTTGTTTAAATGTGTACCTTCCCCTCTTCTTGGGAGACACAATATGTGCAAGGTTCCGCTGGTCTACCAAAAGCAAATGTTGTTATGATAAAATAGACTAAGGAGGAAACAAAGCAGGGGTTTTTTTTAAAGCAGATGAACCTCCTGTGTTGCCTGTGCAGTTATACTCCTCCCTTCCTTCCACAACTAAAGCAATCTTCAGTGGTTACTTAGAGCATGAGAAATTATATAGTAATATACTGTGATTCTAGTAAGAGATACAGGCACACAAGAGTGTGTTAGAGATGGGAACGTTGCTCAGAAAACAAACAACAGGCTGGAAACTTCCGCTGTTTCTTACCCATCTCATTGGTCTGTTTAATTAAAAAAAAAAACAAGTAGGTGATAAAGATCTTGTTGAAGGATGAATAAATGCAAGTTATTACCAGACAAATTTATAGGTTGCTTTTCTGTTCACAGTTCAGACCCTTTTTACTGAAACTGTTCTGTTGGGGGATTTTTGATATTGGAAAGTACTTGTATAGTTTGTTTGCATTTTTAGGCAGGTACAGTGGAGATCTAATCTAAACCTTAACTTGTCCTCAGCACTCTGCAGTCAAGTAGAAAATACTAATAAATAGCTGTTGATAGGGGAAATTAGCAAAACCCACCAGAGATTGTTCCCTTGTTGCCCACCTGTCTAGGTTTTGGCTGGAGGAATGAGGAGTTGATGTCAGGTCTCGTTTCTTCATGCAGACAAAGGTAGAGCAACCTTTTGGAGCTGAAAATGGGCCCTGGGACTTCAGACATAGCCTCTGCTGAGTGAAGGTCAGATCAAAAGGCCTTCAGACCTCCCTGGAGAAACCTGCAGAAGGAGTGTGAGGTTCAGATGAGCTGCTGTCATCTACAGGCTCTGGAGACAGTTCTCATACAGCGCTTAAGGGAGTTTCTGTGCTACTGCCAGTTGTGTCAGTCCCAGGGTTGTGGTGGGTAACCTCTCTGGCCTTACCCTGACCTGTTTGCTGGCTGCCTGTAAAGTGAGGATTGTTTGCTTGGGTTGGTTTTAGTGGTATTTGGGGTTTTTTTGCAGTTTGGACATTGAGAAGCAGCTCTGGTCTGCTCTCTGTATTAGCAGATGCCTGTGTTCAAAGCTGTCTGTGGTCGTTACTATCTGACAGGGATAGGCACTTGCTGTGTGGCATCAATTAGACACCCCTGAGATCTGTATCTTACCCTTCTCGAAAACTAAGGTTAAGAGAAGGGGTGACAATCATGAGATTACTTCCTTAAGGTTGTATCTTAGGCTGAATCTCAGGCTTATGCTTCTTCTTTGTTGATAAATTGTTTTCCTTCTTTCTCACTCCTTTTTGAACTCAAGTCTTCCAAGATCTTTCAGGTGTTACAGAGTCTTACTGATCCCTGCTTGGTCCTAGAGAAACTTCTGTGGGTGATTTTTTTTTTCTGATTAAATGCTCCATTGTGCTTTTTCCAGTATAACTGTTTAAAGGTCAAGTGCAGAACCTTTTAAGAAAATCAGAGGAAGGCTAATAACTCAGTGAATAAAAGCAGATAATGACAAGGAGAAGGTGTTTCAGAAGCAGCAAGTCTTGAATACCCATGTACATCAAGCTCCAGAGTATCTGTTACACACAAAGATTTGAAAAAGCAGTATCTCTGTCCCTTATCTAGTTTAAGATTTTCTTTTTAGCTTGAAGAACAGCTGAAAAAAAAACCTCCTTGGCTCTTTTGACTAGATAGTTCTAATAAAAATCCCCAAGGGAGTATGTGTGTGTTCTTTGAGAAGTTCCTAATGGTCATTAGGTTTCGTACAGCTTCTCTGGGACTTGGCTGAAGTCATTTGGTGTTCCCTAAGTGGTACTGGAGAAGGTGAAGATTTCTTCAGAGAGAAGTGCAAGGTTTTCTCTATTTCTTGATTCTGTATCTTGAATAATGCTCAGAAAGCATCACAGAATTATCTAAACAGGCTTGTGCTTTGCATAATTGGCTATGGTAAGTGGAATACAAGGCAGTATTAATTACTGTAGCAAAAAATAAAAGTAGTGTGTATTGACATACTAAATCAAAGGTCCCCTGTGACAGGGATCTAAACTCCAGTGCAAACTGTTTTCTCAAGCTGTCTGAAGCTTGTGCCCTGTACAAGCTGTGCATTTTATTTTCCATCACAGAGGAGCTCCTGGGTGGTTTATACATCTTACTGTATTTTTGGGGGTATTGTAGGACTCATACAGTTAAGAACTGAAAAGTCTGACAGGGCTGATCCACTGAAACCTGTCAGTTGAAATGGTTCAGTAGGTTCTCACAGATCAATAATTATATTTTCTGCCCGAGCTGCAGATTGAGATCAGTCAAAGTTCACCGCTAACTAGTTTCTAGGTAAAAGTTGTTGATTACAAAAAGAGAGAAACAGATTTTTTTCTTTTCTTTTCTTCTTTTTTTTTTTTTAAAGCACAGGAAGTAGCTGTGTGGGTGTCAGTGATTGGGTTGTAAGTAAAATTCAATGCTCTAGTGCTTTGATCGTGGGACCTACTCCTTTTGCCCCACCCTTACCACTTCCTTTAAATGAAGCCCCATGCATTCCACATTGTGGTTTTAGCAGTACTGTTAAACAGTGATATTAGTGGAAGAAGTTCACCACTAACCAGTGTGTAACCTTCAACCTCTTCTAAATTTTTATTGCTCGCTTAGAGTGGTTTTGACCTTTTTAACCTTGAAAGAATATAAGTCCTAAAAACACAGGAAGAAATTGCAGTGTGCTTTCTCCTTACAATGATTAATGAAACAAATTATTTTAGCACTTTTTTTTTTTTTTAGCCTGTGTAAATGTTATAATTTATATCAATTATTCTGTATGTTAGTGACTAATAGTGGGTTGGGTATTGTACTAACAATGAATTTCCTCAGTGCTAATGTACTCTAAAAATGCATTTTTTCTTTGGGATGCCCATACATAAATAGCAGGAGGATACTGTGTAACTTGGAATCCAAAGGACCGTGATTGAATTCATCCCACGGAAGAAAGCAATCAGTAATCTCATTTAGCAGCCATGTGAAATACAGGTATTAAGGTAAATTGTACTGAGAAAGGGTTATTCTGCACAGACTGCACAGAGTGAGTTTGTCAAAGAACTCAGGCTTTGGTTTTGTCTTGTTTTTTAATCCATTTATTCTCTGTAGCTCCGATATATGATGGCAACTAAATTTCTAAATTTCAGAGGTTAGTGGTTAACACCTCTCTCTTTGAGTTAGGGACTTCGAATCTGTTCTCACGCCATTTTTATGGCTGGTAGTGGTTTTGAAATGTCAAAATATTGCTAAAAGTCTTGAGGGCAGAATAGGCCATGAACCAGCCTGCCCTTGAATTGGGAATTGTGAATTTAATCCCTCAAAAATGTCTGGCTTGTGTGGAGCCCCAGAAGACCTCAGCATGAGCACAAAGGTTTGCAGTTTTTAATACAAGGGACTAGAAATTATTTTTCCAAATAACAGGAATTATGATATTGATAATAAATTGAGCCACACACGGTGTTAGGGCTCAGTCCTTTTACCAGATCACAATTTGCAGAGCTGCTAGATGTATTTTCCTGTCCCACCAGTGAAGTCAGAAAAGGCCCCTCCTGACTTTAAGCAGCGTCTGACTGATCAAGTGCCACTTCTTTCATCTTGACAGTTGGCAGATAAAGAGAGATTCTATCTGAACCTGCTGATGGCTTAAAACAAATGAAAAGGGGTCAGAGCTTTAAGATCTTCAGGATCTTAATATTTCAATGAGCTAATCTGAAAACTCCTGTAGCTGTGATGTGTGTTGTAACCCATCATCTACAGAAATCCTTCCCTGGGTTTGGGTGAGGGTGCTCTGCCCGTTCCTCACAAGTGCTGGGGAGGGTCGTAGGCAAGTTAGAACTAAAGAAAAACCATCAGCCAGCTCCCAGAGCACTTGTCTGCTCTGTTCATAGGGTGCTGGGGCCTTGGAAGGTCTGTTTAGGATAGACTTGCCCACTGAGTGTGTGAGATTGAGGAGCACACTGAAGAGAGCATTCTGCAGGCAGTTTGGCTTCAGAGCTGTAGTAAGCCTATACCCAGATGGGGTCTGCACACATGGGCCAGGCTTACCTGGGCCAGGATTGTCCAGCTGAAGCTTTGAGCTGGACTCACTCCCTGGCTTGTCACTGCACCCCTTGAGTCATTTTAGAAGCGTGTTGCTGCCGCTGCTCTCAGGGTTGGATGTGTGGTGCTGTCAGGCAGCGCTGTGGTGTTGCACAAGCCAGAAGGGCAGCGCAGGCAGCTCAGGCAGGCACAGCTCTGCTGCAGTCTTCCTTTCTTTGGTGCTTCCTCCTTCTCGTCAATCAGACAGTTCTTTTTCATATGTGCCACTTCTCTAAATATAATGCATTTTATGGCTCGACTGTTTTTACCATTTTAGGATATTTTTAATCTAGAAAGCAGTACAAGAGCACTGTTAGCTCACAGGGACCTCATTTTCCAGTGAGAAAAAGCATAGATCTTTGCTAGTTTTTGGGTTGAACATATAAAGGTTTTTCAGTAGTGTTTGTTTGCCTATGGTTTGTTTTCAGTGTCTCAATTAGATGAAAATTAAGACTTTTATCATTTGGTGAAAAAGCATGCAAACCCAAGCCTGGATGCTTTGTTGTGTGCATTTAGTGATTTTCTTTCTTGGAAGAATGTGGTGATGTAGGAACAGTTAGTGTTTAAACACATTGCAGTGTTGTGGCCATTCCTTTTGACCTGTACCACACACAATGTCCCTGGGATATGAATTTGCATAGAAATTTACTCTGTGTGTTTAGTGAGATGACATTAAGAAGAAAGAAGCCATGTTAGGTGTAATAGATGCAATAGATAACACAACTCTTCCTTTTCTTCCTAATCTGCAAAAAAAAAAATTAATAAAAAGCAAAAATAAATAATTGATGTGCATCTGTTTCCATTGGGCATGTTTGAGTTTGGGGATCAATCACTTGATCTCAGGGAGAGTTTAGAGTCGTGCTCTGCTCATTGCGTGATCACAGGAGCACAGGAGTGTCGTGTTTTTCTGAGCTGTGTCACACACCTGTTTCCTTAGAGCTGCTTGAGTCCCCAAGGTTGTGCACAAACATCACAGTGGCTGTTTACCTTCTATTTTAATTTTTTTTTTTCCTCATCTGCAGCTGAGAGTGAAAGAGTCAGCTTCGAAGTTTGATGGATAGGAAAACTTCTTTTTTTTTAATAATTTCTCATGCCTTCAGTTGACCTGACAG
This sequence comes from Heliornis fulica, assembly GCA_013399135.1. NCBI lineage: Eukaryota > Metazoa > Chordata > Aves > Gruiformes > Heliornithidae > Heliornis > Heliornis fulica. Next base: position 285,436 of record VXBZ01007595.1, on the reverse strand, counting down.
TTGCATTAGGATGCTGGCATCCCTTGTGTGCAGGACAGATGACTCATGGGTGGAGCACCTGCCCAGCCACAAACTAAAAATTCCATTCACGCTTTGATTCTGTTGTTTGTGCTGATCTCTGACAGAAAAGAGATTTCAGTAGCAATTGTTGAAAGGGGTTGATCAGAATTCGTTTCCAAACAGATTGTTAGGCTGACTCTAACGAATTCTCTAACCTCACCTTTCAAGAACACAGTTTTCAGAGTGTTTCTCTCAAGCTGAGGTTTTCAGAGGTTTGGACTAGCTCAAGTTGCAGGTTTTGCAAACATTAAGCAAAAAAGGTTTCGAGGGTTTTTTTGCATAGAAAAAAGTCTTCCTTCTGTTACTAAAAAAATGTAGTGTGATGTTGTGCAAAGAGCTTTACTGTCAAACAGTTGAGTTTGAAGTACAGTGCAGAAATAGCCCCTGTTGAGGACAAATACCATTTAATATTCAGTATAAAATTGATATTAATTTAACTAACCTTCAAGCCTGTTTTTAAAACCAGTAAAAAAAAATTTCTCTAAGTTCCTGAAGTTTACAGTTATTAAAGTTGTATTCTTTCTCAGTGGAAGAGCTGAATAATTTCACAGCATGGTGGAAAACATGCTGAGTAACATGGGAATGATACATAAATTTGGTAAGGTGCCAAGAGAAAGATGGGTTTGAGACACACCTTACATACTGCTCAGGCTCTGAGGTTTTCTAGAGTAACACTTCCTCGGGCATGTAAGAGACCTGAGGTGGGACCCTTGTGTTACATGTTTAAATCCAGCTGTAGGTATGGACTTGCCTCACACAATCATTACTTATTTCTGTCCTGTGTAGCACAATTTTGACTAATTCAAGCATGTTTTTCACTGTAGAGAGCGCCCTGGAAAGGAGTACTTGTTGAGTGAAAGTTTAAAGTCGTGTCACCTCAAGTCTGCCCCGTTTGCCTGTGAGCAGGCAGACTCTGGTCTTCAGACACATGAAAACATGCTCCTTCTCATCATTCAGTAAGAAAAGCTGGGACCTGTGCTGAAACATGTAGAGAAAGCTGTAAATGATGAACTTCATTGTTTCATTGTCAATATCATTCAGTTAGAGAAATTCTTTAACTGCATCCTACCCGTGAGATTCTATTTTCCTTGAACTGTAGCTCTCAACCCTGAAGTTTGCTGCGGGCTATGAAATTAGATAAATGGTATGGGTGGAGTTCACTTAAGTTAACAGCATTTGCTGTGGTAAACCATTTTGTTCATCATCTCTTTTTGCTGAAGTGAGTCCTCTGTGTGGTTTGGGTGCACCACTTGGGTAACTGCTGAAACTGCTGTGGTTTCAGTATAAGACCTGTTTTGCTTTTTTAGAGCTTTTTCTGAGCTGGGTTTTCTATTAGCAGAAAAATCAAAAAAGTTAGGGCTGCAACTGTTTGCCTGCACTTTCATACAGCCATACCTCAGAAACGAGGAGCACTGTCACGTTAAACTGGTGTTTTCATACTCTCCGCTGAATACAAGGTTAATGCAACCTCAGTTACTACTAAGAGTATATTTTGCAATATTAAGATTTTGCCAGTGCCCTTCAGTTCAGCTGGTGACTCTTTGATTGTGGTTTGGGGATTTTTTGCTTTACATCATAGAAATATTGTATCCACAGTCTTGACATACCAAACACTGGAATACAGACACCCTCACGTGCTCCAGTGTGCTCTTGCTGCGCTGGGAGACTTGCAGTTGGTGTAAGCCAGCAATGATGTGAGGAGAACTCTGGTGTCATTATTACTGATTGGTAGCCAAAAAGCTGCTAACTTTGAGCATCTAACTGAACCAAACACACTTCTGCCAGGCCTCAAAACCATGTTTGCTGAGTGTGCCAGGCTAAAATAAACCATCATCGACATAGTGTGCAGGGGAGAGGGCTTGTGGAGAGCTGTCCTGATTGCCAGTGCTGGCACTGCCCTTAAAATTCATCTGCAAAAACTAAACCCAACTTTTATAAGGGTTTCCCTCTTTCACCTTTTCTTCAAAATAACAAAATTGAAGCCCTCTTCTGGTTTTTTTAATGGAAAAAATACCTGAGGAAAATGGCACTCAAAGTAAAATGAAAATTTACTGCTAACAATGCTGTAACTCATGGGGACATTTCCTCTAAGCAAAGTTATTCTTTGTATTCTGCTGTGAAGATGAAGCACAAGAAACCCCAATGATCTTTGTGTACGTTCTGAAACCACGAAGGGCTTTGTGCAAAAACATTAAACAGGCCACCTAGAAAAAAAACAGGTTTGCTGAGCAAATACACTGCAAGTCCTGTGCTCATATTAACAGTCACCAATTCCACAACGTGGTTTTAGCAACAGAAGATTTAACTGAAGAAAAGGGAAGCTTAAAATGGGTTGGCTTTGCCCCATCAATCAAAATTGGTGAGGGGCAGTGTAAGGCGAAGATATTCCAGGGAAGGGAGGGATTTGCTTGCTAGTAACTGGCAATAGAGGAAGGAGGTAATAAAATGTTTTGCAATGACTTTAAATTAGAAATGCAGAGACTTTATTGTCTTTGTAATTTAAAATAATCAAAGAGAAGTTGCTCTTATCTATAGAATTCCATACAAACCCTGAGCTGTTTGTGTAGTTCCCCAGCGCTGCACGGCTGTGACAGGGGGGCTCTCCTGAAGCGTGGTCATGAGTGGGATGTAAGTGCTGCAGTCCCTTTCTGAGGAGCAAACATGGTCTCTTGATGGGAAAGGCAGTTTGAAACGGGTGCAGGAGGGTCCATGCTTGTGGGGAGAGCAGATGCTGCCGGTGTGTCCTGTATGTTTTGTCACTTCCACGAAGGAATCACTGGTCTGATCTGCCCATCCCACACGTGGCTGCTGCTTCGGGGTCTGTTAACCAGGAGGAGCCTGTGCTGAGCCATGAGCATCAGTCCTGTGTGAGCTTCAAGAGCTCGACTACCCTCCAGCTCCAAGGCAGCTGAACCAGTGTGACTTGCAGAAACTGTTCCTCAGACCTCAGGAACAGGTTCTCTAGGTGCTCATGGGTGGTGTGAGGTTTAAAAACATTTCAGATTGTCTGACACAAACCTCTGCCAGTAAAATCTAAATCCATTAACCTCGTTCTTGGTGGAACACTTGCCTACCAGCCTGTGATTGGGTTCCTCTTGAATATACTTTACTACTAAACCAATCTCGTTCTGATCTGCTGCTGCACATGTCTGGGTGTCTGTGCCTCTGTCTGCTGGTGGAGCTGTGGGCTTGCCTGCTCCACCTGCCCCCCAGCACAGGCCTTGTGAGCAGTGTCCACCCGAGAGCCAGGTGTGCTGTCACACCGAGCTGAGCCTGAGTGGTCCCTTCAGCTCCCCCCTGTAGCTGGGCCTGGCCGGGCTCGATGGGTCCCTGCAGCCCGTGTGGCTGTTGGGGACGTGCCACCAACACGGTGTGGAGCCCCTGGCACACGGGGCTGAACGGCTGCCAGGCTGAGCAGGGGGGAGACAGACCTTGGGTGGGCCTCTGGGATAGGAGAGGCTGATCTGTGATTTCATGGCTGATGAACACAGGTGGCTGTAGGTTATTTTTGCTGATGTGAATGAATTATAAAATTCCTCCTGAGTTATATTTCAAAGAATGGGTCGTTTCGAGATGGCTTTATTAATGCAAATAAGGGATGTAATTTGGGTTATTAGGCAGGAAGGTGTAAGGTTTGTTTCTTTCAGAAATGTTTTTAGATTTTTCCTTTAGGATTAGTCAAGTACACATTGTAATCAGGATTGTTGATCCAGGGAGTATTTTCCCTGGAGCCTGGGTTGTGTACCTGTCAACAGCATCTTCTTAAGAGAAACACAAAATCTCTGTGTAGTTATTGACCTAACAAAATAGAACCTTTTGCAGGGGGAATTGAAAATTAGCCATTGAGCTTCTAATTGCAACAAACAAACCAGACAACCATTATTTACAGCATGGCAAATAGTTCCTGTGACTTCATATGTTATTGGGGTGGAATACAAGAACAAGCAGTCACCTACAACAGGTGGGTTGTACCACAAAGCACCCCAGATCAAGGTGATTCCTTAGTCTCTTCTCCCTTGTACATGTGGTGGTAGAAGGATAAAGTAATTTGAGGGAAAAAAAAAAACAGAATGCCTACATTCTCTGAAGTCACAGATAAGTCTCTATTTAATTCTATTTAACTAAACTGTTTATTTTAGTGATATACATGTACTTGAGTATTCTGTCTCTTATCCCAAACTTAAAGTTGAAATATTCTAATCCTGGAAAATGTAATTTGAGGGTACTTTTAAAAATCATACTTTTAAAAGTCTTCTGACCAAATGTTTTTATATTGGGTTTTATAATTTAAAATCCTGGTGGTATTAATATTGCACTATGTACAAGAAAGATAAATCCATTTCCATAAAACAAATATTTGATTTGCATTAAGAAATGGGTGCCATTATATTTGGTGAAATTTTAAACCACCCCAGGAGGAATGGATGATGCTAAAGTGTATCAGCACAGTTTCCTATTTAAGGGGTTTGCATTGTCCATGGTAAGTAACTTCTCTTTTTCTCCTTTTTTTTTTTTTTTTGTTTTGTTTTGTTTGTTTTGTTGTGTTCTTTTTCCTAAACTTTCCAGGTAAAAGTACTCCTGTAAGCCACCTTGGGTCTTCAGATTTTCCCAAGCCCCATGATCCATTCCAGCCATTCGGGGCTGACAGCAGTGACCCCTTTCAAAGTAAAAAGGGGTTTGGGGACCCATTTAGTGGAAAAGATCCATTTGCTCCCTCCTCTTCAAGTAAAACTTCTAAAGACTCTTCCTTGGGGTTTGCAGACTTCAGCTCTGTAAGTTAAGTTCATTGTCTCTGAGCAAACCACTTTCTGCTCTGCTTGCAGCAATCTATTGGGTTTTTGTTTTAACTGCAAACCTACTGTTCACTGGCTTCTGTCTCTTAGTACCTTCATGCTGTCCTCATTGTTTTTGTATTAATATTTCTGTAATAAAAAGGCATTATTTCAATAAAAAAAAAGTTTCATACTAAATTTTAAAGGGTTTACTTGCATTTAAATTATTTTAGCACAGTGTGCCTTTACTCACCAATTCTTTGTAGCAGAATCTGTGTATTGTTTTTGTTGCATGGAGGCTATTTTGTAAACTGATTTTTTTGGAGCCAATGATGTAAAGATTCACAGACAATTGTTGAAAACATTTATATAGCAAATTCAGCATATCCTGAGAAGGAAATTCTTGAAGGGAAAGATTCCATGAAGTATTTGTGATTGCTTGTGAAAACAGTTCTGGCAATGTTTGCTGTATCGATGAAATGTGGTCATAACGATGCGTAAACGAGACAGATGAAGAACTTAGCTCTTGAATTTCATTTCCAAGTCCTGATATTGTGGAAAAGCCCTTGTTAGACAAAGAAAACAAAATTGTTTTGTAGAACCTATGGTCACACTGCACTCCAGAAGACAGCATCAGAAGGGTTGGAAGCAAAGCCAAGTACCCATTCATTAAAAAATACCAGGGTTTCTGAAAGCCCAGCTTTGGTTTTAGTGCTGGCAGGTACATCATTGACTTGGAAGTGGTTGTAAATGTAGTAGTAGTGTGGTTCTGAGTGCTTCCATGAGTAGATAGAAATCTGTTCCATCCACAACCTCAGGCTTCTTCCTCCTTTCATGTGTTTTGTTGCCCCATTGCCATGCAGTAAAATTGCCAACATGATCTTTTACTTTGATGGACACTGATCTGTGTTCAGCAAGTGGAGATCTTTGAGCTGAGTGTTTGAGGTTGCTTACTTTAAATGGGTTTTTTTACACCCCCCAGTTATTATTAGTTAATAGTAAATGTGTATCACTTTCCTATTTGCTATTGTTAGTTGAGGTCATCTGTGCATACTTTTAGCTGGCCTCAGTGCTTTAATTTATCTGGGATACTGAAGATGTCAAAGTTCAAGATACTCTGTATGCTTACCACAGTTAGTACTAGCCTGTTGCATCTGCACAGTTAAATTCTGTGATTGTATACAAAATGGTGACATTCTTAATAAAAATAAGACATAAAACTTGCTTTATCTGAAATTTCTTGAACATTGAATTTCTTCCTTGAGTGAAAGACAGCTAATGGAACGGAAGGACTTACCCAGCTGTTGTCGTCTTTCTTACCACACTGCTTAAATGAAAAGCTTGGCTTATGCTGGCTCCTTATCTCAGATGATTAACCAAAATCTCTGACCCCAATCCCAGGGGATGCTTTAATGTTAAATTTGCTGTGCCATCAGGTTTTCAGGAGATGAGATTAACTTTAGAAGACGAGGAAATAGTAGGAAAAAAGAGATGTTGAGCAGTAGCCACTTACAATTACCTAAGTGGCACTTCATCCAATTAAATTTATTTTTAATTGGTTTTGTGAGTTGATTTCTATTGCTGTAAGAAAGAAAGAAAAAAGAAGTATTAATCAAATTTTACTGAAAATAGAGAAATTTGATCCCTGTTTTTTTCGGTTTGATGGCTTGGTTTTTGCTTGCCTGTACCACTGTTACGTTGCTACACTTGATAAGTCCTGATCCTTCTGTATGAAGTCTTTAATTGTACTGGTTACCATGTAATCAGCAAGAACTTTGTGCTTGTCTTTGCCTGATGTTTGGAGAACTTTGTTTGTAATGGAAATGAAAAGCAGTTTTACTGACAGAGGCTTTTTGCCACTCAGTTTGAGTCCATGGAATCTGAGAACAGAAGCATAGGTATGAATCATGGAATAACCAGGTTTTTAATTGGAATTATTTACTGTTGCAGAGAAATAATACAAGGACCATCACTAGATTGTACTAGCACTCAGGAAAATTAGGTTGGGTTTTTTTGAGGTGCTTTCAAATCCATGCACCCAGGGATTAAGAATATTCACATTCCATCCTTAACTTTTCTGCTGGCATTAATACAACCCTTAGAACAAAACAAAGTCTTTTGGTAGCTCATGTTTCAGGTATTTCTAGGTTCCAGCTTCAGTTTATGGAACAACAAGAAAAGCAATCTTTCCACCAAAAGAAAGCCTTTAAATTTCCAGGAAACAGTGCACATAGAACTAATGTTTTTCTCTTAATGTAAACAGGTAATTTGGTAAACACAAGTCAGCAGAGCTCTGTGTGTATCCGATTCCTTTTGCTGCAGTCTGCTGCTTTCCTCATTTATGCCTTGGGTCCAACTGTACTTCTGAAAAAGAAAAACAAAAGTGGTTTTAATGAAATTACAAGACATGTGATACGTGTTTATAGACTTCTGAAACCTGGACATATACAAAAATATGTTATTGTACTGAATGACCTGTGGTTCGTTACATTGCCTTTTCATAGGCAATCAGTGCAAGAATCAGTGGCATTAATGAGCTGTTGTGTCCCTCACTGATGGTCAGAGCTCTGCTCCTGGAGGGTGTCCTGTATGCCAGCTGTTTGCAGTGAGGCACATCCACATTATCCAGATCTGTTTCCAATCAGCCATGTGCCAATTTTTCTTTTTTTTTTACTCAGCACTTTTAACCACAGAATTATTGTGTACAATAAGCAAGTCATGATTGGGGACTCTGAGCTTTGGAAGGCTTATCCCAAGATGTAAGCTAAAGAAGTAAAAATGTTTTCTCAACATTTAAAAAAAAAAAAAAAGATACCTCAGAGGGTTTGTCCAGAGCTTGTTGTGTTTCTGAAAACAGTAACTGTTATTCTCCATCCCAGCTATGGGATTTTTTAAATTCTTGGAATAAGTGGAGAAGTCCTCCTTCCATTTGAGCCCATCTTTACTGTATTTTGAAAAATATCATCTACTTAAAGTCAGCTGACACCATTTAGATGAATAATGGTGATAGATATTAATTTAAAAAGTGAATTATCATCCAGCATACGGCCCTTCTGTTGTATTTCAGTAACACTGAATGCAAAGATCCTCATCCAAAATGTGACAGCAATGAAAGCAGAGAAAAATTAATTTAAAATACTCTTTTTTTTTTTTAACATCAGATCATCTGAAAAATCATACCGAGAGAAACGAAATGAGGAGTTGAGCATCCAGAAGCACACAAAGCAGAACTAGTTAAATTATGAACACATGAGAATTGGACTGTTTGATACTCAGTCCAGTGCTTCAGGCTGGTGTGGGAGGTGCTGCCGAACCGGCTGGTACAATGGTGTGTTCCATAGGGTGCTGTGTTCAGAGTTACTCTGCTGCAGACCACACCACACACACAGCTGAAACTGAAACTATAAATTCCCTGTAGTTTTCTCTTCTCCAAAAAAACACAAATAATATGTTTTCTTGAATGTTCAAAGAAAGAGAGTCCAAAGGGAGTTTGGAAGTGGGATACAATGTGAACATTTGCATGCAGCTGTGCGAAAGCTTCTGCTAACATCCTCTTCAGCACACGCTAAAATTAAACAGCAACAGGTTATATTTTAGGTTTAAATTGTTATGATTTCAATAAAATATTTTAATGCTTTGTGCACAAAGTTCAAACAAGCAAACCTTTGCATTCCTCGCTGGTAAATACTGGCCTGTCATTTTGGAAGGGTTTCTCTGCAGTGCACTGGAGTGGGTTTGGGGAAGCTCAAACAGGCTTAGAGCTGAGCAGCACGATACCTTTCTGAAGTGTTTTCTGCTGAAGTCAGTTGGCTTCTCTTACATTATTTCTTACTGGAAAAGCTCCATACATGTTTTTATGAACGTTAACAGAAGCGCTTTTTGTAATGTTTGCTTTGGTGATGGAACTTCCCACAAGTCAGCAGTCTCCAGAGTTGTTATTAAAACCCCTCACCCTTAGCAGGGAGCACTAGGAGAAAACTCTGCGATGGAGTTGCACAAGAGTAAATAACTCCTGGTTTTTACCAGCTATTTACTATTCTTAAAAATGGATGTAGGTTGCTATGCTCCCAAACCACTAACTTGCTTTTTCTGTGTTTGTGGAGTTTTTTGTTTGGCTCCAGTCCTCTGGCTATTTTCATACAAAACTGAGACATGGATGCAGGGACGTGCAGCCCAGATGGGTTAGTTTCCTGGTGGGAGGAGGAAGAAAATAAGGAAATAAATTAAAGGATGAAGTGAGGAAATCAGTGAGTGAATTTTTATCTTAATCCAGAACTACCTTAAGACAGCTTCATATCCTTGATTCATATACTTAATGCGTACGATTCATTGTATTTTTCACATCATTTCTTCTAGATTTTTGGTAAATGTATTAATTTCTTTTCCATTTTCGTTTTCTAGTTTGGAAATGAAGAGCAGCAGCTGGCGTGGGCAAAGCGTGAGAGCGAGAAAGCAGAGCAAGAAAGACTAGCTCGATTGCGGAGACAAGAGCAAGAGGACCTTGAGTTGGCTATTGCACTCAGTAAGGCTGATATGCCAGACTCTTAAAGAGAGGTTCTTTGGCTCCACCCTGTCCAAGTGAAACCTTTAAACGTGGCTTTTATAAAAATACTAAATTCCTGGTTTAAGTTGTGAAAATAATTCTAGTCACCTTCAACTCTAAACAGGACTGGCTGGTTACGTCAAACTGGGCTCTGTGTGGCTTTTCAAGTGCATAATACACAGGAAACACTGTATAAGCTGTATTATATGTTCTAGATAAAATTTACTGCTTGTGAGAAATTTAACATGTGATCCTAAGATACCGAAAGCAAAGTCTCTTTGAAAGGCCATGGTGCATATAGCAAACGGCAACTTGTGAATCTGGCTCTTTATTACCTGAACTCCATTGGGTTTTGGGGGCTGCAGTATCATTTTCAAAGAAAATACCATAAAAAGAGAATATTTCTAGAACTAGCTTTCACTTCTTACCTTTATTTAATGATTCATTCTATCTCATCTGCATCATCTATGTCAAAGTCTTCAGCCTAAATTTGTTATTAGAGGGTCCCCTTTTATCCAGGAGATGCGGCCTTTACAACAGGGTCTGACAGTTTATAGATGATGAATACAGACAGGGAAATGTATAAAATATTACCAATTTGAAGTAGTTTTAATTAAAACACTTGTTTGCATTGAGTTTTAATAATTGTCTGTGGTGTTGTGAAAGAGGGAGTTAATCGCAGTAAATAAGACAAAGGATTTGGCAATTAAATCACGAGGTAAAATTTTGCTTTATCTCCTAAGTGAGCAGGATTGCAGGATTGTGATGCAAGCCCAGGCACTGCTGTTGTGCAGAGTCAAGCCATGAAGAGCTTACTAAGCATGAGGAGGGATGAAGGCCGCAACTCCTGGTACCCTCTTTCGCTCCAACCACCAGACCACAGACAATATCGCTTGTGTGATAGTTGACTGTGTGAGACAGTCTTTACCTCTCTTTAATTCCATTTGTCTTACAGGGTTACAGCTCAAACCTAATTTCTCTGAAATAAGGCCAATTTGAAACAGATTTTATTTGCCAAATGCAGAAGTACCGGTGGCTGGGTTGGCTCTGAAATGTGTCTTGCAACAGTGAGTCCAAGTAGGAGCAGATTGTGTACGTGTAGAACTCAGTGCTCCACCTGCTATAGATACCACAGGACGTGTTTTATGTGTCCTATTTAAGTCCTTATGATAAGTCTGTGAATTATTTCTGTACTAAAAAGGCCTTTTCTGATTCCAGGAATTCTAAAACTTCATTTGTCTTTGCCTTGGCCGTTTATGGCTAAATAGAGTAGGCATCTAGCACAAAATTCCTGAAACATCCTTACTGTCAGTCTGCTCTCCCTGGTTCTGTAGGAATGGAAGCTTAACATGTGCTGTACTTTCACTGACCCAGCCCTTACCTTACAGCACTTGATCTGTTTTGTCATGTTCACCATCCTCGATGCATTTATGGTTTTAGGTCCTTGCTTCCTTCTCCTAATGCAACAATAGTGCCTGTTCACTGAATGAATCGGTCCTTCCCCGTTCTGTGGTAATTGCCTTACTATGGATGCTTTCCTTATGCAGAGATAAGAATCAGATGGGATCATTTTCTTCATCTGAACAGTTTTCACTCTGAGATGTAGCATCTGTTGTCTCCAGCTTGTGTGAGCAGGCAGGTGGGTGAGCGTGTGTCCGTGTATGTGCGTACACACACGCATCCACCCGTGTGCAGATGCAGCAGTCTGTGGCGAACCCGACACCCTGCATCTCAGAGTGCAGTCTGGGTGCCACAGAGTGTGTTCTGTGGCCTCCTGTGGGGTTTTCATTCCCCTCAGAAGGGGAGAAGATGCATCTAATATCAAGAACAGCCATGTACCCATCTCTAATACCGTTGTTCAGTGACTCCTTGTGAATGAAGTAGGTGATAGTTCTCGTTTTACAGAATCTGATTTGAAATCCCTTCCCGTTATAGTAATTTTTCTGTAAAATATGTGAGATTAAATGATCAAACATACTTAAATGTCAATAAATTCACTTTTCTGATGGTGTGCAGGACTTGAAGACTCTGAAAGCAAATCTGGGTCTCCCTATAGCTAACTTGAGATAAAGCTTCTGCTGCAGAAGAGCAGGTTTCAAAATTGAATGGCTGGAGGATTCTCAGCAAAGTTCAACAAATTGAATCCATGTGTAAGATTCTCCTTTGGGCCTGAGTGTTTGTGATGTGTCTTCTGCTGCACCAAACCCCCATTCATATGCAGTGCCCTTTTAGAGGGAAGCCCACTTTGGGACTGCTGCTTGGATGACGTCACTCCAGCGGGACGGGGTGGAGGAGCTGAAGAGCTTAATTCGTTTTCTGAGTTACGAACCGTAACGAGACTTTCTGCTGCTTTGTCAGTGCTCTAAAACACTGTAATTTATAATGCTTCTAAGGCAGCAAGCTGGTGTTCACAGTGTTCAGCGGGAAGCCAGAAATGTGAATTCATCCAGCATTCCAGGGAGTGTTAGAACTAATTAATCATTTTCCTCTTCTTGACTCACACTTCCTATTTCCTTAGACAGTGACAGAAGATCAAGCGAATGAGCAAGGACAGGACACATCCTCTATGCACAGTGTGGTAGAGTCAGTAACTGTAGGTTCACTGAAACACTCTTGAGTCAGAATTTTAGACACTGCAGTAGAAGAAAATGTAGCTGTGATTTCTCCCCGTTGTATTTAAATCCAGTTTTCCATATAAAACTACCCTCGTTCTCCCCTTACGCTTGTAACCCAGTGGTTTGTACAATACCTCCACTTGCTCTTCTGAGACAGAAGTTTTATTGCAAGACATTGATCTTCTTCCTCCAGAACAATGAAATTTAAAGCACAAATAGACAGGTCGCTATTTGGGCAGAGAAATATGTACAATGCAGATATACAGAGTGTGAGTATACACAGTGCAGATACGATGTACATGGAGATCCGTAATATTTGTGTCTATGTGTGTATATATATATATAGCATATTGTATAATGTAATAATAGTGTGTGTATATACTCTACATGTCCACATGCTATGTCTAGTATATAGTTACTTGTGCTGTACATAAAATGTGTATATACAATGAATATGTAGAATATGCATATATATTCTCTATAGTGACCCTTGTGTGTGTGTGTGTATCCTCCAACCAGAGACGGGCGCAAACGGGGCTTTTGCAGGAGTGCAGATTAGATCACAGCTCTCAGAATTTCAGAGTTCTGGTGAAAGAAAAAGAAAAAGGAGAAACGGCTCCTTGAATACATTTATTTCAAGATTCCTCCCTTTGCCGTGCAAGCCCATGTGTGCCAGCGGTGCTGGCAGAGAGCAGGTACCGTCCGCACCGCTGCGGTTTCACGTTCTTTTCACCATTTTAAAGTGTCTTTGAATTGCAGCCTCAGTTTCTGGTTTTCTTACACGTGACAGTCATGTCGTCGTTTCTTTTTTTTCTCTAGGCAGAGGCAATGATTTTCCTCCTGTATTTGCTGGTAGTTTCACTTCTTTCTCCCTTTTTAATTTATTTTTTCTTTAGGAGCTATTCCCATACACACACCCCAGACAGTCGCACGCTAAGGTGGGAAGGGTGTTTTTCTTGCCTCGTTCCAGTTACATGGCTGCTCTTAATTGTCATCTGGATTTCAGCTCTGCTTTTCCTCCATTTCCACCTCAGCTTGTACTTCAGGAGGAAGGGCTGTCCGCTGCATTCTTGGCTTTGAGGAAAGAATGGAGGTGACTCTACTTTCTACTCGTTTAAATCATTAGGCTCTGAGGTGCGTTGGGCGATCCCAAAGGGTTTAGTGGGCTTGTGGAGCAGCACACGTGTGTTCCACCCCGAGAGCCGGCTCTGCGGGATGACTCATGGGGCAGATTGAGTGACACACGGCGCCGAGGCGCAGCAGTCCCAGCAGGAAGGACGGACAGTTGCTCACGTTGAAGCTACACACGCCAACTTTGCATGTAGGACACAGGTATTGAATTACCCACATTACCCTTTATAGACCAGTATGCTCATGTTTGCCTCGAGTGGTTTCCTAAGTTATATCCACATAGTCTTGTTGTAAAACATACCAGTCACTCTGCAATAAAAACAGATGCTCATAAAAGTAGTGCTTTGAAATAATGCTGTATCAAATATTTTTATATTGGCAAATTTTTCCTTATGAAATCTCTGCCCTGTGAGGACCATTGGGCCTTACTGTATTTTGTTTCATGTAACGTGCTCTCAACGTGCAGGAAATCCCGAGCTGGGTCTAACTGTGGAACCTTTCTTCTATATTTTTGTTTTTCCTTTTTTTTTTTAATTCCTTACTGTGAAATCTGTGGTCAGAAATTCTGTAGAAAATATTTTGTCATCTTCCCAAAGCAAATGCACTTTTCATGGATTTTTCTTATAATCCTTTTGGGGTTGCTATTTCTTCGTTAGTGTTTCTCCATTGAGAAGAGTATTTATTCTGTAGAGCTGAGGCCCAAGGAACTTTGGTCCAAGTAGAATTGTCGCTTTCCCTCATGTGAGAGTTTGACTTCTCTGTCCTTCTGCATTTTATTCTTCCCTCTCAGGAATTTCATTTCTGTTTAATCCTCATTTAGAGTTGGGACTCTGTTAAAGTGAATTGGTCTGTGCTAATAACCATCTCATTCAAATACCTTCCTACACCGGTGGAACAGCAGAGACTTGTTGTGTGTCAGCCATTGCATCTCGCTTGACTTCACAACAAACACCTTTTCTTAGAAAGGAATTCTGCTTGGAGTATGCTGGAATCACAGGAGATTTATTTTTAGAGTAAATATGTTCACTGTTATTCATTGACACCCCTGGTTTTTCAGTTAATATACTGCTCTTTTTACTTGAAAGTTTTATAAATAAAGGCTAATTTGTTATAGAGTGGGATTTTCATTTTTCCAACTTCTGCCTTTCCCCTCAATCTGAACCTCAGGTGGAAAACTCCTGGTGACCATGGTTCCTCCTGCTGTTAGCATTAGAGCATGCTCTTCTGGTGTCCCTTTTAATAGGACGTTCTTTAGTCTGACCTAAAAAAGGTGGAAACACAAAGTGGAGGCTGCAGTGTTGACCTAAATTTCACTAATATCTCCAAATATGTACATTATTGTAGTTATATTTATCTTTTGAATATCATAACACATTGAAAGGTATTTTGATTTTAACCCATCTCATGTGTTTATTGTTTAATAAGAGAAATGTTATTGTTTAATATAATAAATGAAAAGTTACTTTTTGGAGCTCTGAGACTTCAGCAATCTTCTTTCTTTCTTTTTTTTTTTTGGGTCCACGATCTCATGAGCTGTTGTGTCAGGTTTGTGGATCTTGCTTTGAACAGCTCAATTCTCTGTGTTGGGATATTTTTTTCTTTTGGCACCCTGTTTTCCCTCTGTCCTTCCCCTTCCGTGTCCCAGCCACGTTTGGTCTGTACAGACCAGTCAGAACATCCAACGCCGCACCCTTTCCAAAACAATTTGTGTGCTGCAACGCTAAACATCCAGGCAGTTTATGCAGGGAGGGGTTAGAGAGATCACCAGAGACAAACCCATTCTGCTTGGTGGAAAAACACACCTCACTATCGTGCTGTTTGGCATTATTCACGTTGACTCATTATTCTCCCATCTGCTCTATTTACTGTGCTTCTGCACGCACTGGCACGGCCAACAACCCGCTGCCGAGGCAGGTTCCTCGTGGATGCTCTGGAGTACGCTGGTGTTTTGAAGCCAGGTCTTGACTTCAGCGTGACACAACCCCCTGCCCCAGTTCTCTTGTTGTGTGATGCTCCTCTTCTCTTGCAAACATTTGGGCCCCAGCTTCGTGTTTTGCTTCCACTCGTGTTCTGGAGTCTGACAGTGTCCTTGTCCGAACACTTTCCCAAGCGCCTGCCCCATCTCCACTGTCCCTGCCTGGTCCGAGAGGATTCCCTGGGCCAGGCATTGCAGAGACCAAGAGGCTCCTCACCAGGGAGGGAAGAGTTCCACCTGTGCAAGGAGGAACGTTTGAAGTGCAAAGTCAAGCCCAAAGGAGCTGGAGCTACGAGCTGAGCTGTTAAACAACGACCGGTACCTTGGGGAAGTCTGAGCTCTCGACAGCCGTTGCTGCTGTCCCCGACTGCTGAAGTTGCAGTCCTCATTTTCTCAGGGAGGTGCTGCCAGGAGAAAACTGCTGAATCTCCTGTCTGCTCTACTTGACTATCAATTTAGTCACTCTGAAGATCTTTTACCTCCTGTCTGGCTTGCGTTTTTTGAATGTAATGACTGCAATTAAAAGTTTTATTGGTCCCTTCCAGCCCAGACACTTCGGTGATTCCCCGGTTGGTGCTGGTACAGCATCGCTCTCAAAACGCTGCAGACTGATAATTCCTCACACTGATAATTTCTCATGACACTCTTTGCCAGCTGCAAGTACAACAGATTCCAGCTCTTCACCTTCCACAGCTGTCTGCAGTCACAGCGTGTCAGAGGGGAGCGGACAGGAGAACAGAGCCCTGTGCGCTCTGCCCATCCCTTGCGCTGCAGGGAGGGCACCCAGGCACCGCTGTCCAAGTGCTGTGTAAAGCAATTAATACATCGAAGCCCACTTACCCTGTCAGCACCCACGGGCCATAAAAAAGAAGTGGTTGTTGGGATTTGAGAGTTTTGTGTGTGTTTTGTTTTGTGTTTAAGCCTCAGGCGTAGCAGCTTCTCGCCTAATATATTAAATGTCATGGGGGATGTCCAGTGTGATATTCCAGATGTTTCCTGATGACATCATGATGGGTCAGAACTACAGGAATGCTCAGAGAAGTGCAAGAAACCAAAGCAAAAGTGCTTTAAAGGGGTACTGTATGGGATTATAACAGGTAAGTTCATCTGCAGGTCCCGTACTGCAGATTCCTGCCTGCTACAAAGGCAGAGTATGTTTGGTTCATTAAAAGAAATTATAATTGC
The DNA here is from genome assembly GCA_013399135.1 of Heliornis fulica. Classification (NCBI taxonomy): domain Eukaryota; kingdom Metazoa; phylum Chordata; class Aves; order Gruiformes; family Heliornithidae; genus Heliornis; species Heliornis fulica. The sequence goes on along the minus strand of VXBZ01007595.1, from coordinate 269,155 downwards.
AGCAGGTAAATGAGCAGGTAACTAACTATGGCTACAGAGTACAGGAAAACTGTTGCTCCTGCTCTCCTTGTTCTGGGAAAGGTGCTGTTCATAAATTAATGCGTTGTCACTGCATAAAGCAGTGCACATGACTCACTTCTTGTGTCTACATAAAGTACTATAAGATCAAATATTTGTGGCTGAAAAGTCAGACCTCAAAAGATTAAATCAAGCATACTTTCTGCCTAACAGGTGTAGGATAAATCCTTGCCTCCTCTGTGCTTTTCAAGTTTAAGGATGATTGTGCAGCAGGGGCTGATCCCACTCTGGGTGACGGGGAACTGGGTTCTTTGGGATCAAGTCGTACGGAGCTTTAAGGAGTTTCTGGGAATCAGTGAGCTGAGCCAGTTACCTCCAGAACCTGTGACTTGTGTCTGACATGTTTAAGTTACTGGTATTGTCTCGTAAATCCCTTCCTTTTCTTCCAAATCGAAGGGAAAGGTGTTTCTGAGCAGAGGGGTTCCTACACCCAGGACTTCAGGCATGGCAGAGAGGGGCCACAGCCTTCCCTGGAGCCACAGCACTGCTCTTGGCACGCAGGATGAGTCTTGGTCAGGTGGGACCTGCTCCAGACCCAGCTAGAGCAGCTGCCTCGAGGACAGGCAGGGATTCCAAGGTTTGTAGATGCCACCGAGTACGTTGGGGTGTTAGCTGGGGACAGACTTTTGCCCTATTAAATTACACAGGATTTGGATTGAATTCTCCTCTTTATGTTTCCCCCCAACACTGCCAGTGGCCATGGCAACAGCTACATGATTTTGTTGTAGTTATTTTATTTAAATATATCCAGAGAAATTGCCAGAGCTTGGGATTCTGGCTCCAAAAATTCAATTTAAGCAAAGCCTAACAGCTGCTCTGTTATAGGTGCACAAAATAACTTCAGAAACCACGGAGCTTCAAGGGCAGAAACCCTCAGCACCACACAATCCTGGCATTGGAAGGATGGACAAACCCTTTTTGGCACTTCTGGAGGATGGAGGACCCAGGGTTAGAGCGAGCTGATGTTTTCAGGCAGTTTGTGAACGGCTGCAAGTAACCGAGGACTCGCGGGGCTTCAATCCCCCATCCCCGCGCACCCTGAGCTGAGGCCAGAAGTGAATCTTCAGCTCCCACAGCCGTGAGCATCTGCAAAACCACAAAGCAACGTGAGCTTCCAGAAAGGCCAGAGGGTTTCCAGTCCAGCCTCCTGCTTTAGGGTTGAGTAAATTGCCCTGGAAGCGCCCTGCCCCGCTCCAGGGTGCCGGAGCGGTGCTGCCCTACGGGCTCTGCGTTAGGGTGTTTTCTGGAGGTGCGTTGCCGTGTGCTGCAGCAGCAACTGACTCTGAAGTCAGCAGGTGAGAGAAAAAACGTTTTCAGGGTAGCGAAACGCGGCGCCCTGAAACCCGGAGTGTTGTTAAGTGACAGTCACTCCTCTGGATGGTGTCTGGAGTTCACAAACATGTGCTAAAACTTTCACTAGGAACATTGCACAGGATTTACGGCTTCTACTCAACGGCTCTATCTAATCTGCCAATCTATCTTGCAAGTGCAGCGAGCCCATCACTGTGGTATCTTAGAAGAGCATGTGTGAAAATCTTGTTTACAACGGACTCCACGTTTCCTCCTGTCAGGTTTAGCTACAACTTCTTCTCCGCCCCCCACCCACCCCCCTGGAACTCGTTAATATCAAGTCCAGGAGAGCTGCAGGTGGAGAGGGCAGCTCTGTGCTGCTCCCTGTGAGGCACCGGGAGCCTCTTTCATGTTAATCAGAACAAAATTGCTTAAAAGATGATGAGCTGATGATCTGTTATTAGAAGAGGGTGCAGAGCGTTAGTGATTTCCTGCTGGCCAGGAGAGGCTTGGTAGCTTGGAGGAATTGCACTGACACAGCTGTGGATGTACTAATTCAGGGCAATTAAATTAAAAAAAAAAAAAAAGAGTTGACAATTACTCATAATAGATTGTGAGAAAA